>VWYH01001710.1:92127-165001 GCA_013399365.1 Pampusana beccarii | reverse complement strand
CCCCGCAGCGCCCGCGGGGGCTCCGGCCCCGTCCTCCCGGGCGCGGGCGGGGAGGCAGCGAGGGCACGGCCCGGCAATCCTCCGTTGCCATTGTGCTCATGACAGGGAAACCCCACCCAGCACCAAGCCCTGACGGGTGAGGACGCAGCCCAGCGCCGGGAACGGCATCGCGCTGCTCACGGTCGGGGCAGAGGGCTCGCCCGTGTCTCACCTGCAGGAACGAAATCCAGTGGTGAGCTGGAGGGGATCCCCCACCGCACCCACTTGGCGTGTCCCCGCAGGACCTGGAGCCTGCTGAAGGTCACGGAAACCCCAGCGCACTGCACACCTGGACAGAAGGAATCAAGAGGCCCCTCTGTGCAGAGAGCTCCCCCTGCTCCCCAGCCCGCTGACCTGGGACAGTGGGAAGCTGGCTGTGGTCCAGTTAATATTTTGTGGTTTGCATCTCTCCAAAAAAGTCCCTTTAGGAAGCTACATGCATTCCCTTATAAATTCCTTCTTTTCCATCTTGCGTGAGAAGTGTTTCCTATTAATAAGACTAATCTGAAGTCTTTATCAATGACCAAAGAACCCAAATAATGTTTTTATTTCCCTTGGAGTACTTCCCTGTGCTACGTAAACACAGAGAACAACTCTATTGCATTAGATGGTGATGCAATATGTAATGCTTAATATAGTTAAAAGAAGACAAAGATCCCATTAAGGAAAAGCTTAACAGAAGAAAATCACTGTCTGATCTAATTTTAATGACAGCATCGACCATAAAACATTTTGGTGAATGCCTTTAAAAAATTATAATAAACACAAATGCACATCTTCAAGCTATCCTTTATACTATGCACTGAGCAGAGATAAATACATTATAGACATAATACATCAAAGCATTGTCAAAGTTGCAGTTCGATGACATAGTTTCTGCACCACCTATCTGAAACACAAGCGTGCTGTCTTATGCTTCCAGTTAGGCTACAGTTAATGGAAAAAACCAAAATGAAATAGCTCCCAGAAGCCCCCAGTTTAGCCTGGCAAAGGGTTTACCCTGAGAACGAATGAAGCAAATTTCAGTATTTCACATTTATACCATTTCCTACAGCCACTCATCTCAAACAGTAACTATTTTGTGTGTCTTTTCAGCAAAACTTTGCCAAGAAGGGTTTTACAAAAACCCACAACAGAATCCTCAAATTCTGAGGCATTAGAGATCACAGCGTGCATTACAAGTTTCTGAACTCCTTGTCTCTGAAAAGGATATTCTTTAAATAGCTGGTAGACATAAGGAGATACTGAAAACAGAAGTGTTTCTCTCTTCTTTAGAAAAGGACAGAAGAGGCCAATGCAAATGACTCTCGGCGAGAGTCGACCTTCTTAATCCTTTGACATTTTTAATTGCTTTATACAAAGAAAACAAGCAGTGTTACTTCCAAATGACAAACTGAAATATTAGTTTTCTAAAGACTTAGATAAGCATGTATCACCAACACCATGTTTTGTTGTTGTTTTTTTCCAATCCCCTAAAAGAAAGCTGCATACATTCTGACACTTTTTCCTAAACCTTCTACATCTTGACACGGCAACGACAGTAACCGCTACCCAAGAAAGAGTTCATAAAAGGTTTCTGACAAGTTTTGCTATGAGGCTTTTAACAAAAAAATGCCGTATTCAGATAGAATTGGATCGAAATCTAGCTCCCAATATTTCTCGCTGAGCAGAAAAGGCTGCCTAATCTGTGGACTAAAGTTGCTTACCCCAAGTGAAAAAAGATGATCAGGGAAAAGTGGACAGGAAAATTAGAATGGAAAACTGTAATAAAACCATCATGGTTTTTTGATAAATTGATTATAGTCAAACAATATGAAGTACAGTTGGAGAATATTGAGAGTGAGAAAGAGAGCGCGTGAGAAAGAGCGCGAGTTCCTGTTAACAGAGGGGTCTGGATCAATTTCTTTAAGTTCTGACCTTGGAATCAGGTACTTAGAATTAAGGTTTAAAAGCCACTATATTTAAGTACAGTGGAGAAGGAATAAAGCACACATATGTGTGCTGGTTTGGCTGAAAATGAGTTAATTTTCTTCATGCGGTTAGAGACCTTTGTTTTTCATAGGTAGCATGGCCATTATTTGGGCTTAGTTTGAGAACAAGAGATAACGTTCTGGGACAGGGTTAATGTTTTTATTTGCTCTGGTCTGAGAGCCAAGGATGTTCTGAGCTCTGCCCACATGTGTGAGGCATCAAGAAAGGGGGGCCTGGATGGGGCAGAGTTTGACTGACATCCAGACTGATCAATAAGAGTATTCCATCTCAGTAGCGTCATGATTCTTATCTAAGGACAGTCGAGATCTTCCAGTTGCTCTCTCATGTTCTCATTGATGTTTTTGTCAGAGCCAGGGGAGTTCTGTTGGGGACGTTTAGTTCAGCCTTTTTGCCATCTTGACATTTTGCAGAGGCCTCTGGGCCTTTCTGCCTTTTTCCTCTTTTCTCTCTGTGTTGGGAACAGGTGCTGTTTCCTGGGACCGGCTGCTCAGTGTGGACAGAGATCATGAGAAATTGTATTGACCATCTTTTATATTATTTTATATTCTATTTACATTATTTTATTTCCTATTTCTATTTTATATATATATATATATGTACTTACTAGTAGTGTATTAGTATTTGATATTTTATTAAACTATGTTTATCTCAATCCAAGTTTCTCCCCTTTCGATTCTCTCCCTTATTTGCGGGATTGGGGGGAGTGAGTGAGCAGCTATTGTGGTTGCATTACTAGCTCGGGTTAAACCACAACATGATACAAAAGAGCTTTTAAGACATTAGGAAAAGTAAATGGAAGGAAAAATTAAACATTATTTGTAAACTCCTGGATTTTCAAATTGTTTTACCCAGTGTAGCTGGCAGGCTCACAGAACAATATAATGCACAAATTATTTTGTTTTGAAGTGCTTGGAAGGCATGAAATTACTGGGGAGAAAACACATGACATTTTTTTTTAAGACTGTCCACAACAGCAGTCCAGTTTAAATGGAAAATGGAAAAGTTTCCCTGAATGTACAACGTGTACTATATAGCTGTTAACACTAATTAATTAATAATAATAAAAATGCTTCCTTTGAGGATTTCTAAACAATGCAACAAGAAAAATCTTAAAAATCTTTGTCATCACAGCAAGAAAAAAGTGCAAAACCATCAGCTTATGAAATTCAATTCTATTCAATCCGTAGATAAAATTCCACATGCATTTTTAGAACTTCAATTAGGATCTCAGCATCACCAGTCTATGCCCCAGGTACACATTTGGCAACCATATTCACCCGTTTTAAGTGTGGAATATACACTGCCATAGCTGTAGTCCTAGTTCCCATACTACAGAAGGCAGAACTACACAAATTTTGTAGAACAGAGCTGGTTAGTATTAGCAGGTATGTAATCAGTATTTCTATTCTTGTTCCTGTGTAGGAATAGTATTTCATTATAAAACGAAGCAATCAAATTAGAAATCAATTCACAACAACATGAAACCATATTTTAAAGTAAGGCAAAAACCTGATTTTTAGATTGCATAGGTTTCTGGACAACCTAGTCTCATCTTCTTTCAGAAAAAGTCTTTACCCCAAATACACAGCCTGTTTCAGAACAGAACATTGTGATGGGCTGGCATAAAATGATATACAATGCTGAATTAACTAGCATTATAGTTTCTTTTTGAGAAAGAGTCATTAAAGACAGATTATATTTAATACCAAAATAAAGTAAAACCATGTCTTAAAATACTCAAGAAGAAATTAAATTTGGCTATAATCATATTAAGTAACAATGACAAAGACTCGATTCGCAAAAAGCGCAGTATAAAGGTTTCAGGAGGGGAAAAAAAAAAGCCATCATGAATATTTGATGAGAAGAAGAAACCCTGTAATAAGAATGACAGTTCACACCAGATAGAAATTTGCTACTTTGGTAACAAAAAAACAACAGTGCAAGTTGAAGTGACATATACAGAGCACAAGTTGATCGGCTTCTTGGAGATGATTTGCCTTGTGTATCTCTCGTTTGCACGCGTTATTTGAACATCCTTTCAACTTCAAAGAGCAAAATCTGCTCCTGAACTAGTCTGTGCTATTGACTAAGAGCAAATTGAAATCTTATAACAATAACAAAATTAACTCGATTGGGTGACTGCGGGAAGTCAACCAGGAGCACTGAAAAACCTGTGTACAGAGTTTCCTTGCTGTTGTCTCCAGAGGCTTCTGAGGGCTTTTGTTCTTAATGCAAATGTAGAATTCCACAACTAAACATTTTAATCAGAGGATTGCTAACCTCCTTACTTCAAAGAACAGAGATAATATTTACAACCTAAGCGCATGGCAAGAAATAACAGATGGACAGAAACAAACAGATGGGTGAACACAAGGTAACAGCAAGATGTTTACAATCAGTATAATAAACAGCTGCCATGAGTAGATGACCATCATCTGATCTCCTTTCAGTTGTTCCTTGTCTGTCATAAGAGTCCCCCTAAACCACAATCTTTAATGTATTTATTTTAATTGCTCTTCTCTGGATGTTTACTTCTCAAGTCTACACTATTGTGCACCACGGTGCCCAAAGTTGGACATCACTGTTCCAAAGTGGATGCAGCAGGATTAGAGTCCTTCATCACTGAAGTCACTGGAAACAGCAGAACTAATTCCGAATTATTCACCATGTCTATGAAAATACCAGCCACCACTTTCAACCACAGCCAGTGAATAGCAACAAAAATTCTCCAGCACCTCATTTGCTCAGATTTAGTCTTGGCTGTTAATACAAACCAGAAACAGTTAAATGCTAGAATGTGAGCTGGTTATGCAGAGATGCAGATATACATTCCCTTTCTAACTGATTAGTAGTAACGTGCCAGCTAAACTAACTTTCTTTAAAATGATTATTGCTCATTGCTGTCTGTCCCGAATGTTATAGCAACAACAAGGAACACAAAACTTATTTCTGTTTTAGCCACTCCATATTAAAACGGATGCTCACATGTGATCTGGGCATTATTTTGTTCCGTGTTGTGTGGAAGTAGTAATTTCCACAGAGCCCAGGACAGATACTGAGGGGACTGCCAAGGTCCCTGATTACGAAGACAGACCTTTTTTTTTAAAAAAAACCCTTCATAACACAATTAAAAAATTCCTAGTAGCCCAACCATTACTTATCCAAACTGTGTACAATATTTCTTAATGTGGAACACAAAATAACAGGAAATCTTTATCCTGGCCCATGCCACTAAAAATTAATAAAGTCTTCCTGCTTTTTTTCCATAGTTTTAACTTCTCCTGAAAGCTTGCTAAGAATATCCTCAAAATCAAACAGCTCTATTGCTGTGCTTAAAATAGGACTACAGAGAAATGACTGCTACCTCATGCTGTCTGCATAATATCAACAAATTATACATGTGCTCCATTCTAATAGCTAATACCTGCATAAAATAAATTACTTTCATTGCTGTTACAGTTCCAGACTCCATAGGTTCAATCTTAATTTTTGATTACATTTACACAGCTTCATAAAGCATGGTGGCTTATTCCACCAGAACATAAAACCCTTGACCAGTGTAAAAAAAACACTTAAAACATTTGTCTCTATTATTTCTAACTTCCCTGTAACTAGCTGCTCCATCAGAATGCCTTTTTTACCTACTCGGTGTCCTTGAAGCTTACCCCAAGGATTCATTTTCACACAACACTCTAAGACTATACTGCAGACAGTCAACTAGGAGCTACAGCCGCCTCAACCTCCCACACAGTCCTCACTTGCCTAATTAAATATTCATCACCCCACAATGTTGCAGTGTCAAACACCAGCAACTTCCAGCCTGACCTTCCACAGCCACCCTGAGGTTTATGCTGGAGAATAAACAAGACTGGGACTTACCTGCTGAAACATAAAATGACATAATGCAGTTTTCATGTTGCACATTAAGTCCTGTGCATGCACTGTAAAAGTCTCGCTGCAGAAGCTAGAGTACCATCTTTTAATGTTCAATATAATTTGAATATCTGTATGCAAAGCTAACTATAAAACCTGCATGGGCAGTGTTATCAATAATCTTCCTACAGAACACTAAAATATTTTCTTCCTTATTATACAGAACCTGTTTTTTTTATATGCAGTCAGATCTTCCAACTTAAACCAATGCTAAGTATTCTCAAATAAATCAAAAAGGGTTGAGACATACTACTGTCAACAAGTAGGTGAGATTATATTTTTTTGTGGCTTTGGACTCCTATCTTAGTTTCACATACCTCATTTATAAGAAATGTGTGTTTTGCCTCCAAGACAACATAATTTAATTCTAAATCTCCCTCCTCTGTGGAAAGAATATCTGGAGTTATTACAACTCATTTTAGTTGTACTAGATTCTGTACATATGTACATCTGTATTTAAGGGGAGAGAAAGCTGAACTGAAAAAAATCAGAAGGAATCAACTTCCCTGCTGTAGAAACCATAGCCTTAATGGTCCATGGGTTCCATAGATGTAATAGATTTAATATAAGTACAGCATATCCATATCATGTCCATAAGAGTATTGAAAAGCTTGTATTTTAACCCAAACAGCTACATTAACCTGCTAAAGACAAAAAATATATCAGAAATTGGGTCCACATATCTTGTATTTATGCATACTAAGTAGGCAGTGTTCTTCAGACAAAGCAATAGTCATTGCGCTAAATCAGCTATGAGAGTTCCATAAGCATAATAAATGCACACATACAGCTTTGGCCAGTTACTAAAAATATTCATGAGAAGTATTCTTTCACTACATATATATGTAGCAACACATGTATGTAAATAAATTTATGTAAAATACACATATGGTTTAACAAAAGTTTGATTTCACAGCTTCAATAATTTATTCAGTCATCTTTTTACTGCTAGAATTTCCCATAAATGGTCAAAACTTATATTTCATCTTCTCAATGAAGAGCTTCCCTACAGTTTTCAGGGATTTTGTTTCCCCTGGCATCTTTTCCTAGTCCAAAATAATTATGGACACTGTAGAGGTTGCAGATGCACCTTGATGGACTAATTAAACTAAAAATTAGGATTTAAAGGTGCAAATCCTTATTTTTTCACATTCTTAATCTGGCATGAATTGCAATGCATTTGGGTGAATATGCTGCAGCTACGACATCAGGGAGGAGAAAGAGAGAAGATGCTACAGCCCAAATGGTTCTTCAAAGCCTACATCTTGGTTGAAGTAATTTCAAAAGTGTCATCCTTCTTCTAAAATTTATTTTTGATAATTATTTCACATTAAGTACCAGCGTTGAGAGCAACTTGAATTACCACAATACTAGGCCTGTGATGTCTGTCTTTTCCCTCCTGCCAGGGTCCTGTAGATACCAAGAAGAAAAACGGTCTGTCAGCACTCCTATGGGAACCTTCAGTAAAGCCCTTTGGGGAACAGGAACAGTTAATTGCCTACTCCAGAATTTCCAGAACTGTTGTGATTGTAATACTGGCCACAGATCTCCCTCTCACATAATACAGGTGATTAGTTCTCCCAAAGTATGCAAAATTTAACTCTGGCAAGTGGGAAAATAATTTTAAATAGACTTAGAATTCATCTGATCATATCAACAGCCTAAAAAACATGAGTTGAACCTTCCTCATGGGTAATAAGAAAGGTTTATATACTCTCAAAACTCTACTACTCTAAACTGAATAACAATTTTACTACTCTGCACACCTATTTTCATTACAGGAAAATTATAAACACATTCCAAAAATTATTTTATGATCATCTCTGGTCAATTGGAAATTCACGTAGGTTTCATGCTATGATAAAGCCTGAAGAAGCTGCCCACTCTGCACTAGGAAACAGTGATCAAGGATATAAATTGGGAGTAGCACACCCATTTAGCATTGCTGGCCCTGTAAAGGAAACATCTGAGTCTGCATTACAGTCTTGAAGTTACACACTACACAGAGCTGGGAGATTTTCATGGCCTTATACAATATCTGTGCAGTATCATCATTTGCCTGCCTACCTTCTACCACACATACTTGTGCGACCATATATACCACCACTTCTCCAAGAAGTATGGCCACAACTACTTGGGCCTTCAGTCAAGCCTCCCTCATTTGTCCTTCTAATACTACCTCAAATCAGTCCCCAAAGACCAGAGATGGAAAGAGAGAGAATCAAAGTAAATCTTTGAGATTAAAAGCAGGTGAATGGAGAAACCAGGGAAGTCAATCTCACATGTGATCCATGGGCATTCATGAAAGATAGAATTTTTGGTTCCCAGGTGGGAACGCTCAATGGCAGGACAAGTACTCGGGACCATGTTCTTGAGACGTCAGGAAACTGCAGATGTTGAGTATAAAATCACTGTAGTCTCTTAGTGACAACAGAGTCCTAAAGATCTGACCAAATAAAGGCCTTAAGCATAAATCCAAATCATTTTCGCTCTCTACAGCCTGAGGAAGTAAAGTAGTTTTTTTTACAAATTCAGCTATTATAAAATTACAAGTCAGTGATAGTGATAGTAACCTGTATATGGTCTAGGTAAGCAAAGAAAAATTTAATTAGCCAGCTGTAAATAAATTTCCCATTCTGAAGGCTAGAAACAGGAACTTAATTGCAAGGCTCCCTTCTCTATAAGTCAGGACAAACAGCAATAACTTTTTTTTATGATACGCACACATATATGTATCACATAATCAGCACTGATACTCAAGGAAATAAAGATACTGAGGAATACAACTACTTCTCTCATTGTGGGTTGAAGAAATAATACTAGGAGAAAACAACTGTTAAATACTAGAAGAATGATGGTGAATTGTTGAAGTCTTATACAATATGGGGTGAATATGAATATTACTTCTGTTTAAGCCCCACAGAAATTTCTTATCTCATACCAGCTGCTATGTGTGCCTGGATATAGAACTTCAGTCACCAAGTAGAAACCATGTTTTACATTATATAAATTATGACTTCAAACTTTTCACCATCAGAATAGGGCAGCTACCTCTACTGCAGAAACTGTTAAAAAAGGAAGAGATAAGCTTTTCAGTTTAAAAAAAAAAAAAAAAAAATCTATTAGAGTTATCTTACATCCAAGGAACCATATTGGTGAAGAAAAAAAAAAAAATAAACCCTCTACAATTTCCAATGCACAAGTACCTTGTCAGTCATAAGCATCTTAATTGCAAAGATGCCCTTACCAGTTGTGGTCAATAAAGAATTTATGGCATGTAACACAGTTTTCATTCTTGTCTCTTGATTAAACTACGTAATTCCACTCTCCTTAACTTCAAGTTGCTTGTGAATCAGGAATCACATTTTATCCTACGCTATGTTGTACTATCATTAGCCAGACTCTCTCATGTGAAGTATTCAGAGATAATTCAGGTTGGTCACATTTTAATAGGTTACTTCTTTTGTTTCCCACTCAATGAAAGAGAAAAAAACAGAAGATGGAGATAAATGGGCAATAGATGTTTTAACCAGTTGCTTTTCTCCCAAGGTAAAACATTTATCTGAAAACACCCATAGCATTTCCTGACCTTTTTAATATTAATATTTCTAAATAATATATTGCTTTGGCTTCCCCAGAAACACTCCATCTTTTAAAACACAAACCAAGTGGGAGAAACACACCAAAACCCACAAGAGTGGTTTGTGTGTATCTCTGCCTTGAAAATTATTTATAAAAGTAGAGTAGTACCAATAGGAGGACGCCCTTATTTCAGAACATCCTACAGTCTCAGGGAAGATTATGATACTACCTAGGGAAAGATGATATCCAAGCAGAATTACTCCTGCAGGTTTCTAGTCATGAATCTGTTGCACTATGAGATCTCATATCAACATGAACCATTAATATTATTGCAACTGGAAAAAAACAATTTTTTTGTATTCTGTTTATACTATTCATATTTTAAATAAACTAGAACTCTTGGGTCTGTAAACATATAGAACAAGCATAGATATATGGCATGTGTGAGAACCTTGAAGCGCTTCCCCTCCATCATTAGCAGAACAAAGAACCTTGTTATGCCTTAAACGACTGGTTTTTGTTGCTTTGGAAGGACAAGGCAGGTGGTTGTGCAGACAGCACAACCTTATCTTTCCCAAGGTATTATGTTTGGCAATAGAAAAGGTAGATGGTTATGGCGTCAAGCACCTTGTTAGCCGCTGTGAAGGCCTCATGGCCTAGTTGGAATGAGGTGATCTCATCTGCCAGACAGCCACCTACCTGAAGAATGCCATGAACCAACAGCTCGCCCTGATGGGCAAGACAGCTCACTTCTGGTCAGCACTGTGAACTTTCCCCTAGTTTGCAGACCCCAGACCCACTTCCAGAAGAGTCTCCTTAATTAGCAGGAAGAGCGAGCGGAGGGAGGAGATGAACTGCCCACATGTAAATGAACTGGGTTATAAAATGACACCCCGTGTGGCATCAGGTGTGGCATGTATATGCTGTGCAGCGTAACCGAAGTCTTCAATGTGTCCACCCTCCCTTCATTGGACATTGCTAGATCGATAACCTGTGGAGTGGTGATATCTTTCTCTTTGTCTATCTCTTATACCTTAGTTTTCCTTCCCTCTCTACCACTCTCTTTCTCTCTTTTCCTTTATGAACATACAGGAGTAAAATCATCTTAAGGTCTGCTGTTGGATTCTTATTAAATTTGGTATTATAGCTTTTACTTGAATTCATGCAAGACATTCCTATGTATGAAGTAGTTAAGGTACCTGGATGGGGGAAACACACAGTTTCTACATCATTCCTTAGTTCTTTAACATAAATTGTTCGGCTGAGCCCTTCCCTCTGCCTCATCCTGAGCCTCTTGTCCTGGTTTCTCTTCCATAACATGGACTTCTAGAACCATTTCCATTCCTTGCACCACAGAGCTTCTTTACTTCTGGTATATGTCCAGGCTTCATTTACTTGCCCAAAGAGAAGTTAGAAAAGAAAGCACCTTTATCCGGTCCTTTACTAGATAATCTATTACATAGTTATCCCATCTGATATTTAAACTAAAAAAATCTGTTTGCCAAGAGCAATTGCTTTACCTTTTCCAGTGTGCTTTCTTTAAAAAGAAGGTGATCAAATTTTAATGATCCTCTTTTGTCAGATTAAACCAAGTGCAAAAACACCTCCTGTCACTTCCCTTGGGTTTGAAGAGTATCAGCAATCTTACCCATTTTAAATGGCACAAAGCTTTCCATGGTGAAAATTCAGATCTTTTACTTTTAAAAGGGATGATAAAAGTTGCAATAAAAACGCTACAGAGAACAGATATACAAGCAATCAAATAATTAAGGCCAAGACATTCTTCCAACAAAAAAGTTAAGGTCCCTTCTGAAAGCAACACTGAATCCTCAGTGTTTTCCTGCAGATTTTATTTTGTTCTACACATGAAAAAACTTGCTCTAATCTGCATTTAAGGCTGGGGAAGAAAGTCAAAACCTAGCCATGATTATTAGTTCTTGTAAACATGTGCAATCTGTGAACTCTAATTCTAACAGCACTCTGTGAACCCCAGGATTGTATGAATAATCCACATTGCATAAAATGTGAATTTTTAAAATGGCTGGGACTATATGCCTGAGGCTGGCAAAAAACAAACCAACCAACCACACACCACCAAAACCACCACATAGACACACTTCTAAATAATTTGCTTAGCAATATATGAATATACATATGCTGCCTCAGCTATCAGAAAGTGGACATCAGGTTAATGCTTTAAGAATTCAATAAAATAACAGCTTGTATCATTTGCATAAAAAGACGACTTTTTGCTGAATCTCAGAGACCAAAGTTGGCCTATAAAATTTTTGCTTTCCAAAATTTCCCTGGCTCAGACTCCTTGGCAAGACAGATTTTTATTGTAACTCTTGCAATTTCAAAGGCCCATCAAGTCTGTAAAACTAAAATGCTTCTTTCTTTTTTTTCCTTTATGCATGGAGTAGCTGGATTTTCTTTCCATTCTGGGGTTTAAACAGCTTCCCATCTTTTAAAATTACAATAACCTTAAAAAGCTGCAATACAAGTACTGCTTTTACTAGTTCTTTAAGAATTGTCTTCCTCTGTCACATTGAAGGAAGACATAACAAATTAACCTTCTACTTTTTTTTTTTTTTTTGATAACTTGGGCAAGTTTAAGAGAAGCAAAAGGTAATCCTAAAAAAATAGTTTTACTGTATCTGTAGAGCTACATATAAAAGGGAGTTATGAAATTAAAAAATCTTGACAAGTTTTTTTGGGGGGGTTGCAATTCATGTGATAGGTTTCTAAAATTGAGGACAGAGTGGCAGAGCTTCAGGATTACACTGAGAACAGAAGTGCCCACCAGTAAAGCATGGCTGAAAAAAACACTTGGTAGAGCTTCAGAAACATCTGCTTTCTCTAGCAAAGGTTCTCATTGCCATCACGATGCAATTCCACTGCTGGTTACATATTATTAGTCTTTACTGTGTTATTTGTCATTAAAAACAGCATCAGCTCAACCTGAAGCCCAGTTTCTTTGCTGTTTGTCTTGACTCACAACCACAAACCACTGTTCGTGTGGCCACTGGCTCCAAGGCACAGAACTGAAATGTTTGTCAATGTCTCAGGCAGAAGCTTGTGTGTAAACAAGCAGAAAAATAACCAACCAACCAACCCACCAAAACCAAAACACCCACCCAACAACAATAACAAGAAACTACACACCAAAAATCACCTTCTGCTCACGCTTCAACTAGAGAGAAGGACCCAATCTTCAAGCATATTACACCAAGAGCATAGTTATTATTGAGATTACTTCCACCAAAACAGCAACAATGATTAGACCATCAGCACCATAACAATTTGTAAGCACAAGCAGAGGCTGAAGCATTAAGTCATGGAGATAAAAAAATCCTGGCATTTGAGTCCAGAAAAGCAGAATTAGAAACACAGAACTGGAAAGGACTTTCTGGGCTCTCTACTCTTGATTGTGCTAAAGACTTGGAGAAGACCATTCTCTTCTGCATTTCTCCTCATTCAGGTTTTGATTGAAAGTCTGTGGCCAGAAGTGAAAGCACCAAGATCTGCAGCAGAGTACTTTATTAATGATACGGACCTGCATCTTGCTATATGAGACAATTGCATCAGCTCTTCTCCCTCCTCCAACACTTTTCATTTTAAAGGGGTTTCTATGAAAAAAAAAAAATGCACGTTAAGAGCATGAAGGGCTCTATAAGAGAGGAGGTAGTGTTTCCCATTACATGACAGTACAATTGCAAACTGCTGGAGCAAAGTATTGCAATTGACAATATATATCGTGAGCAACTCCAGAATTACTTCCCAGGTGTGTTATGCAAGAGGTTATGCCAGCTTCAAAGAACAGAATTGAAGTTCAGGGTAAACATCACTTATTGAAATTCCATAAAATAGATGTGCAAAAATTACTGAAATTTTTAAATTTTGCCTTTCCAAATGCCAAAGCAAGGAAAACAATAACAACAAACAAACAAAGCCTACACACAAAACCACATCTGAAGTTATTACGAAACTGTGACCGATACAGAAAAGAAATTCCAAGTCTTGAGAGACAGCCATGGAGACACAGAAGTGCTCACTTCACCTGTACTAGTTGTAGCGTTTAAAAATGGGGTGCAAAGGAGAGTAAGAAGTCCATCAAACAAGACAAGACTGAGGATTGCTTTGAAAGGAATGGCTTCATCTTATATCTTATTGTGCTATAACTTATTCTGCTTACCCTATGGAGAAGGAAAGACACATGCTGGTCAAAGCATTCTTACTTTAGTTTCATTTTTCTAAATGGCAATAAATGCAATTTTATTTAAGCATACAGTAGTCTAGCAAATCTTGCATTTATTTCCAAAATTGAGGAGAACCTGAAAACTAAGCAAGAATGCTAATGTGTAAGCTTTATGAAATTACATTCCAACCTGTGATGAACATGAGGGAGGAAACCAAGGAGTAGGCAGAAGATGACAAGTGAAGACATATTGGACACAGACTCCTATGCCAAGTCTCTGAATATAATGTTACAAGAAACAGCTGATGTAAAGAGAAGACAAGAGAAAAATATTTATGCAACAATCAGTTTAAAACTGCAGGTCCAAGACTTTTTTTCCCCTGAGCATTTTAAGTTAGAATTCCATTTCAGATTTGTTTTAAATGAGTGTGTCATGGTGATCATCCTATTCCCTCAGGATTCTATTCCTACTGAGAACAACAGATGCCTTCAATCTTTAGCCTTGTTGTTTTATATTTGTGTCTCTCATAGTGCAAACGTTCCCATATTTTAGGAGATGTATACAAAGCCAGAAAATGAAATTATGTCTCAGGAGGCATTCTGAGTACTAAAATATACAGATAATTCCAAATTAAAGTGAAACATTTAAGATCTGAAGGGAAAATTCCCATTTGGTAAAGCCTCAGGGGCTTGCTATGTATCCTTGATTTTACTGTTTCCCAGAGCTGCTATGGGATGTGAAAAACCTTGATACTGATAACCTATCAAAGTATTCTTCTTTTGGTCATCGTAAGTAAAAATCAGTATCAACAGGTTCTTGAGAAACATTTGACAAAATACCATATTCTGCTATGAAAAGCCCTTCTACAATTTCCGTATGTTCTTAGTCACACATGTAATTGTTACTCATTATTCCACTTAAGTTTGATATTCCTTTCTACCTCCGTAATACAGCACAAAATAAACTTACAGTAAGAGGCATATGGCATTTGAATTCACTCCATCTACTCACTCAGATTTCCACTTATCAGCAATTTAATCTAGTATTCCAGCATTTCTTCAGCAGTGCAGACTTTCCTCAGCTTCTCTGACCTCTCCCCAGGATATTGAAACTCACTGATTTTCATTTCTTGCCATCTAACCATTTCACTGTCTCTCCCCAGGCAATATTCAAAGCCTTTCCAGAACATTTTATTCACAGCTAACAAGAATCCTGATGCAGTCTATTACTCTTTGATACATGCACAGGATTTTTTTGGTAGTGACTGAAAATATGTTGGTAATTTGATAATCTCCATTGATCAATCTGTATAAAACACTAAGGAATACACACAGTTTGTGGAGTAGCCAGAACAATGTCCTATGCTTAAGAACATGGGCACAATTAACAGATTACTCCCCTTGTATATTCTTGTATCTACAACATCTGTGTAGATCCCTTAAGCATGCGGATGGAAGAAGCAGAAGGATATGTCTGTAGGCCTCTCTGGAACAGAGAATGATCAAAAAACATGTTGATGCAAAACTGAGTTTGGGATTGGAGACTCAAGCCAAGGCTGGAAAGGAAAGCTCACAGGGAAATGGAGTTTCAGTTTCTCCATAGCTATACAGCAATTCATTAGTACAAGGAGAAACTAAGTAATTTAAATCAGATATAACCTTTCACAAACCTTAACATGCATCAGATCTGAAAGACCAGCATGGGTATCTGTACACTATCAGTGCTCTTTGCAAGCTTCTTTCCCTCTGGGGAATTTTCTGGTAGAAATATGAAATTCAGAGATAATTTTTACCTCCATCCTTCCTTTGACATTTACAACACTTTAGGAATTCATTTGCTCTTCAAGGGTATTTTCAACTATTAAAGAATATTTATGAGTGCTGCTTCAAAGAAAACCACTGGGATGAGAAGTCAAGTAAAAACAAGAGAGTGAAGATTTGCATTTGCAAGTATTCATAGGTTAACTCCTAGCAAGACAAAAAGAAACACCTAAAATATATTAAAAACATGGGTAAAAAAAAGGTATCAAGTCATGAATTATATTCTCTTGTCTGTTCAGTGTTTCAAAGTTTGATACCAAAGTACACCTAGAGAACACATACAAATCTTAACTTACTACTACAATTTAAGTGGGAGGAAATCAATTCTCAAATCCATTAAATAGAAGGCAACTAAAAAGAGTTTTCAAAAAAGCTAAAAAGCTTGGTTTTGTTGTGCTAAAATTCAGTGCTGTCCTATGTAAACATGTGATTAATTATTTTGTGAAGCAACAATATTAAGTGATTTCACAAAAGCCTCAGAACTGATTGAGAAGGTTTATAAATGCTTTAGTTCATATGTATTATATCACTAGCATACACCCCCAGAGTGAAACTGCCCTTTAGTATGCTAAATTCAGTAAAGGGTTCCTACTTTAGAAGTCAGGGCAGCACCTGAAGTTTCGATTTAGAGGGAACTGCACAGCTGCATGCAGACTCCCAGGCCTTGGCAACCAGATGGCAGTGTCCAAAAGTTCTACTTCATTCACTCCGATCCCTGTTATAAAAGTCTATCAATATCCAGGTACCGTTGACTGACTGGCACTGGAGCTCCAAGGTGTTTGCTGCACCTATTGGTCCCAGGCAAGTGAGTACTAAAGGAATAGGTTATGTTCTCAAGAAAGAATAGGGAAACTACTTTTATTTAAAAAACAGAGCCCAATCTTGCTACTGTTGGCAGTACAATACTGCACTTTTTTTTTTTCCCAAAAAAAATAATTGCAGAAAAAACAGAGCTACTTTTTTTTGTGCAAGACTGCACTCATTAGAAGTTTGGGCAGAAAAAGCAGGCTCCTAAAAACACCATCTGTCCATATATGCACATATCTCCTTTGAAAACAATAAGGAAATTTCAAATGCTCAGCTTTTTTTTTGGAAAGGGGTGGAGGGAAGTCAAGCGAATGCTTCTGTGCACTCGTAGATATTTATGTAAGAGTTTAAGAGTTGAATACAAAGCACTCATTTGGAAAGGTTTGGTGAAAAGTATCCCAGAGAGTAACAAATACACAAACTACAAAAACGGGAGTCACATTTGTCTAGCTATTCCTGGTATAGCTTAGAGGCCAATTGGGATGAAAGCAGCATATTTGGCTTATTTAATTGACTTGGATGATGGCAATATTTGTATCATGAAACTCAGCAGCTTTCCGAACAGTTGGTGCACTAATATTTTAATGCCAACCCTAAGAACACTGTTTCCAGCAATGGCATTTCTAAGGAAATTGTTACAGCTTCACACAGTCAGAGGCAGGTACAATCAAGTTGTTCCCCAAGTACAGAATTACCCTATTAGAACAAATTAAAATTGAAAAAAAAAATTATATATTGTAAAAGCCTTTGTCAAAACCCTCTAGTGAATGGTTACTCATAGCACTCTTTACTACGGCTCAGAAGGTGATGCTATTTACAATCAATATAGACTTTGACATAATCTAATTAAAACAGCGTTGAATATCACTAGTCTTAATAATGTAATCCTTTATTTAGCAACAATATCAAAATTACACTGCCCCAAAGAAAGACAGACCGTTCTCACTACTTTTATTTAGATAATATTTGCTTTGCTAAGGCTTGAATTCAAGAAATTGCTGAAATGTCCTTGGTTTTTATAAAATCTATTGTGCTTTTATTTTGATAAACAGTATTTTTGGAGCTTTTTGCAATCATAAATCTGTAAGCATCCTAGCTACTTTCATGCAATAGGAAGGCTTTGATTTCTCTTATCTAGCACAATTATTTTCTTTGTAGCAACCAAAAATCCACTAAATACTTTGCAAGTATAATGGCTCCTAGTAAATCTCACAGATATGAGGAAAAAAAATACAGAAATTGGGTACTGAACAAAAAGATTCATGAGGAAACTAATATATCTAAAACGTTTATTTTATTGTATTTTTATTGAAGATGGAGCGGCTTACTCATACCTGAATCAATTTTCCAATATGGTCAGAATTATGTGGAAAGTCCCACTAGTGCAAACTACAATGAGGATTTAACCCTATTTATTACTGGAGGAGATTAAAGAACACATTTCAGGTTACAGATGGCAAAGAGCTAAACAATTTCTGGCAGCTTTGAGCAAACATCTATCACTTTCATTAATTAATTACAGTTTCTGGAGGAATTCTAGTGGACTATGTATTTTTCAAGCATAAAAACAGGTGGAGAGTTGCCCAGTCTGAAGAACTCGTATTCTTGGAGAGTCCAAACTGATTTGACTTACTAAGAGAAAGCAAATAAGCACATAAGAATGAGTGAATTTAGGTATTTTGTGTGATTGTGGCAGTGATAAAATGGGGTAATGTGTATGGTACTGTAAAAACATAAGACCTTTGCTATCCCAAACAACCAAGAAACCAGTATTTCCAAATCCCTATAATGCCATTATTTGTTCCAATAATTTGTTCCAATAATACAGGTATTTGACCAATGAATCCTTTTTAACAAGCATTATGCTCTCTATTGAATCACAAGACATTTTCTAGAAAGTCAGATAAAGCCAAGATAGAAAACACTTAATAAAACCACAGAAACATTCCTGTGTTCTAGAAAGAGAGAACTACAGATAGAATCCAATCTAAAAAAAGATACACGTAGAAGATTGATGCAGAATAAAAAGAAACAATTAAATCTCAGGGTATTGCTATTTTCTCAAATTACAAAGAGAAAAGAATTAACATGAAAAGTATTTGTGAGAATGTTTCAGCAAAATGAAGTTTTATGCCTCTAAAAATTTGTGTGTATGACATTTTAAAAGATTTTACTCGAATATTAGTAATCTTTTAGTAAACAGCTCCACTGAGTTCAATCAATATGCATGACATACTGGAAGATTTGGCTTCTCTGGGTGATATCTATTCTTTAAATGCTTTGCGTTTTTTCTGCAAGACACGGGTACAACCAGACTATTTTAAAGAGTAGATTTTGAATTCTTCTAGCTGTACCAGTCAGAAAGTATCAGGGAAAGTAATTTCATTAAAGAAATGAATTAGCTATAAATTACTATTTACTTTCTACTTACTTGTCTCTATATTAAACAATACTTGCGTTTTAAAGGGCAAATCATAAATTCTTTGGTCAGCAACAATCTCAGTATTGCCAGAGGTGATTTTGGCCCATGACAAGCTTCAGACAACATATGCATAGCTAAAGAAGTTGTGTAGTTCTCATGCAAATAATCCAGCATCAACTTCCCTTATGTCAGTAAAGTTAAATTACTGGCAATTATATTAATTGATCTCTCAGCACAAAAAAAAATAGGAAACTAAATTTCTAACAGGAAAATGAGTTGACTGTAAAATTTTCTATATCAAAAAAAAAATCAGTTTGATTTCACCACTGTACAATGCACTTAAAGAAGAAAGTGTCATTTTAGACACAACTTCAGCAAAGCCACAGCTCTTAAGGAAATATGACTTGAGTAGTAAGTGTCATCTACTATCAGAGGTACAGACTATGACAAGCTCCAGGAAAGGGCATTGCTAAAGGCTTTTATTACTTTTTATGTACCATCACCCAACTGTTGTTAAGGAAATTAAATTAAGAATTGAAGGTTCATTTATCCGAATTATTCAGTGCTACAAAGGAAATCTGACATGCAAACAATTTAGATAAGGAATCCTAGTGATTTAGTATCCCAAATTGTCTGCAATTTGTCACTTGAATTCTACTTTTAGAGGTAAGCCTTCACTGCCCTTGAAGAAAATAATTCCATTAAATGCACACTGACGACTACAGTAGCTGATGAAAAACAGACAGATACATTTCTATACAGCTTACAGTATCTGCCAGAATGTTTCCCATCGTAAATACAGTAAAAAAATTTTTGAAAGGTGAATACTGTACCTTGCACTAATACTATATGTTGGGTGTTCCATTCTCTATATATACACACATGAAATAGTCATAACAAATAATTTTTTAATAACTATGGCTGGTTATTGAGGCATTGCATATCTGCCCACAGCAAAGATATGCACTGCACATGCACCCAAGCAGTTTAAATTTATCTTCAAGTTCAAGATCCCATTCTTCACCTAATTTCTTGCTGACAGATTGGAAAAAAAGCTACAAGTGTGCAACATATTCTATATGCAGATCCCTCTATAGGAGTAAGAGCTTAAGACTACAAGATGACCATAAATCAAAAGCATCACAGGACTTGTTTTTTCCCTCCATCACTGTCCTCTTTGCTGCCAATTCTTTTCAAAAGAGAAACTATAAGAGTACAAAATCACGTCAGCAATTTTATGCCACCAGAGAGATCACCCCAGGGCATGCTGAGCTCAGCAATTATCCCTCACCAGGAAGGCAGCAGAGAGGGGCTGTTGAGCAGGTGGTTGGAGGAGGTGACCATCAAACATCCTCTCCAGACTAAATTATGTGTTGGCTTTTGGATGCTGATGAAGTGATAACAGGGAACAACACCAGCTAACTGCCCAGGCAGCACATGGAAAACCCAGTGCTGCACAGCATGTCATCTCTTGTCTATTTTCCTACTAATTTGTTTTGTTATTAGTGCAAACAATAATTAAGAGATCAGTCTCCTGTGACCTTTATTTCCATTGAGGGTTCCTCATATATTCACATTCAAGTACATTAAGGGAACAGAAAAAAAAAGTACATCTGAGGAACTGACCATATTCACAAGGAGACAACAAGGACATAATTTACTTTGACAGTTTACTGGTGAAAATAAGTTGAATATCTAAAGAAAGTCAAATTTAGTTTTCAAGAAGACTTGAAACCACTTCCACAGAAACATATGTCTAAAGTACAGTTCTTCTTTTGCAAAAGCTTATATTATAAAAGCATTGTAAATAAAGAAGGTTAAAGCATAAATGTTTAACTCTTAGTTATGTACTACCTGAGGTAGGCTATTTCTTTGCAGGAGCAAACACGGGAGAAAAAGCATTGACTAAAATCCAAATAATTTTAACAAAGCCTGTTCTTGTCTCAGAAGTAGGACATTAATTCATATACATATTCCCCCCTGCCCTTGCATTTCTCAGTATTAGAAAACAAATAGGAAATTCTCAGTGGTCCTCAGGAGTCAGGAGAAACTGTAGCAAATGGATAAATCAGTCCTAAAAAGAACTATAACTAATAGTAACTTCTGAAGAGTAAATTTAGTAAGGTATAAAGAATCTGTATTTGTTTCCATGTTACTGCTAGTGGAGAAAACCTATGGGAGACTCCTTGTTCAAAAGTTAATTTCCATTTTATCAGAAAATGCATATATGTGTGAAGAATTGCCTAGATATTGACAGCACAGTGCTTGTAATGCCTTTGCTAAACTGAAGGACACAGAGGTTTCAGTTTGACAGGAGCTGTCTGCATGTTTGGGTTAAAAGGGTGAATTGGTTCAGCCAGAGGAAAACACAGGGGATGAGGGACTGAAGAGTTGTGTGTTACTATGTCATTTGTAAAAGGATGGCCAAGTCACACTGGTGCTAGGTTTTTTGTGTGTTGTCAGTGAACTGACAATGTAGCTTTGCCATTTCACTCAGGGTGGACACAGCAAACATGTTGATGGAGAAAAAACTTAGCACCTCCACAGCCACTTCCTTACTATGTGAGCCCAAGCATATATCCTACCAAAATTTATCTGGCTGTGACACAGGTATAAATTCAATCTTGTCTTACAGGGATGTTGTAAGTATTAATCATCCCGTGACATGTCTTAGGACCTTCCAGAAGGAGCACTAGTTTTGATTTTTACATCTCATACATCAGTAACATGAAGAAGGGCAACGGGTAGTCAAAACCTATTTAAATTACTTCCTTTATAGAATGGAAATAAATCTTTTCAGAAGAAAATAAGATCCTTCTCTATTTTGAGATGAGACAAGAATTTATTCTTTCATTATAACAAACTATGAACTTAATAACTTCATTTCTAGTTTAAAATTGAAAACAAAGATCACTGAGCATGATTTCTGTGTAAATTGATACACCTACACTCTCAGTAATCTCTGCTTTTGATAACATAATGCATATAAAATTTGTTCTGGTAGTAAATACTTTATATCTTTAGTAGTTAAAATTACTGTGTAGTATTCTAGGGACTACGATGGCAGAAGAACATGAGCTTTTTTTTTTTTTTTTTTTTTTTTTTTTTTGTTTTGGTGTCTTTTTGAAAAGACTACATCCCTAGACATTTACCCCTATTTTCTAAAGGCAACATAACATTGGTTTACATGCTGATTCATTCTGTTCAATATGGTGATCTCATTGTTCCATCTCCTGCTTTTCCTCTTTTTAGTTACAATATGCTTTAAATTAAACCCAAACCCCACGGAAGATTACACATAATCATGCCTTATGGATGTTACTGTGGTTCCAGATAAGTTCAGCATGTATCAGCACCATGTCCTGTATCTGATCCTATCATAAGCATCTCTTCTGGACCACAGAATCCATGGCAGCTGTCTGAGTAAGTCAGAAGTCTGTTGGTCCAAGGTATGACCAGTGGAGACAGTGCCAGCATCCTGCAAACCTCAGCTCCTACTTGAAAACACAGCTTTTGTCATCATCTCAATAGTTTAATAGTTCGTTTTAGTTTCATGTGACACCAGCACACAAACCACTCCTGGGGAAGATCTTGCAAAGTGACAGTCAAGGACAGAAACAGCTGTCGTCAGGGTCATGCCTCTGGAGAGAATGAGACAGGAGCACGTCTCTGCTTGCATGCAGAAAATGGGGACCGTGTTTGTTTTATAAACATCCCAAGAAAAGTAATGCTCAAAGAGAGTGATACTGTCACACCCTAGAAATGCACTTTCAGAAAATATGAACAAACATGCAGAATTTTCAAGAAGCTGAGATCCAGATGAGAGATTCATGGATAAACCCATAGATCATAGTACAATATATACAAAAATAATCAAATCGGGAACAGAAGACAGGCAAGTGCATGTGGCCTGTCAACTTTAAACAACAGTTTCTCATGGAGCTGGCAGTGAAGTAAACAAAACCTACAGACTGATCTGAGAAAGATTAAACTATATATCAAAAGACAAGAAAATGAGGACCATGAAGTCTGTTTATGAGCACCTGCCACTACAGCCCAACAGGACAACAAACCGACAGACAGCAGCACAAATCTGAGATGCACCTGAGCAAACAGTCTGCCAAGACATCGGTGCTGTAATAGTGGGATGCATTTTCCCATTAGACCAAGGATCCGTTAGCAGTATATTGCACAAACAAACCAGACTACAGAGATAATAACATCCTAAGAACAATAATTTCCTCATATATTTAAACAGCGTGGAATACTGACCTTTACTTGCCCACCTTCACTGTCTTTGCTCATTGCTTTATAAAAGGAGAAGGAGGCTGGCACAGGGGAACAGGAACTGAAAACGATCTTGGAGATATCCAAGAGTGCTATTGATTTGCTTTTTTATTCCAGTGCATGCTCAATGAGAAAATTAGATTATATCAGTCAGCTAAATATATTCTTGGAACTCAGTTGATGGTTTTAGCTATTAAAGTAATAGGAAGGGAAACAAAACAGAAAAACAAAGTTGCATTTTAAAACATCAGCCTTACTTCAGATAGTGCATAAGATCTAATTTTTACTTTAAAGGTAATGTTGATTCACTACTTTTGCAATGATATTCTGCTGGTTTCATCTAATGTTAGTGTAATAACATAAAAGACTGCTAGTTTTGATTAATCTTAATCAACCGTAAAAACAACAACAAAAAACAAACAAAAAAAAAACAAACCAAAAACAACAACAACAAAAAAAACACAAACACAAAAACCAAAAACAACAACACACACACAAATGAGAAGATAAAATATATTTTAAAAAGCAAGATGTAAAAATACATTTTGGGAAGGTAACTGATCAGATCATTTCCTGTAGAACTTCAGAGGAAGTTGTCACTTATTAAGAAAACCTCTGAAGTTACCTGCGTATAGAACTGCTCTATACTCAACTCCTATGCAAATAGACCAGTACATTTTGGAAAGCAAATACGGAAAGCTAAAAAGATACCTGATAATCAGTGGTGACAGATATCATAAATTCCTTTTAACTAGCTGTTATCCTAGCCATAATCTCTTTCAAATTAAAAAGAGCAACAAGCAAATAACCTAACCAACCAAGCAAACAAACTGACCCCAAATCCTCCCCAACCTGTCTAGGTCTATAGACCCCACCTAACACACTTTCAAACCAGATTCTGGAAACCCACCTCACTTGCCTGTCCAGAATTTGCTGCATTACTACTTTGGCAACACTGAATAGTTCTGAATAGGTGTAATATTCCAGCTGATGCTCATAAAAAAATATTTTCATTATCCTCTAATAACATTTAAAAGGGTTTTTTTTTTCTAAATCCACAAACACAACAAAACACAACCACAACAAACACCCCCCCCACACACACACACCTTTATATGGAAGACTTTTAAAGACAGAATTCAAGGTGAAATCCTTCTGATTATTTAGGATACTCATTAAAATGAAACTTTTTTGCTTGCAACTTAAATTTATCTTCCATGCTTGCTCAGGTCTCAAAGGATTCAATTAAAGTATGATTCGAGTAGATAAGTAACACTTTCTTCTTTTTTTTTTAATTGTGAAACTTTTTTCCAGTCAGAAAATGCCAGTTCATTCAAACTCAGCCATCTTATGGAAAACTATGCACCTTTAGATGGAAATTCTCATAACTACCAGCTTGTTTCACCAGCTAGAAGCTCACCCTGCAGACTCCTGTGCCTTCCCAGGGCTGTGTTTCCAAGCCATCTGCAGGTTTCCCATGAGCAGCCCAGCACCCCACTGCACTCAGGGGATACCAGGATTCGCTGTGGTTCCCATTGAACCCACCATCCTCCAGCAACCCAGAGCTGCCAGGGTGCAGGGCTTCAGCTTCCACGGGCACTCTGCACTGCTGAGCAAAGCAGACCCATAGCACAGTTAGCATGAATTCCTTCACAGAACCCATAGCTCAGCTGACAGCTGCAGTGAGACGGGATTCACTGTTGCCACATGGCTGCTTTGGACACTTGTAAATTTGTGTTTGCCAGGCGCTTCTGCAGTGGGAGAAACACTGGGCAGCACAAGCTGGCACACTTTCGTCTCCCTGCAAATGCAACGTAATTTCTCAGTACCTTGCCAAGGGTTTTGTCAAGTCTAATTTTAAGCCTTGCAAATAACCTGGTTGTTACCACTTCCTTTGGGAAATGAGTCAACAGCAAATATTTCACTGACAGCCACCCAGTGTGAGGGTAGCTCGCTAACATCACATCCCAGGAGTCAGCTCACAAGATGAAACCCAAGGGCTTTCCTGAATAATTTCCTTATAGCAGATACCTGGTTTCCTCACCTCTCAAAGCAGCTTAGATTTTACTCATTTGCTCACTCCCCCAAACTCTCCACACCCCCCAGTCGCACGCCTCCACCATCAGGATCTGAATTGCAATTACTATAGCTTCTCTAGATCTGCTTCCAGGCAGGATTTATCAGGCAGCTTAATCCCAAGTGTACTACAGCATCCTAAAAAAGTTGGCTCGTTACAAGTTTTGTATGCAGAAAAGGGCACTTCATATACTGAAGAGACTGGTACTACTACATATTTGGGGATGGGCAAGCATCCAAGGGAGCTGTGGCATCCAAATGAACCGAGTTTCTCTCTGCTACATTCCACTGCTCGGAGACGCAGTAAAAAGGCTTCTGCAGAGTTTAAAGAAAGGATAACTCTCTCTCTGTGCACGGAGCCATAAAACAGGTCACGCAACTGCACCACCATAAATGAATTTAATGTTGTTTGGCACAGATTTAGGAATCGTGGTACTGTAGATTTACAAGCTATGCCATTAGGAATAGACACTGGAATTCACAAACAACAGATGGACATTAAACATATTTATAATACTATATACAATGTACCCTACAGGACAAAGCTGGAGAAACTGCTGTGACTCGCTTCCATCTCAGTATATCTTAGAGAATACTTACATATATATAAAAATTATCAATACATTTCACTATTGCTAATATAACTTTTTTTTTTTTTCCCCCTGGAAGGGGGCAGAAGGGAACACCCAGGTAAGAAAATTGCAGGTGTCAGTGAAATATAAAAGCCTTTCAGTGATACTCTGAACACAGACAAGGTGGTTTCTTTTGTTTTTGTTTGGGTTTTTTGGTTTTTGGTTTGGTTTGGGTTTTTATAAGGTTTTTTTTTTTTTAGTTTTAGTAGAACTTGATACTCTACAATCAGAACTTCAGAAAATAACATCAGTTTCCCTTTATTATTAGATAGCAGTAATGAGCCTTTTTTGTTATTTCATGGTTGGATTATTAAACTAGATTGGGAGTTGGCCAGATTTTGAGACTCTTTCTTGAAGCTGCAAGGAAATCCTTAATAACTTCAAAACCGAAACTAAATAAGATACTATCTGAGAAATATGCATACTTTGTTGAGACAATGGAACCCAGTCTCAGATGACAGTCATATTTTATGATTATTTCTGCAATTCATTATTATAAGCTTTGGGCAACGTATTAGTAAGTGCTAATTATTTCCAAAATAAGTGAAGCATAATTTATCAGCCTGGACTATGTTTTAAGACATTACATTTCTCTTTACAAGTATAAAGGAGAGGTTTTAACAAAGATGTTAGCTAAGTTTCAAAAATACTTTTTTGATACATGAATGATTACTTTAAGGAAATATTTAACAGTGGTTGATGGAAAGCTTAAAAATACTGTTATGGAATGACATCATTACATTCTTTTACATTTATTAGGGCACAGTTTCAGAGGATTCTAATTACTGGTTAAGAATGAAGCAATTTCAACTATACTGTGCCAGCCTGCCACCATGACTACTTAAAAGTTCACTAAACTGTATTATCATTTCTGAATGATCTCTGGGAGAATAGCCAAGGCCTTTAGAAGAAGGGCTCAACTTCTAGATCTGGTCAGCAAAAGCTGGCAAAATACTTCAAGCAGCAAACACCACTTAATTGAATGACATTTTATTTAGCTGAAAACATTTGGTGTGCCATACCACTTTTTCTTAGAGGATAGCGTATAATGCAAACAGAAATGCTTCTGAAATTCAGCTCTTTTCTCTTTAGGAAAAACTCTGTGCAGAGGCATTTAAGAGGTCCCACAGCCTGGGCAGGTATTTGGCTTGGGGAGCCGTGCCAGTGATGCGCACAGACTCAAAAAGAGATACAGATGTCTCTGTGCCTGCACTTCTCTTATGCTCCACTGCAGCAACGAGACTGCAGGAAGCTCTCACCAGCGGTACTCTGCTCAACACCTCTGCTGCCCTGACCACATAAACCTGGGTGAAAAATAAAACAAAACAAAGTACCAAACCTGTTTGTATCCCAGACAGTTACCCACAGCACTGAACAACAGCTGCTGTTTATGCTGCAGAAGCTGGCAGACTGGGAAGAACAGTGTTATGTTGGCACCTGAATAATAATTGTACTTTTTTTCAAATCCAGCATTTGACATTGAGGCACCATGCACAGCAACAAAGTCATGATGCCGTTATGGCACAAGAAACTGTACTGCATGACCTATAGGAGAGTAATTTTCTGATGCAAGAACTTACAGTGCATCATTTATACCCAGCTGAGCACATTTGCCTGCAATGTGACATATAAAAAACTGAAGTTTACCCCTGAACACATAAGCAGGGAGGAATGGAGTACAGTATATTGCAAAATAGTTTCCATTATATACATTCTAGCACAGTTCTGTAAACTGCTATGCTAGCACAGAGTCTAGATGAGAAATACAGAGTATGGAAGCATAGCCTGCATTTAAGTTGAATATGGGTCTATATATTAGCTAATACAAGAATCTACTATTTTGGTTAAATTATGTAAAGTATAGATGACCAAAATTTTTTTTTGCAAAATCTTGCAAACACACAAAGCTCTAGTCCAACACTTCCTCTCAGTTCTTTTGTTCTCAGGTAGAATTCTGTCCTCTTCACCTTTCTGCTTCTACCATCCTTTCTAAAACAGTGAAAGAAAAGCAAGAGAGAAAAAGGAAAGATTTAACAGTTAAGTTAAAGACAGAACAGGAGAGGATGAGCAGAGCAATCCCCCTAGGTAACCATTCTGTTTTGAATATCTGCTTACTGGCTAAATTCCAGAATTGCCAATGCCATGGACTAAAGTGTTATGAATTGGACCTTAAAAGAAAGATTAAAAGAAGTTTCTGTATGCTTCTGTATACTTTAATCCTTAAGAATTCATAGTTTGTTTTTAATTTAGAGAGGTTTTAGAAATTTAAAACAACAAAATGAAAAATATAGACAATCCTAAGTTTACCATAATTCTGTGGTTCATTCTAAAGCTATAGTCTTATGTTAATAGGATCTTCTTTTGTTTTACCTAATTCGACTGGGCTAGTGGAAGCTGAGACTAAGCTCAGTCTACCAAGCAAACTTCTAGTTTATAAAGATCTAAATTAAAATTCCACACAAGGGTGAAAAGGAGCTGAAAATAAGTTTAGGTGAAGCTGAGCAGCTTTTTTCTGCCCCTCCCTTTCTCCTTCAAGCACTTGCTTCCTATTTTCAGTGTTATGACAGGCAGCGGTTAGAGAACATTTAACAGATAATGAGAGTTCTGAGTGGTTTGAATACTAAACCATACAAAAGCTCACAGAAATCGATAAAATCTGACAGCTTCTCTCCTGTGCTGCATTCCTCAAAGAAGGGGTAGAGACGGGGATTTATACCAATTTTATTTTGGAATACCTTTCCCAGCATCGTTCCATTTAACATAAAATGAGCAACCTGGGTGGTCTAATTTCGTTATGTCACCTTCAAGTAGCATTCACTTGTATTTTTTCTGGTTCATAAAACTGCGGGGTTTTTCATATAGCTGTTTTGGCACAAATGTGTTCAGTACTTCTAATGCCATTTCCCATACTCCAATTATGGTAAAGACAGATAACCAATTAAAGTACAGGTAAACTTCTCTATTTTTCTGTACCTTTTAAAAATCACAAAGCACTTCATAAACAATGAATATTACTTCCATAGATTTGGTTCCTGCCTCACGTTCTCAATCCTAATGCGAAGTGGGCGATTGACCTACTCTAGATTGAAGTGTGACAGGACAGAAAAATTTCATATGCTTTACTGTAAAAAGCACGAATAACTTTATCCATCATGGATATATCCATGAAGAAGATTGTGAAACGGAGAACAGCCTTCAATTATATTCCTACTGGAAGGAAGGGATTAAAGCTAGCAGACGCCAGAGGACAACACAAGTGGTCACTGTCAGAATCTCACTCATTCTGCTTGCTATTGCCAGGAATGATTTGGATGTTAACCTGACTACACTTCAGAAATACAGATGAAAAAAACCAAACAGACAAAACCACACCACACACAAACAAACAAAACCACAACAACAAAGCTGGATGCAAATACTGGGTGCAGGGGTAGGAAGGAAGATCTTACAGCTTCCACAGGATGGTGCATTGGTCTTACAGTTACCAAAAAGACATAAGAACTTTCTCAGTTGCACTTAAATGACAACCTTTAGAAACCAGCAAAGCTGCTCAGTATCTATCAGCTGCTCCTGTGTTTTTCAAATAAGCATAGTGTTTTAATATGCAGTTACTCAAAAGATACTATTTCTTAGGCTCAAGAAAGTTACTTCATTAATAGCTATTTTTTAAAAATTCCTTTTTCTAGTACCTGTTCTCGAAAAATCCAGTTTTTCAAAAGCTGCTAAAATAAAATAATCATCATCCAAACCAACAAGTTTTAACATCTTGATCAAACACCGAACAAAAGTAATTAAAATCCCAAGAACAGAGAGAAAAATGTTCCACTATGATGTGTGAAATCCCTGCAAACTGAATAAGCAGGTAACTTTTTGCAACACCTCCAGAAACTTGACTAAAGACTAAAATGAACTAAGTCTATTATTTGAAAGCTGTTAACACAACTCTACAGTCTTTTCAAAAGCAGTAATCCAGTTATAGCCTGCCCAAGGCTACAAATATTTGTATAATATGAAGTTAGATGAACACATGCAAATTTAGGCAACTGCATGCAAAAATTAAGCATAACCTTCAAAACTAAAAACGAAGCAGTCAAGTCAAGCAATGGCAAATAATTAAAGTTTTTCAAAGCCCTCTTCTAAGGGATGCAAAAACTACTTCCTTGTGTGCAGGTAGGGATAGAAAACATTAAAGGCTCTCCCAGGGCCAACTAATGGGACTCCAGAAATTCTAAAGTTCTGAGCAGCCAAACTTTGCTGGATGCCATTAGATCTAATATTTCCAAAGAGTAAAATCCTGAAGTTTACAAATGTATATTTTTAATGTTAATTACACTTTTTAAATGGCATTAATGAAGATTATGTTTACTAGTCTGTTTCCATACAACTTGAACACTTTCACATTATATATTTATATGGATTTACATTATGTAATGAGATGAGCCTGTATCATAGAAACCTGGAGGTTTTCACATAATGTACCTGCTAAACACTTCTAATGTAATCATGTATGCACTTAGGATGGATACCTTTTTCTGTTAGATAAGTAACATGAGAGTAATTTACTTTTATTTTCTCCTAGCATTGCTGCAGAACAGGCTGACCGTAACTAAATCACCCGGGCATCTGGTGTGTCAGTATTAGCGTTCCTTTCTGGAAATAGCATGTGGTTAGGTGTGTCATCCTGGAGTCACTGAGCAGCATAGCAAAACATAACAAGCAGAGGATTGTACTATGAGAAACTTCTAGCCCTGCATTTACTCTTTATAATGGCTTTAAAAATAATAATAAAAAACAGATAGCTAATGCCTCTTTTCTTCATATATTCTCATAAAAATTTTAAGAACTCTGGAGAGAGAGAGGAGGGAAAAACCAAAAAAGGAAAAAAGGTGAGATGCGCTGGACTCATTTAGTACTATCTACAAATATTCATTGCTCATTTTATGGACAGGCTGAAGTTGAGGATGGGGAATAATCTAACTTTTCGAATGGATTTCAAGGGAACTAAAATCAGGTGTCAGCTAAGGGTTTGCTCAAGGGCAGTCAAAAGCTAGCTAGTATTTATGCATCTATAATAAAATGCATGTTCTTTTAAGAGTCTTCCTTAATTACTTTCTAAATCAAGGAATTAAAATTAATTTCAAGTTTCATGCAATAAAATGTCATTATGAATAACAGTTATAAGCTAGCCTGCTGGTTTTAAGAGTGGCAATAAAGACTTAATTTTTCATATTGCATTTCATATTCCATTGTTTGATTGCAGTAGAGCCTGAAAAGTCAAGCATCACATTTAGAAAAAAAAATAAAATAAAATAAAATCACAATATGTCATGTTCTGATTATTATCATTTTAGAACATAAGGGCCATCTGCAGATCTTATATCTGAAACCACTGAAGTCTTATGATAAAAACACATTAATATTTGCAATTTTTTCATAGAAAAATAAAGTTATACAAAAAAGAGAAATCTGGGAATGGAAGGGGCTGAGTGATCTGGCCTCAGCTCAAGGCTGTATTGGCACCTGCAGCCGCTGGGGAGTTTCTTGGCTGTGTTATGAGAGTTTAGAGCCAGATATTTGAATTCAAGTCCTTTATAGCAAACTATAGTCCCACCCATCTCTATTTCATTTCTCCATAAAATAATCAGAATTTTTTAACTTTCTGACAGTAGCCAGTCAGTCACTTGATCAATTTATTCCCTCTAGTGATAAAGCTGGAGGATACAAAACTCAAACCTGAGAAACACCTTGCGGCAGGGAGCGCCAAGAGTTTACAGGGTATGTGGCAATTCCTGTGATCACTGCCAATACAGAAGAAAGTGCTAATTTAGACCAATGTCAGCAGAAATTTAAAGTATGCAATTTGAAGCCCCATAGTTGCCAGCCACTCGACATGACAGGCTTTTGGGGACTTGATGAATAGGGACATCCATCTGTGGAGATGCTTGTAAGATCATAACATTAAACTCTGCAGCTAAATCTACAGAAGGCTACATGCTGTGATGATATTTTGGAGCTGTAATCTCCATCTGAGAGCAGATCTCCAAACATATCTAGGTATGCAACATGGAGGGGACCAAGAAACTCCAGGTTATTCAAGTGTATTGCTTGAGACCTTCAACTGGATCCCTTTCCTGAACCTGGATGAATCAATAAGTAAACAGAGAGCACGCAAACAAAAGCTGCCATGCCAAAGAGAGCAAGCACATCTATTATGAAAATATTAATGATAGCACTGACATACTCGATCCGAGATTTCCATGTAAGATTTCAAAAGAGAAGATCAGGGCAAAAACCAGCATTTCTTCTCCTTGTGTACCCTTCCATCATCAGCCATCTGTGGCTTAGGGGTAAACAGAGGCTTTATCAAAACACTGTTTTGAATATCATTTAATGCATTTTTCTTATTTGAACTTATCTAATGGCTTTTGGAGCTATTCATAAAGTGGTTAGTAGAAATGAACTCTCCCATTTAATTATGCATTATGTGGAAAACTATTTATGTCTGACACTTAATACTTTCATCAGGCATTCCCTAACTTATCTGTTGTGAGGAAACCTGGGCAATCTTCCCTGTTTGCTTTCCTTACTCCATTTAGATGCGAGTGTCCATTATCTTGACATTTGTTTTGCAAACAGTGTTCTAAATCTTTTTAGATTCTCCTCACATGGAAGCAGTCATGTTAAAAAAAAAAAAAAAAAAAAAAAAAAAAAATCAAGATGCCCTTCGCCCTTCCTCTTATCCTTTCAAATTTACCAATTTACCACATCCTTTCTGAAATGAGCAGACACTGAATTTATGAAGACCATTAGGGATTATTTGTTATATGCTTCTGTTCCATCAGGGCTCCCAAGGCCATGGATGCTTCCAGAACTTAGTGTCTAAGTCCGAATACATATATTCTCCATTTGGATAATCTATATTTATTAATATTTTTTTCTTTTTTTTTTTTTAAAAAACTGGCTAGTCATTAAGATATGTAATCATCTGGCAGTACCTCAACCGAATTTCAGATTTAAGCCTGCTGATTAACCTGGAGAACTTACATGAATTTGTCGTTTTACCCCTCACCTTCTCTCTCAGAAAGTTTATGAATGTGGAATAAGTATAAATCCCTTTCCATTAATTCTTGTCCCTTTGGATCTTATCTTTAGTCTCTTACTAATCTAGAAAAGCACCTTCCCTGTTATCCCATTACAAGTACTTGGTGAGAAAACTTATCTAGAAGTTTTTCAAATCCTTATCATATTTTAATCAATTACATCAATTTTACCTGAAAGCCTATCCTTAATTTTACCCCAATTGATACCCTAGCATGTAATTTCTCTATGAAAGTAACATTTATTCCTCCCCTTTGCAACACATTTCTACTAGTCTAATCACTTCCACTTGTTTTGTTCTATACATCGTATTTATTTGTAATTTCCAAAATGTTGTTAAAAACCATTTTTAATTTCTCTCATCCCTCTGGTACTGCAGTCAGTTTAAATGAGAAGTTATGCACGGTACTGAGCAGTTTGGCAACTTGACATCTGAAAATAAAAAGTCACTGTATGACTCTGGTAGTTTGTTGCTATTCATCTTACAGCTTGTCCTACATCTTTTAGCGATCTTTAATTTTGACACATGAATGCATAAGAAGAACTAAAGATTTGTGGGAACATGAAGAAGCTTTTCTATAACAGGTAATCATGCCAATGGCTCTATGGAAAACAGATTTAAACATCACTTCTCTGCCTCCTTTTGACAAATAATTTCATTCTACATTTCTTCCGTGTAAGCAAAAGCTCTACCTATGAAGTTACCAGGCTGTTTGGGAGAGTCATTCATTCTCTCCCATTCACATTATTCCACTTTTCACCGTTAAATACGAAACTGTGTCTGAGCACAAGAGAGATCAGCACTGACCTCAGAGTGGATGGATTATTGGTGTCCAATATAATAATGTTTGATATCCTGTGTATAAAAAAGGGAAATGTGCTGGTACGTTTCAAATATTAAGAACTCCATAAGTTTTTAGCATTTTATATATTTTAATGTTTTCAAGGCAAGATGAGAAGCTTGATGCTATCAATTCCGTTTTCTCTACTTAACATTTTTGATCCCAGTTCTCTTAAAGAATAAGGTAACGAATTACTCTACTTTTGTGTGCACTGTTGCTTTATAAACCCTATGACAAAAATAAGAATAAAATTAATGTAACTCAACTGTACAAGCTTTCCACATTTTAGTCAGTATTAGGTTGCAGTCTTTTGAAAGCTTTTGTTTTGCTCCAACACATCTATGAACTTCTTTTGCATTTATTGCATCTTACCTATGACTTCAGGTTTCACACAATTTTTCAGTCTTGCTGTGCAATTTTACATAAGGAAGAGGTACAACTTCAGGATATAACAAAAGGGGAGCTACATCAATTTTTCCCTAAGACTAAGACCATTATGACACTTGTCAGTGACTATGAAGAGACTCCATTATACATGGTTCATTAACACATTAAGGCATTAATGACTCCTTTGAAACTATTCCTACCTGACATGCCAGTTTCTACTGCAGATGCCCATCATGCACATTAACAAGATTACCCAAATAGTTACAGCTACAAAGGTACCATTACTCAGACTCTTGACTACACAAATAGATAATTTTTAAAAACCTCCCAAAGTAATAGTTCTGTAGTGAACTATGACTCTGCTGTAAGACAAATGTAGCAGTGGGTAAATCTTGAATCTGCAAATGCTCACAGGACATATTAATGCTCAAGATCCTCTTAAAGAAATTGTCATTTAGGCCAAATGAAAGATAATGATACAGAGATCAAAGAGGGTGGGGCTCAATGTTACTGGCCTTATTGGTGAAGCAAGTAGTGAGTACAGAAGCTGTGATTGTCTGGGACCAGCCCTGCCGTGTAGCTATTCCTCCCTTGCATCCAACCTAATCTCAGTCATCTAACTCCCAGATCAAGTCCTGTTAACATGTGAAATATGCAGTTTACCCCAGAGCTTTCCAAATATTCTCCAGAAGAAGGACATGATAACAGTTCTGGAGAAAGCGAGGGCCCAGGGTCAGTCAGCATGACAGGAGGGGAGCCAAGGAGAAAGAGGACAATGTTTTGGGGACTTGCTTTGGTTCATGTGAATGAGGTTCTGAAGTAGGACACAGCTGGGAGGATAAACAGCTTCAGGATAAATTGAGGAGAGGTGAAAAGAGAGATTCCTTCAATTGAAATGTGCTGTACCCTACCTCCAAGGCTTTTTGAGCCCTGCTTAGATTGACTGCAAAAGACAAGGCTACAGAATTGTTTATCGAAGTGTACGTGCAATAAAGCAATAGTAGGATAGTTTCATTTGCACTGCGTGTTGTAAGTCTCTAATCAGTGAATATATTCAGTCTGCAGAAAGAGATGCAAGGCTGAATCCTTCACTTGGGTACACATTCGGGAAAATTGTAATAAAAATATACAGAAGGAAGGTTTTCTCCATCACTTCCAATTGATGGATTTCTCCACTCTAGAAGAACGATGGCTGCTTTATCAAACACATGAAAACCACTTAGCACTGAGTACTCAGAGGAGCACAGGACGCTAGGTTAATATTTCGATGCCTCCTTGGAAGCCATCACTTGCTTATGCCTCTGTTTGGATTGTGCTGTACCATAAAACAGCCTTATGCCAAACAAATGATTTTTTGTGTCTTAAAAGTTACTATAAATGAGCCTTTGTTTTGGAATGGTAGGAGAATAACATAAGTTACTAGAGTTACTAGAGAGCAGGGAACCTTGGCAGCAGTAGGAAAAAACAGAATAACAGCTAACTGCCAAACCATCCCACAACTGCTGAATAAAAACAACTTGAAACCAAGCAGATGATGAGGGATATAATCTCTTGTCTTGAGGCTATTATTCAGAAATATCTGCTGTTCTGTGTAGTTAAGTGCACATTAATTTAAGCAAAAGGCAGGCTTATTTGGTCAGTACCACACTGTCTTCAGCAAGACAGTAGAAAATGCCACAAAAATAATAAAGCTCTTTATATGAAGGACCTGGATCTGAGTCTGATCCATTCTTCATGCTGCTGAATTTCAAGAGGCCAGTAATGAAAAGACATCTGAAAGATTGGGGGGGGGAGGAGGGAAAAAAAAAAAAATCCAAAAAACCCAAACATACATGCAGGCACAAAACAACAACAACAAACACCACCAGACAAACCATAAACCCAAAAATACACACAGGAAAAAATAAGAAGAAAATCAGTATTGGATACCAAAATCAACTTTATTGGAAAAAATCAGATAAAAAATAATTAATATAAAAATAACTCAGTGTGATTTGGGGCTTAAGGAGCTACTGCAATCCCATGCAATCCTTCATCACTGCTTAATAGTTAATAGTATAAGATGGCTTCATAAATTAAGTCATCATTATACTTTAAGATTAAGCTGTGGTCTGAATAAATATTTTGATTTTTAAAAAATTTTTCTTTTTCAGTCATTCACAAAGGCAGGAAGGATAAAACAAAACCACAGCATTTGCATGGTATGTATGATATAGAGAATAATATTAAAGTCTCCATACAAATCTAGAGAACATAAAAATGTGGATGTCAATGACCACTGGAATGCAACAAAATGAAAATAACTGAAATACTATGCAGCAGCTTTCATTTATTGCTATTATCTCAGAGTTACTAGAGATGTATCGTTGTTTCTTCAAGGAAATGCAACATAAGCTGCCTGGGAAGGCTATGCTGGTGCATACAAAGAGCAATTTCATTTTTCTTGCTGCAACAATGATTAAGGCAATATGTGGTTATCTAGTGGTAAATGAAGTGGTATGTAAATTGCATCCCTAAGTTTGCAGTTTTAATTTATGCCAGATAATAACATTCAAGAGCTACAAATCGCTACAAAACTGTAGTGATACAGACCTCCTTCTGTTCCAAGCATAAGAGTTAACAGTGCGATTGTATCCACAGCCTTCTTCTGGGAAAGAAACCTCAAATATTTTTTCACTGTGAAGTTCAGGCACATTTTCATTTGCACGAGTATGCAACTGACATAAAATTGTTTCAAAGTTAATATTTAGATGCAATTTTACTACATTAAATCCTATTTCAAAGGTATCTCCTAGTCAGATATAGTTTTGAGATACTCTAGGAAAAACAACCATTGATTCCTTGGATAGCCAAGGAAATTCACATAGATTTCTTTTGTAGAAATCTTTCAGAGACATCTTAAATACTCTTAACTGGGCAAAATAATAATAAAACTCCTAAGATCTCCAACTGATCATAGTATAAAATGATGCAAAGAGGTTTGTTGGGTTAAATCAGCTGTTGTTGTCACTTTGATAGATTTCAATCCTTTCAGGAAACATAAGTGTAAACATTCTGAAACAGCAGGGAATAGCCCTAGTGTCCCATTCTATATTAATACTTTCTGGAACAATAACTATGAACTGCCCACCTCCCTTTGTTAAACAATACCAAAAATCCAACAGAAAAAGGCATGCCTCACTATCACCTAAGCATTCTTTTTAATTGAAAGCTTATGCTACTGTATTTAACCTTTAACTAACATTATCATTTTCCATTGCTATCCAAGGTGAAAACTGTAAATCTATCAAACATTCCATGCAGGCTGGCAGATTATGCTGGAGTTTTACATTTTAGTATAAATTATTCTCCACAATCCTCAACAGGCAGGTACATTACCATACATTTCCAAAAGCCCCATTATACTATTGCATTCTGCTTAACAGAAAATGAACAGTTGGCTTTCAGTCAATACGCTTGTATTAAACACTTCTGCACACACATACACAGCCTGTTCCTGCAGACACATATTTTGCGGTGTTTACTGGGGTTTTGTTTGTTTTGAATATGTGAGGGTTGTATATCAGAACTACGTACCCATAAGAGCATATGCTGTTAGGTCCCAAGTGTTCTCAAGTTAGTTAGTTATTCCAACTCTGGATGGAAGCTGGTAAACACAGCCTAAAAAGGGATGAGCATGCACATTCCTGGTTCCAACCTTTTCCCAACAACACTTCGTCTTTCAAACAAATGTGTCGCTATAAACATTCACTGGCCTAAGACAATCCAACAACCACTCCATTAAGAACACTATCTGAGCTGTAGGAAATCTCAGCTTTCTTTTCAGGAAGACGTGACGCCTGACAAACAGAGGTGTATTAAAACAATTAGCTTCTTGAGGAGCAAAACTCCAGAGTGTTGAAAGCATCAAGAGCTCCAATATAAGCTTTATGCATGGTCAACAATACAGAACATTTTCAGCTGGGTAGAACACCACTCACTTTGTTCTAGCAGCCTCAAAGGTTCCTACAGCTTGGATCTCACCTCTCACACAGCCTTGGGTAGACAGGCCACATAGCCAACATTTGTTGCGAAAACTCACACAGTCACTAAGAGTGTCAAAAACAAAAAAAAAAGAGCAGTAGGCCAGACAATTACTCTTACAGACAAATTTTCACTGAAGACATCAGGTTAAATTATAGCGACTTCAGATAGTTGAGTTTACCAGATGGTACACAGTGCTAGGGGGTGCCACCTAGAGGGCTTTCATTTATTGTATGCTGACCTAAATTTGTGCTCCGTTTCAGGGCAAAAGACATTTACTTGGTCACAAATATTTTAAGAAAGCATGTTCCTGTAAAAAAAAAAAAAAAAAAANCCCCACCCTGATAATTATCATTTAAGTCCTGGGATGCTGTTTTAGTCACTCATTCTCATCCGTTAAACCATAGTCCTTTCATTCAATATGTGCAGTCTAGTAGAAACAGAACTGTTAAGCTCTTTCTCCCTTTAGGACCCATATCATTCAGTGGCCAGACCTCCCTGAGTGTTTTCTGTTGGATGGCACACAGGTGGGTGCAACTTTGACCAAGAACTTGGGGTACTGCCAGTACAATTTACAGCTGTATTAGTAATAATCATATGCGGCCCTGCTTAAATTCTTACAGTTTGCCTATTTGTGAAAGACAAACTAGTTCACTCCAATGTGATGGAGAGAGGTACTTCTACTTCACAGATCCTTCTATCATTCCATCAGGAACCTCTTCACTGTGAGTGCCAGCAAGGAAACCGAGCCCAGGAGATACCAGTAAAGCTACCCCACTTTGTTCTCTGTTGGAAGTTACTGGGGCAGATTCACAAACACACAACAGTATCTTCCCCAAAGCCTTGAGGGGCATCACAGAAGTGGAAGGGGAAGAGATTAAGAGACTATGAAGTTGTGGCAAACATGGAGGAATACAGCTGTCAGTAATGATTTCTTCTATTACAAAGGAGAACAACGGAATTCAAGTGTGCACTCAGCACATGGCAATGTTCAGGGAATAAAACTAACCTGTAGCATGAAGAAGCTCGAACTATAATGCAACATTACCACTATCTGGATGCAAACGATAGTCAAAACTATTCCAGAAATAAGAGAATGTAAGTCCCTTGTTCCTGCTTTTTGTATGATGCCAGGCCATCACTGGTGCCTTCAGCAGACACCGACTTGTCTTGTCTTCACCTGCTACCTGCTGACTTTGCACATAAACGCAATAGTCTAGTTCAGAGGGGGAAGGTAGCGTGATGTAAATAACTGGTATCATGAGGAGCACCTACCAGGGTGAGACACGTAAGTCCATATGCATAGTAAAGTGCTGAAACACACCTTGCTAATCCTTCTCATTCCCACTTTGTAACATGACAGCAGCTAGAACTCTTAAAAGATAGAGAATATCATAATTAATTCAATACTAAGAAATTAAAGAACAATGTACCATTGAAAACATTACAGTCTTTTCAGACATGATACTAGCAATCGGTACTAGAAAAAGAATGAAAGCGAGAAGGGCAGAAATAAAGCTAAATCACGTTACAACATTTTGCCTAAGCTAGCAGCATACAACTTGATTTTGGTTGAAAAAAATCTTATCAGACGTACAGCAGAAATAATTTCAAATATGGTACAGCCTTTATTTTATCCTCTTTTTTTAACTGTTCCGAAACACTACTAGATTTGATAAAAACATCACCTGAAGAATAATACTGATTTTAAAGTTCCAAACATGTTTTGGTATTTGTCTTCCTCATTAAAACAAACAAGATCTTTATTTTGAAACGGAATCTCAGGTGGTTTACAATGAAAACTTCAAGAGGTGTCCAACCAAGCAGCCACAGTTTTATTCACACTAGTGATAAGTCTAAAATTCAGAGCAAAGAGTCAGAATAGGAGACCTATGAGAGAAAACCTTCCCTTAAAACATAGCCAGGATGTGTTCAGCCTAACAAGGCAGCAAAACACCTTTCTAATACACAGAACCATTTGTGGTCAAAGAAAACGGCTTTTATGAGTGGAACATAATTTTATGTTCACCTTTGTCAGAAAGATGATAACTAACTACTTCTACTTCAAGATATAAAGTTGTCATTTGATCTGGGGGTGGAACATAAATTTTTGTGTGCCCAGCCTCTGCACTTGGACAAAAATCTGTTCTTCCTCACATTGCTTACCAGGCAATTTCATATTTACATAATAAATCCCAACAAAACTGAAATCAAGACAACAGATATGATTTTTTTGTTAAGCAGTTATACTCTAAAAACATAAGCAAGTTTAAAGCAACTAATGACTTTTAGCACCATTACTATTTTTCCAAAAGAACCTACAAAAATAGATCAGAGATCACGTTCTTTTCATAGCAGCCATCCAAGTAACTAAGACAGCAAAAGAAAGCTTAACTCTTTTTCATAAACAGTCACAGTGTACAGAAAGGGAAGATAAGTTGTTCATGTTTTGGCAGGCACCACAACGAAGCAGAAGCCTTTCCAAGAAGACATCAAGGGACAGTGAGGAAAAACAGGGTGGACATAACCATAGAGAAACTGTCAATTGGTGCCACACTTCTGGTTTGACCAGTTCACTAAGACAGTGCTGGAGAAGGCTACTTCTGGCCTGTGAGGTGGAAAGGCTTTTATCTTGCTTATTTTTCAGGTATGTTGGCTTAGCACAGTACCTACCCAATAGCTACAAGTCAGTACAGAGTAGGTATAAAATGCAGTTAGCGTCATTTGAAACTTTTCCTTGCATAATACAAGAAATCTCACCTTCTTTTAAACATCAAAGCTCATTTACAATCAATCAATACACAGGCATGAACAGAAAACTCGTGCCCTAGCTAATTAAATTAACAAGCAATATTTTTAAGAGAGAAATTATTTTAAAAAGTAACTACTCCTTAACAAGGCATCATGCATTATGGAAAGAAGAGCCATTAAAAGATTAAACTAACAATGGATGACTACCACATTTATATTTTCATTTCTAATAATGTTAATCAGTCCTACTGCTCCTACCTTTTCCACAACAGTCTACAAAAGCACAATAGCTAATAAAAAAAAAAATACTTCAGTCTCCATATTCTTGTTATTGTTTCTATTTTACCACTAGGTGGTGATAGCTCAACACAGATCAGCTTCTGGTTTGTTAACATAAGCGCAAACTGCAACCGGATGATGCAGTTTAAGATAAACTTTAAACGCGCTCTCTGTGCACGAAAAAAAACAAAACAAAACAAAACAAAAAAACCCAAACAATTAACTTATTGAACTGCATAAATTTCTGTAGCAAAGACTTACCTGCTGCAGCCGCATCCTTTCACTCTGTTCTTCTCCATTAAAACACTCACAGATGCTTTGTAAACCTCCTCCTGGATCATTTACGCAAATCAGCCTTTCGCCTTGTTCCTACCAGAGTCACACAGCTGCTGCACACTCTGTAGCCTGGCAGTCGCAGATACTTCTAAAAAATCATGACAGCTCTGTCTTCAAATCCTCTTTCCACAGCACTATTTCTAAGGCTGCTTCCACAAGTCTATTATGGCCCTCACAGGTGAGCCCGCCACTTTTTTTTTTTTTTCCCCTCAAACTCTTCTCCAGATTCTTAAGGCAGCTGAAATGCATTGCTTTTAAAAAATACCCATGTCATTGCACCTTTTATCAGAATAAAACTTCAAGTCACAACTTTCCCCTATGGTCATTCAGCCACAAAACCTAATCCTGAGGCTCAGTACCCACAGGTAGTTAAGCAAAGTTCAGGTGAAGTCACTTCTGTGTCAAGGCTTGTCCCCCAGCAGGTACATTGGGCACACCTGTGCCCATTCTCCTCCCTGCATGCAGCTGCCACACGTTGCTTGGTTTGTGGGTGGATGGGAGGTACTATCTAACTTTTACTGCAAAGACAGCTACCTGCAGAACTTTTCTATCTAGTTTTAAAAACCATCTCCTCCGTATTGGTCACAATAAACATTTTGCATTTGTGCAAAGCTGCTTTTGCTGTTAAATGTTCCACCTGATACGCTGCCAGTAATTTTGTACCCAATTCCTACAACACCCCCTGCAATGTGAAGCTGCAGCCCCATCTTCCAATGTGCTCCTTGTAGCCGCTAAAACGGATAATTTCCTTCAGTATTTACACCTGTATGAGCCTACAGCATACTTGCTCAGTTCTAGATATTTTATAAACTTCATTAGGAGATGCACCTGGATGCAGCCCAGCTACTGAGACAGTAAAAAACTGAAAATATATAAAAGAATGGATGGCTTTTCTATTTTCCTATTGCTTACAACTGTATCCATGATAGATGACACGTCTGAAATATGACTGCTTTATGTATGGGTAGAACCAAGTTAAATTATTTTGTTTTTTACCACTCTTATATCTGAACAGTTGAAACCAGTTGGTTTTAATTAGATTTCCAAATATAATACTATATATACTAAAGGAAAATAAGCAGTACAACAAAACCATAAAAAAATACAAATCGATATTTCTGCCTCCAGCATCATCATACTTCACTGCACCAGTGAGGACACTCAAAGCTTTATGATGGTGAAAGAGCAGTGTTAAGACTATTTGGTAGAATTTCATAAGGAAATTTATTAGTTGGGGGAACTTGCATGGCAAGGATGAAGACAAAACAAATTACAGAAGATACATGATAGGGAGAGCAAAGAAGAAGGACAAAATCAGTGAGTATTTCCTTTGTATTACAGCAACTTTTGCTTCGATGTCTGCCTGCAAGTTATTTGTTAACATAACATTTTTTCCAGAAAATCTGTCTCTCTTTAACTCACACCCCATTGCTACCCTGTAGTTTATAGCTGAAAGCACATACACAGCCTGCAATGAACTGACTGAGCATGATTTATGTTAAGGAACTAGGGAAGAAGGATATAACAGGTATATTAGCTAACACCATGGCTTAAATATGTTTCAAATTGAAACAAAACACAGAAACTTACACCACAAGCAAGCCAACATGAAAAATCAATAGGAAATCAGAGTTACAAAGCAGTAAAACGCATGGGCCATTCCCCGAAAGGGACAGGCTTTCTCACTGAACTGTAAAAGATCCAACGCTGTTCTCAAGTCTGCATCAGACCGTAACCCTAAAGAGCTCATAAGAGAATGATGAACTCATGAAAAAAAGAGAAAAACAACCCCAAATCCTTGATTAAACAACTACATCTCCTAAAAGGCTGTTCTTTCTCAAGTAACCCATAAAATCAACTGGCAGTTCTTAACACTTTGCTGTCTGTTCCACCTAGTCCCAGGGTCTGAGCTGGTGTCTCTTCCATGATCTGGACTACAGGTCATGAATCGTACAGTACAGTGCTGATGTGCCACAACATGTACACCCTCTCAGACTTTCCACCTGGCTTCAGAAGTGGAATAGACATGGACTCTAAGCCAGCAGCAGTCCAATGCCTTGGCCCCAATTCTGTCCTGCAGCAAGAAATTCCACGAATTAATTATGGCTTGTATAAAAACAAAAGACAACAACAATAAGAAAATCCAACTACAAGTCAGGCTTGTATTACCAAAAAAAAAAAAAAAGCGAAAAGCGCACCAAGTCAAATAGTCAAATCTGTCTTTTTCCAGTGCTTAATCTGTTTCCTTTCAATTCATGGATTTTCTTCTTGGCCTTGTATTGATCTAAAAAGCACTGAAGTTAATGGAACAAATCTCACTGGTGGCAAAGTTAAACTCTCTGAAGGAGAGTTCAATGTCTGTCTGCACCATTCAGCACCTGGTCCAGTCTCTAGTACCTCTCAGTAATCCTCAGCTGTAGAAGAGCTACTTGATCATGTTGGGACTCCCAGGCAAGCTTTCCATACAGATAACCATTTTCACTGGACTCATTCCTGCTGCATTTTTACAGGATTCTGTTTCAGTGAGGAAGTTTGTGTTGCTATCTTTTTTGTTACTACCTGCCATGATCCTTCACTTCATTTCCAAAAGAAAAATGTGGACAAAGTCTCATTCCTTCAGCCTACAAGAAATATCACCTGCTTTTCTGGATTGGTGTGATATGGATTTTCTTAGTGGCAATGAGGAGGCAATGAGGGCATTTTAAACATTCTAAGCACAAAATAAAATAAATGTTTAAATGTTTGAACACTATTCTCAGATGCTGTTTCCAAAAAAAAAAAAAAAAAAAAAAAGAAAGAAAACCACACCATGAGGGAAAATAATAATAACCTCAGGCACTGTCCTCAGTGAACTACAAAGTATAAAGCTCAGCTGGATATATATATAGCTCAGCTGAAAGCAGAACAAAAGTTGGTTTGTGCTATCATGCAGCTGAGCCAAAAATAAAGCTCATCTTTGGAATTGCTTTAGAGAATCTCGTAATTCTTGCAAATCTTAATACCTTAATCTGTTCCTTTAACCTTTCTCCAGCTAGATAAAAGGAATTAAAATAAAGCTTCTGGTTCTGAAGAACAGAATGTTTGGTATCTATTATTGATAAACAGAAGAATACTAAGCCTTTGAACATTGCTTGACCTGTCTCATTGTAACAATCTAAAGATAGAATTTTTGTAGGCATTACATAATTTCAGTTCTAAAGTAGGGAAGTTCTCCAATAGACATCTTCCTTGTGTCATTTTCCCACAGTAATTCATATAAAAAGCCAAGGCTATGAAATAAAAGATAAATATTTTAATATTTACCTTCAATTTCAGCTGCTAAACGAGCCAAGTTCAAACCACTCAAGTCTTAAGCTCCCAACTAAAAAAAGATTCAAAGAAAATAAAATTACTTTCACTTTATTATGACCAAAATCAATCACAGAAGCCAAATCCTTTTCATGCCAATGAGACTGCAAAATGGCATAGAAGAAGAAATCAACTAAGAGCAGTCATCCCTGTCCATTATATAGGCTTCTTCCCATTTCCCTCAATTGAAAAAAAAAATTTAAAAAAATACTGTATTCATTAAGTACAGTCTGAGGACTCCCCCACCCAGCATGGCTTAATCTGAATACTTGCTGATGCTTCCAGAAACAGAATTAAAAAATTCTCTTTTTCTTCTCCTTCATATGGTAAAACTGGAATTATATCGGATATTTAGACTACTTTTCCTTTTGATACCAGGAATGGTGTCTCCTTTTAAAGAATACAGTGCATCTTTCATTTATTACTCATGCCTACTTTTGTCTTTATCCTCTTCTGAAACCAGACAGCAGAAGATTCTCACTAATACGATGCCAAGGTATACAACATGTTTATAATACAGAATCTGATGTCTCGGAGTAAGATTACATTAGTCCATGAAGTGGTCTGAAAGGGCACAACCTGGTGGAACATCTGATTGATTCTTTAATCAGTCACTTAATGAGCAATGCAAGCTGGAATTTATTATGAATAACCAAGAATGGTTAAATAAGGCTGCCTCCTAAAAAGTCAGTGTACTCGTTCCTTGTCAATAAAACTCACAGTGACTCAGCTTCAAACAGTGAGAAAAACTTGATATTTCTGAAGCGGAATATTTCAGAGGGGTCAATTCTTATTGCATTTCACAGTTGAAAAGACTCTACCAAACAGGTGGCCAGTCCATCCTCGCTCAGAACTGGCATGCACAAGTTTTCCACAAATACCTCCATTTATCATCCTAGAGCTGTTGGTAAAAGATAAACAGGTTATTTTCTGTGGGAGATTATGACATTGGAGCCACAGAGGACGCCACTTACTTACATTACTCAAGACAGATAGGGAGCCTGATGCAAATAACACGTAGAGTTTGAGATGGCAGGACCTTTTGTCATTACATGGGAGTTGTTGTAGGCCAAAAGGCACAACCAGAATGTTGCTTGTTGCATCTTTAGTTTGCAGAGTGATTTTTTTCCCAAGTGAATAACCTCTATATACTGCATATGCTACTACTTGCTGATTTCATGGCACTTTGAATATATGCACTGTGGCAGTGCTGCTGTAAAAAGAAAAGCAGAGTAAATAAGTTATTAATCAGAATTTGCATCCATTAATTTCTTCCCAAAGTCTTCGACCAGCCGGAAGTCATGCCAGGGCTTTTCAGAAGATGATAAATGAACTACAACTCAGTAAATAAACATATGGGAAAAGCAATATGTATCTAATTCATTGAGGGAGGCATTAATATCATGATAGACTTCACTACAAGGGAGAAATATTTTATATTTTATCTTCTGAGTGTGACTTACCCTAATAGCCACAGTTTTGGTACTCTCACCACCTACTCATTACAACTGCTACAAAACAACTTCTAAGAACATTTTTCTCTGTTAGAGAAACTGACTCACATAGCTGGAAACAAAATGTTATCCAGAATTTTTTTCACCAAAAAATTATGACTTGGTTCAGCTGAAAGATTTTGTGGCTCTATGTTGACGTCAGTCAACTTTTCTCACTGTAAAGAAACAAAGCCAAGTTACTCTATTTAAAGCTCTTTTTTAAACTCATCTTTTGTACCAAGCAGTTCAAATCTGAATAAAACCATTTCCCTTTGGGGTGCATTAAGCAGTTCTCTCAATCTCAAACTGTGCCTTTGCAGTAGTTTTGGAATAACCACCACAACTAATAGCTTGCTGTTTGCAGATCTTTACTCACAGGCACTAGCAAAATTGGTACTAATCTCTCAGTAACGATAACTATACGAACATACAAAGATTTCCTTGGACAGTTGTGGTGTCTTCCTTCCAAAGCTGTAGGGAGCTACTCTGTTTTAGAGACAACAGGAAAGAAAATGGCTTGCTCACACTCACTGAGCAAGCGGCAGCCTGGCAAACCTGCCACTGAGGCAGATCTCAGCAGTGATGAACCTGACTCTGTGTATCCCTCCAGGACACCCAGCCCATAAGCGAAAGAAACTCCATGACATTTATCTCTCTTTCAAGTTTTTCTGTTGTTCGAAGCAGCCTTCTTCCCTCTGTGCTCCAGCAGGGAGCTAGATGCATGCAGCTAGCTCTGAATCAGTGGTGAAGAGTTCACAATTCCCCAAAATAGCATTGTGTATAGGCAGTAGCTGTGTCCCAGAAGTAGCACGGCTCTGCGTATGTGGCATAATGCCTGCTATAGTTAGCATTGCTTCGTTGGCTAATTAGCCCAGTGACGGTCCTGCACTAGCACTTGCATATTATTTCCCACTGCAGAGTTAGCTCAGCTGTGGTATCTCTGCACACACAGTACTTCACTGTCCAGAAAAACACCTGGATTACTGGAATGTCTGTATGGTGACAATCACACAGATAAGTAGCTAATATATATACATATATCTCTGTGGTTTGACCCACATTAATCTAAACCAATGTTGCTTCTAAGCTGATTGAGTGAAAAAGTATTCTGTCCTTAGATTACATCTCAGGGTAACTAATATTCAGTGAATATTTTACCTTACATAGATGAGAACATATACTTGTAGAAAAAGAAATAAAAACCAGCCAACCAAACAAAAGCAACAAACCAACAAAACCCCCACACAATTACTTATTACAGCTTCAGAAAGCTAAGCTCTCACTTTTCAACATATTTTCGTAGTTTAAAACCAACTACTGCTTTGTAAACCAGTCCTCAGAGCAGAAGGTATAGCATATTTGAAAGAATATTTGTATTATACAATAGAAAAACAATGAGGTGGAATCATTGAACATTTCCAAAATATATTGATCTGATATTGCTAACATAGAGAATTAACTCAAATATGACTGCTTTATTACATGATTTTGACACTTCATTAACTAAAATAGTACATGATAATGATCCCAAAATATGATTTGAGGAAATTTCTCATTATCTTACCCACATAAGCGGTCATTTTTCTCCTCTAGCAATGACTGTCTTATATAGAATAATTACAAATAAATACACTATTTTGATTACAATTTTTTTACTTGGAAAAAAAATCAAAATTGCCTAAAATGACAGCATTTATTAAATTAATTAAAAATAAAGATAGCCAGCTTGTCACCAGAAACCTGAGAACAGTGAGGATGAAATTATGGTAACTAGAAAATTTTTAAAACCCCCTCACCTGGAGGATCCCATATGGCATTGCTAGGTGTTTAGAAAGCTGATGGATTCAATCTCTATGAAATGCAGAAGGTCCATTTCTGCACAGCCTTATCCTTAGTCAATTAATCTGTTTCTGGCATAAATAGGCTTTTAAGCGCTGTTTCTCATTTGGCAGATTTTTTACTCAATTTGCAGAAGCTTACTACAAAAAGTGAAAGGCAACAAAACCTGAGCTCAAGATCCAATACACAGCAATTTTAAGGCAAGAACAAAGGTATCTGCATTTCTCCAAGAAAGGTTAGGGAAATTTCTATAAATGACATTGAGCAAAAAGAATAAATCATTTCATGTGCACCTCTCCAGCAGCGTAACACAGTGGAAGGCAGCTAACAATCAGACCTTCTGCTCTGACAACAGATGCTACACTCTACAGTTAACTTCAAGTTATTTTATGAGAAACTGAAACACACGTATATGTCCCTGTTACGTTAAAATTCAGGAAGTTTTCAAATTTATTTCTAGGTAAATTCAAGTTGAGGAAGATCAAACCTAAAAACTATGAGGAAGCAGGAAGCAAAAATGAAGTTTGGAATTTACCCTGAAAATCGCTCCAAAATAATCTGATATATATATTCTGCTTAGAAACAGGACTATGGTACGCTGTTGGTTACTGTAAACAAAAAGTTAACAACTCAGTTCCCAAATCTTTAGAATCTCCAGTCTTGGTGTGAACTGTATACAATGCAATCAAAATCAGACAGCTAGAGAAAGTACAACTGTAGGACATTTTTAACAGTCAGTATGGATGCTGTGTGGAGAAGAAGCAAGACATATGTTTATATGAAAAAAAAAAAAAGAAACACAAGAATTTAACTGCTGTTTAAAAATTAACTTCTCACTGAATTATAGTACCTCTCATAATTGTGAAGGAGGTTCACACAAGTTGAAATAATTTATATAAGACCAGTTTTATGAAACCAAAAAGTTTATTACAACTTATTCTGAATAATTTAATAAGCTAAAGATTATTATTATCATTACTATTAAAAACTTGCAAGACTGGAATATAAAGCAGCTGGCATTTCAAAGGTCTGACCAAAAATGGATTAATGGGCTTTATGATACTGAAAGCTCTTCTGAACTCCTTGCAAAGATGAGATCATAACCTGTAGTTCCTGAGCAGAGAAATAAAATAGACTGAAAAAAGTAGAAAGGGACAAAATAATTGTATGTTATCTTTACTCTTATCCCAAATTCCTCCTTGCCTGATTTGTAAATGGTAGTGTTGATTTATTTCCTAATACATTAAACATTACCCTATTTTTTTAATAATACAAAAACAATGGGAACCAGATTTTAATTTGCAAAAAAAGCAAGAACTTCAGACTCCAGTTTAAGTTTCTTACTGAAACAAGTGTCAGTGTAGTTTTGGCCTATGTCAAAGCACTTCAGTCACTATAGAAAAAGCAGACTCAGCAGGATTTGGCTTCTAAAAAAAAATTAGAAGCACTGCTATTATAGAAATGTGTCCTGTGTGAGTGAACCCACTGGAATCCACTAGAGAACGGTGTTTTAATGGGTAATTCCCATTAAACCCTGTATTTGCCAAGGTCATTAAAAACTAATTGTGGAAAAAGACAAGGTAGCAAAACCGGACTTTGTTTCACAATACATTCTTAAAGGTAACTTCCTAACAGGCTGTTTCCAAGAGGTATAAACACATTTCTGAAATACAAATGGAAGTAAGTTTTTATCCCTCATCCTATACACAGGACAGTAATAGCAATCCTTGCAACTTAGTATTTAATAGTATTTCATTTCAGAATATGTTCAAATATGAATAAAGTATTTCTCATAAAATGAGGGGAAACAGAACAGACACACAAGCTCCATGTGACTGGAGCAATATTTTTAATAAAAATTTGATATCCTAAAATCTTTGTAAACATCATTTACATTTCCTAAGTGTATAAGAAATCTCAATGCCTGTTGTCCAATTCACATGCTCCACTATCTTCCGTAGGACATACTTCTTGCTTTTAGTGATTTCTCAGCTCGTTTATTGGATTTTATCAACCTCTAGTTAAAGAACTGAGGGTTTGGCATTCCCAAGTAGGCATAATCTCCTCTGTCTAATGTTCAAAAGTTTACTTCAGTGCACAAACTAAAAGATCTCTGAGCCAGGATCCAGGACAGAGTTTAGATACTGTTTTTATATACATTTACATCCAATAAAAGAACAATGGCATTAACAAGGGTAACCATCAGTCCTATCTCCTTGATACTTATACGAGGACCAAACCACTACTGCCGCCTTGAACACAGAATTTCAAATTAAAAGTGGGACAGTCAAACATAAAGAAAATTGGCTGGATGTTCACACTCAAAGACTTGCAATCAATGGCTTGATGTCCAAGTGGAGACCACTGATGAGTGGTGTTCCTCAAGGGTCGGTATTGGGACCGGTGCTGTTTAACATCTTTGTCTTTGACATGGACTTGCGACTAAGTGCACCCTCAACAAGTTTGTCGACAACATCAAGCTATGTAGTGTGGTCACTGGAGGGAAGAGATGCCAGCCAAAGGGACCTTGACAGGCTTGAGAGGTGGGCCTATTTGAACCTCATTAAGTTCGACAAGGCCAAGTGCAAAGACCTGCATATGGGTTGGAGCAATCCAAAGCACAAATACAGGCTGGGCAAAGAAAAGATTGAGACCAACCTTGAGAAGAAAGACTTGGGGGTGTTGGTTGATGAGAAGCTCAACATGAGCCGGCAATGTGCGCTTGCAACCCAGAAAGCCAACTATATCCTGGGCTGTATCAAACAAAGCATGGCCAGCAGGTCAAGAGAGGTCATTCTTCCCCTCTGCTCCACTGTCATGAGACCCCACCTGGAGTTCTGCATCCATCTCTGGAGCCCTCAGTACAGGAAAGACATGGGCCTGTTGGAGAGGGTCCAGAGGAGGGCCAGGAAGAGGATCAGAGGGCTGGAACAACTCTCCTAGGAGAATAGACTGAGAGAGTTGGGGTTTTTTAGCCTGGAAGAGGCTCCAAAGAGACCTTATAGCAGCCTTCCAGTACACAAAGGGGACCTACAAGAAAGTTGGAGACTTTTTACAAGGACATGAGGTAATGGTTGTATCTGAAAGAAGGTAGATTTAGATTAGGTATAAGGAAGAAATTCTTCACCATGAGGGTGGTGAGGCACTGAAACAGGCTGCCCAGAGAAGCTGTTGATGCACCATCCCTGGAAGTGTTCAAGACCAGGTTGGATGGGGATTTGGGCAACCTGGTCTAGTGGAACGTGTACCTGCCCATGGCAGAAGGATTGGAATTAAATTATCTTTGAGGTCCCTGCCAGCTCAAACCATTCTATGAAAATAAAATACATCATTCTAGAGGAAAAAAAGCAGGAAAATTCTCCTTTTCCATTGCAAATTCTAAGAACTTGTGAGAAAGGCATATTTTTGATTTTACTCCAGTCACAGCCATTCAGGTGAATGTTGCAGCTCACGATCATGAAACAGGCACGGTTTGCCCTGTCCTGAGGTGTTGTCTTCCTTCACAAGTTTTCCTTTGGGGCATTAAGCTATACAGTTTTACTTCTGGACTGGTGACTGAATGCAGCAAGTTTTTATCCCAACAGAATACTTTTTGCTAGCTTTGTTTTAATGTGCCCTAACCAATCACCAGGCTCAGGATCTGTGCGAAATTAATTCCAGAACAAGGTTTCCATCACTAAACAAATCTCAACATTTTTAGCCACATGATCTGGAAATGGCTGTAAATAATGGAGTTATGAGTCTTTGGGTATAAAATTCGATTAAATATGCTCAGCAATCTAGATGTATCAAACAAAAGCTTAGATACTTTTGGAGGTTTTGTCTAACCTGAAAAGATACAACAATCCATTTCTGATTAATAGAGCACTTTTGGATACTGAAGAATATGGAATCTGGATGCAATTGGCTAGATATTTAGCAAAGTGCCCACTGGCAACTTTTGTCAGTGGCGGATAGGCTTATTTCAGACACCAGGAAAAAACCTAATCCAGCAGTATCTTGCCAGCTTCCTGACTGAAAGCACCACTGTAGTTATCTGGCCTATAGGATACACTGTAGATAGTTCTTATGCCTTGTGCAATGTACACAAAATAGGCAAGTGACAAAATAAAGTTCTGAATGGGGTACAAGTAAAAATCTTTTGAAATAAACACTACTTTATAGGATATCATATGTAAGAAAAGAAATTAAGTCCAGTAAACCCATGTTATCTAGTGAGGCCTCTATACTACAGTCAAGAAATATCCAGCGACACTATGGATCTTCAGAGGAAATAGTTATAACAACTTCCTGATCACTTATGATCAAGATTGTTCATTACCAAAATTATCGTACTTTTCTCTGTGTCTACACCAATACGAAAATTCATGAGAATAAAACCTTTCTGACAGATTCAGCTGTTTCCATAAACATATCTATTAATCCCCTTTAAAAACGTCAGGTAGACCATTTTAATAATATAAAGCTTGCCTTACAATTATTTCTTTTAAATTACAAGGTTTAATGAGTTGTTGCTTACCACAGGAAATGAGATTTTCCAGGACAAAGGAAGGTTATACTAATGCCACCAACTGCAAAGTATTGATCTTGGTATTAATGCAGATTTGTGGAATACAAATGTATCAATTATGTATCAATTAAAATTACAACAATTAGACAGTTTATGATGGAAAAGAACCATCACATGTTCATATACTCAACTCTCTTTGTGCTAACACATTATCTTTATCCCATTAAAAAGCCTTATGCCATCTGTACCATCTGTGATACCAGCTGGTACATTGGTCTAAAAATACCTCTTCAATTATAGAATACTGATTAGTTTTTAGTATAGAATCAATTGTAGCTTAACTGAATTATATTTTTTATTATTATCATTTCTGTGATTTTGGTAATGAAAATTCAAAAGCTTCTTGTTCTTTTCCTAAGATTTGGAGATTTCATAATTTGCTTCACATAAAATTAAGTAAATAAAATGTTTAAAAGGAGATATCAGTTAAACAAGTTAGATATTGGAACCTCATTAAAAATGAGACACCAACCATTTCTAGCAAAAATAAAATAAGGAGCTCTTTTTCCTTCAAATTCCCCTTCAAAGAAATATGGCATACATTAAAATGTAACTTTACAAAGCAAATAGAAGAGTGATATTTTGTTTTCCTGCAAAATGATTTATTTTATTCAGCATAAGTTTATTTTTATGAAGAAAATTGAATTAAATTCCTGCTACGACGAAACTACGGCAAGATTCTCATTCATTTCAGCAAGCCAAGATTTAACATTACACAGCTGAAGGTGTGCATCTTTCTCTACTCCTCACACCTTTCACAATCTGTATCTTAGGGCCTGATCCTTCGATCAATCACATCACCCCGACTTGTAAGCAAAACTACAAGCCAAGCTGTGAGTTTTATGCTATAAATCCTTCGTACTCGGAAAGTTTGCTATATACATTATTTACAAAGGAAGTGTAGATCAAAAGAAATGTACTGTGATCATAAATACTAACAGCGTTAGTTCAGCCACTTTCTACATACACATTGTGGTGCAACGTTTTAAAGATATGATCATGTGCTATAGTTTGAACAGGAGTTTCTTTTGATTAGTTTAATTCACGAATATTACTTATGTACCAAATTCAAAACTTCACTCTTTCCACATTTTGTGTACCCATAATTTACTTACCAAACCTTATTGAAAATCTGAGCTGAAAATATAGCTTTCTGTAATGTTCATCACTAGTGTCATGCTTCACAAACATTACTATATTTATATTCACAACACCCCTGTGAGATGAGAGGGTATTATTTTACCTACTTTTTGCAGAACAGAGGCACAGTAAGATTAAGATCAAAGGTAGTGACTAATTTGGGCACTTGGTAGGAAACTCATGGAAGCTCATTTTCACAATGCTTAACACACAGCCTTTCATATATTTTCAAAGCCAAGTTAGTAATGCCGCAAGTACTCAATATTCTGCAAATCAAACCCCAAGGATTCACTCAGAAAAAATAAATACACAGTGTAAATCCCTAGTTTGTCTCAACTGACTCCTCTAAAATCACATAGGAACTCTGTGGCAGAAAAAAAATCCAGTTCTCCAGTATAAATTAAACATATGGACCTCTTTTCTGTTTCCTGTTTTGTTCACTACTTTCCAAATCTTTTGGTTAACAACTGAGGAATTGCACTGTAGTCTTCCTCACCAGCATTTCTGTAATCTTTTAAACACCTGAGAATTTCCACTTTGTTTACTAAAAAGCAGAGGTTTTTTGGTTTCGGGCAAAATCAACTGCTAAGAAACAGATAGCTGCAGTATGTTATTGTACCCTTGTATAATTCAAAACTAGAGGGAGATGGAGTAATGTCTGTTTACAGACATTTTCTCACAGCAGAGAATATTGAGATTCAGAAACACAAGGATCAATTTTAAGATATTGTAGGGACATACTGTGATGTCTCCCCTCCTCCATGTCACTTTTTTCTCTCGTTGCTCATTTTTCATCTCAGTTGCATCAGAAGTGATCTGAACTAAGGGACTTAGTTAAAGCAGTCAAACTATCACAGATTGGGAAGGTAGCTCTTGTCAACTGAAGGGTCTTAAGTTAAAAAATTTACCTCTCAACCAACTAAGATAAACACAAACATGCAAAGCTAAACGCAGATGTGTGCAAAGATAAACATAGAGACATTTGTAACAGCTCAGCTGGTAGATGCTACACTCAAAACCTCTAGTATTTTTATGGCTTTAAATACATATACACATGAGGTATAACAAGGAAGTCAGATTAAGTGATGCTAGTCATACTCAGAGGAACCTGATGATGTGAATTGACAGAGGTTTAAATACAGTGTACTCTTGCTCTTAGTCACTCATGCTGTTACATTCAAGACAATCTTAACCTATGCATCTCCATAGGCCAGAACGAAGAAATGAAACCACCTTCACATTTCTGTTGCCCTAGACTTTGAGTTCTTGTATTGTCAGAAACACGTTTTCTCTACTGTTGGGAATGATGACCCCAACTCAACCAAGTATCTTGCTTTTGCAATCACAGGGCCAAAGATATCACAAATTAAATGACATCTTAGAAAACGATTTTTAGTACTATAAGTATTAAACTTTTTCAATTTGTCCGTCTAGTATAACTCTCCTTTTCCCTGCCTGTATAACAAAGAAATCAGGTTGGCTTCAAAGATGGATGGTTATGGAGAACAGTACAGAAAGTGCTTAAATAGCTCAATATTTCCAGCACCATTTTCTGTGACATATGTGAAAGCAATTATGCCTTCTGCTTTGCTGCACAGTACAGGTTTGTTGGCATTTGGTTGAAGTGATTCGCAAAACTCAGTTGCAGTGTTGCCACATATGACTAATACAGTCATTATGCCCACTAAACATTTAGATGGCTCGGTGAAGAACTCCAGCTCCTTACAAAATTTTCTTAGCTTCTTGCACACAGAAAGGATGGATAAGAAAATTAAAGAACAACTGAGAACACATCTACTTGCCAAGAAGTTAATGCTACTCGAAGTAACAGCAGGGCAGTCCCAGCAGGATGGCATTATTGCAGCAATGAAGAACACCAAGTCCTCCCACTTACCCCTTTTGAGCAGAAGGGAGGGCAAATCTATCCTGTCAGAACTGTCACCTGCCAGAATTGTCAGTACCACACTACAGACTCCAATGGAAACAAGCATTCAAGAAAGGTGACAACATCAATAAATTAAATGAAAAAAAAATGGCAAACAAAGCAACATGTAATTTTGTTGTTCTAATCATTCTGGTTTATTTGTTTCTTGCTGTTTTTCCCTGCCTTCTTCTGCCCTAACCTTCCACTTGTAAGATATGTTCGTTTTCCTTTTAATTTGATCTTTTGTGAAAACTTATTCAGTCATAATGTTTCATCATGCCAAAAAGAAAAAAAATAAAAATCCAGGGACAGGTGTTCACAAACGCAGTTGTGTTATACAGCCCTGATATGCAGTACACTTCAGTAAACAAAATGCAGATATCACTAAACACAACAAATTCAGTTCTTTATGGGCCATACCATTTATAAAAAGGCATTCACAGATATCATTTAATCTAGAATACTCTCAATATATTTAGCCATTTAAATTGCTGGAATAATGCCCAGATGGCAAGTGGCAAGATATTTAAAGATTGATTCCATTTTCTAAGTATGCCATGAATATAAAAGTCCTTCCGCTTAGTCTAACACACTTCTTCAGCCTATTAGTTTTTGATTGATAGAATGTCTCGAAATAAAAAAGCAGCAGTTGGCAGACACTGTGGAAATCAAAGATACTGTGAGTACAGAGACATAGAAGTATATATTGGTTTCATTAAGGATAAATTCTAGTTTCCCAGAAGTAGTGATCCTCTACATCTATTATATTCCAAACTTGATTTTTAAGCAACAGACTTTCAACGAATTAGCAACCTTTTTTTTTTTCTTTAAATGGGACACTGACCTTTGTATAACAATGAAGGAAAATCTGAGGAAACAAAATTATACATCAGGTTTTCAAATGGAGAGGTCAAAACTTCATAGTTTGCTTTCATGTTCAGGGTATGCGGTTTGTATATTGTATTGCAATAGATGATTTTTAAATATCTGCATGATATTGAGGCAGCAAGTCCAATTCTACTAGAGGAACAAGGAGAAATAGAGAAACAACTATATTTCTGATATAACTAGCAGATTAAAAAGCAGTTAATCAGCTATTCCTTTTATTCTTCACCCAAATTCAAGAAGACGCTAGGATTGCTTTTTCTAACAGTTTAAACTGATGGAAGAATAAGGTGATCATTGGTAAGTAGGGTTAATGATCTCTATGGAAAAAATAAAATTTCATTACGCAGAATATAGACTGACATCCCTGGAAAGGTTCCATTCAGTGCAATCGTTCCTCATGCTTTTTTATATGAAAACACACATTCACTCTGATTAATCAAAAACTAAATGGTTAAAAAAAAAGGGTCTGTCCAAAGCTCTTAATTAGAGCTAGTTTAAAACTGTACACTGTCTCTTAGGAAGCTTACGCAATCTGCTTGGTGCTAACACCAGTCAGTAGGAAAACAAAGAGAAGCAAAAGGCAAAGAAAACTTGGGAGTTTAACATGCTCTTCTGCAAACGCAGAGTTTTTAGGCAGCAATCTGCCATGAGTCAATGCTTCATCTTCCAACATCACGTCCCTTCTGGTAACTGCACTGCTGGCATTACAAAGATGGCAATTGCAGGAGACCATAAAAACCCATTCTGACAGGAAGGAAACAAATTTCCAAGAGAAAAGGAGAAACACACTTTGTTGTGTAATGTCTGTATAGCCAGGGAAGCATAAAGCGGAAACTCCATAAAGTGGTGCACTCACATTTTTTCTGGGCCACGTTTCTCAGGGGTTAACTGTGGAGCATATTTAATCCTTTGAGTGTCAAACCCTGAGGAAATCTAATTCCCATGAAATATCCTTCTCCTTACAATCACATTCTGTCTAAGGAGAATTGACTTCATAATCCGCACTTTGCAACTTGCTATGTTTGTATTAAGCATCTTTAAAAACTCAGTTATGGATAATACTTTTACAGCAACTACTAACTGTTTCAAGGGCTCTGAAGAGACATGCATGAATTCTCCTCACACTGTAAACTAGTAGTTATTGCAAGAACTGTGCGATGTTACTTTTACATTTGGAATGTAAAAACCTTCATCTATGTATGTACAATGTAGCAAGAGCTTCTTTCATGTCCATGGCCTTTAAGTATTAATTTTAAAACTTGAAGAGGTACTACAAACTTCAGAAGGTGTATGTTTGGGGCTTTTTTCCTAAGAGAATTTAGGAGACTGATTATTAAACTTTCTCAAGTCAAAAATTATGCTACATAAATTTTATACATATTTGTCATACCCTCACATTTTCATTAGCTACACACATTGCCCAATTTAGGAAGCCTGTGCACAAATACGCAGTAAAAGACCTTTTCAAAACACAAATCATGCTGGAAAAATAATTCTGGAATTATTCTAAGTTGTGAGAATCAATGTTTTTCCAATTCCCCTTTTAGTGACCTGAAATATAACAAACAATCCTGCATAATACACTTTCCTGTCAATTTGTGCCATTAACTACTACTGCTACCCTGAAGAGTATTGGAAGTCTTACAGAGATTAGATCACTGCATGCTACAAATTCAAAAGAAAATTACATTCACCAGCAAGAGTCTCTAATTCTATTGCCATGACTTGTCTTTCAGAGTTAGCATTCGGCAATAAGGGAATAAAGTACAAGGCTCCCCTTTTGCCAGGCCTCTTAATACAAACTCCTTTATCTGAGCTTATAATGAGTAAATAGGCTATTTTGGAACACAAACAAAAAATATAAGTTTTTTTCCCTTACCATTTTTTCTTTTCTTTCCACCAGTTTTATTAGCATTTTTAAACAATATTTTCATATCTAGTAATTATGAACAACTACATGTCTATTCTAATACAGCAAATTATTTAGCTAAGAACAGAGTCCTATAGTGGTTTCAGGGAAAAAAATCTGAAATAAATGAAAAAGTTAATTACTTGCAACACTTTTACAAGTAAATCAAATACATCTACATTTTCCATCCAGTTCAGTGACTTGAAAAGTCATTATATATACATATTTCCAACATTTGTTCAGAAGGTGAAATTTTTGTAATATAAAATGAAGTATTTGCACAGTGAGCCAAAAGGTATAAGGCACCACAAAACCTCAACTTTTTAGAGTGGAATAAGAAAACAGTGCTAATTCATAGCTCATTGTAATTGAAGAAGTACATAAAGCAATACTGAGAAATGCTCATTTTTTGTAAAAAGTTATTAAAAGACATACAGTGAATAAAGTTGAAATCTTGTAACTAGTTTAGTAGCTATCTTAAGATTAACATGTGCACCAAGAGCAACATCATCAAACTGTAAAACATTTTGATAAATATTTCAAATAGATAAAATGGGCTAAACATTCCACATTTTGAATTCCCAAGTAAATGCTCCTGTAGTTTTTACAAAATAAAGATTTTTGTATTGCTTGAAGCCATGAAATGTTCCATTTTAAAATGGATTTCTATGTTTGCTTTCACAGCAGAAAGTGTCGGATATGTTAATCTCTTCAGTGGTGAATACATGTAGCAATAGGCTACAAAACCTGCTTATTGAGCACTCAGGAAAGATTTCATATGGTATGGTCTAATTATTTACATATTCACCATCTAGAACGGAGTGGAGAAGAGGATCTCACAAGGGACATGGTCCTTGGTTTTTCTCTTCCTTCCTCCATCTCTCTCTGCGTCTCCTTTTTCTTCTCTTAGAGGCTTTCATACTCAAAATAGCAATGTCATATGAACTTCAGCTCTACAGGCACATAGGACAAATTTTCCCTAGTGCCCATATGAAGTTCTATGAAGTTCTCTCACGGTGTAAGTTTGTAAATTCAACAGAAAACCAATATCATTCAAAGCATCTGGGGGGGTGAAAAATCCTAGGAAAACCACATGCAGCAGTTTGACATGACACAAAATAAAAGATGACATCTCTGACAGGCCATACAAATTCAATTACTGGACAAGTTAAGATCTGAACAGTACATCAGCAATCCTTCAAGAGATGTCTGTTTTTGAAGAGCAGCTCCTGGAACAAGGGAATTACCTCAGGAGGATATGCTATCCTTGACACTGGGTATCTGTTATTTATTGTTTTTTCTCTCATGCCATTTATTTAATATTCTTCCTGTACGGAAGGGTGACGAGGACCACGTAGATTTCAGTAACAATCACTCCACGCATAAGCAAACAAAAAGAAGATGCTTTTGCTTCAGGTATAAAGTTAGGAAACAACTCGTCTCCTAATTGGTAGTCATGAAAGTTTCTAATTAAGGCAGTTGAGGGCTTTGATATTGGAAAAGACATATAATTTAATCCCTGTATGTAACCCAGCTGTCATCAGTGTCTCGGTTTCAGATTGTCTTTGCCCCATCACTTCATTGCTCAATCAAAAAGGGGCGCAAGCAGGCACACAAGAATTAACGCTGACAGACACATTGGAAGAATGTTTCAGTCCAAACAACTCCTCTTCAATATTAATAAAGATTCTTGTTAATTTTGAACAACTGGGAGGAAAATTTCTTTTTGTGATCTGAGATGTGACTGGATTTCAAAGCACTCCACAACATATTTGCATAGGAGAAGAAAAGGCAATTGGACCACCAGGGACAAACTATTATTCACAAGGAGTCCAGATTAAAAAAAAAAAAAGTACTGACAATCTCCAGCAGGAATTTTCTGAATCATCCAAGGCCCGAGAGCATATAAAGCACCCTAGGGAGAGCACCACATTTAACTAATTCTCCAATAACTTGGATTATTTTTCCCTAAATATTTTGTCAAATGTATTATTTGACAGAAAAAAGTACACTCATTGATTGACAGCTTGGAATTATTCCTGAATTATTTATAATTCAACTCATAAATACATGGTTTGAGGAAATGTAAACAATATTAAAAAGTTTATAAACAAACAGTTGATAATCTGTACTATTTTTAGCAGTATGTAATGCAGAGCCAGCAGTACAATTCCTCCAAATTTATCTTTGTGACAGACAACTTGTTCTCCTCTTGCATTTTATAAAATCTGCAGCAGAATGTATATTCGTGGCATGGAGTAGGTGGGAAAGACCCATAACTGCCCTAGGTTAACCGAGTAGGTTGCCAATTGAGAAGATACTTCAGTGCTGCTCATTTTTGAAAGTGAAACCCACCAGTATTTCAACACATGCCTTACCCTTGGGCTCAGAGCTCCCTGCAGTATGGAGCTTTCACTGATGTATACTGGGCAATAGTTAGAACCTGCTCCTCAAGCCCTGGTTACAAGAGATCTGCTCTCTGAAACTACTGCGTGAGGGAATCAGTCAATTACTGAGCCTTAAGCATTGACTAAAATAGTGTCTTTAGTGTGGAACTGTTTCCTGTTGACAACTACTTACTTTTCTTTAAAATACAATGAGCCTTTTTTTTTTTTTTTTTTAATTTTCTTATTCTTCCTTTGGAGCAATCACTATTGCATTAAATTCACGCTGTTTAAATACTGCATAGAAAAGTGTTGAGTGAAATTATCTTTCCAGTATTTATGTTTTAATATTCTCATTCTTATGAGAGATGTTGAAGCAGGAAGATATCCCCACTGTCAGGACATCCTAATATTTTATCATGAGAGTGAAGATTATTCATTCTGAAATAGAGTTAAATCATCTGAACATTGCAGTAAATCAAATATTTATTTGCCTGCTCTAAATTCATAAATGTAAATTGCCTCTGAAAGTATAATTAATTCTATAAAGTTAAAACATGTTGACAAATTCAGTTTCAAGACAATACAAATAAACTAAAATATGGAAAACAAAAATATTTCAGTTGGTTTTTTTTAAGCATTGAACTTGAAGCCTGAACTGCCTAATGACTATTTTTATATCACTTTAATAGTGTAACGTAGCTTAAGAGAACCAATGGGGAATCTGATTTGCCTAAAGGAATACCTAAGGGGGAATGAGCCACCACAATATCATTTGCAATCCCACCTTCATCCCACCAGAGGAAAACAGTAGATATTGACCAAGTATCTCAGTAGTCAGGTGTTCTGTAGCTCCCATGGCACTGTCATGGGTACTAGGAGGAAGGTTAAATTACAGGAGACCTCTGGCTGACTCCAGAGAATGGATGAGCATCTCCACGGCCAATGCTCCACTTGTTTACACGTATGAAACTTTACCTAGCGGCAGATCTAGAACTTAGTGGGATATGCCGTATACAACATGTGTTACAGATCTCAGTAGGCTCTAGCACTGAAGTCCAGAGAAACCTATTCAGCCAGTGGGGTCTCCTCAGACAACAGAACAGTGCTGAGGAAAGTACCTCAGGACATCAGTCTTCCTGATTCTGATAAGTATTTGAGGGTTCTTGTAAAGGCATTCCTGTGGGAATACGCTTTCTATCATTTGGTACTGGATAAAGCAAAATTAATAGCTTCATTTCAAGTTAACTATGTGTCAGATTCTGATTTTTTCTCTGTTGGAGTAACCCAGAGTAACTTAATTGAGCCTTATTTTACAGTGATTCATGTATCTGCTAATTCACTTTACCAAGACATTACTTATCAATTGTTTTAAGACCCTGTCCAGAGGTGCAAATGATTGGCCAGTTTTAAGTGTACTGAAGAATCAGACTTACTAACTTCAGTGCAAGTTGCATTAGATTCACACCTCATTTCTAGAGAGCTAATTCCTAAGGCCTACTGAGATTGCTGATAAATAACCCAATTTTTAAAAAAATCCAAAATTCCAATGAACAGAAGGACGAGTGTATTGAAAAGGTTACAGCAAATTCATTTTCCCTTCATTAGCTCCAGTAACAATACAAAAAATAAATGAAAATGTAGAGAATTATAGGTACAAACAGATACAGTAATCAGAAATCAAACATGTATTTAGTAAGCCATAATATATGTGGTGATTAAGTCAGGCATTTGTTGGAAATATTAGCCTAAAGCTTTAAAAATGAGTGACCACAAATAGCTAAATGATTATGTTTAGATTAAAAGACATATCAAACACGTGTTTAGTTGGATAATACAGGGATAACAGCAGCTTAAAACCAGAAGTATGTTGTCTTTAACCAGCTCATTCTTTCTAAATGCTGAAACTAAGCTACTGGAGCATATCCCTTAAAGTAAACACGTAAATAAAATAGCATTCAGGATATGGTGACTTAGCTTTTCATGACAAAACAATATCATGCATTTTTTTCATTCTGTTCAACATGAATTCAATATACTGAGTACCTGCTTTTTTTCTGTCACAAAATGTGTGCAAGGGGATGAAAAGTACTGCCAAAACACAAAAGGTTGTTTGGGGCAGTGTTTTTCGGTTTTGTTTTATACATGATGTTGCAACGTATAAATATGATGGTTAAAAGGGGAATCAGTGCTGAATAAAATCCTTAAATGTGTGTATGTTCCTGAGGAAAATAATGTGAAGCAGATTAACCATCACTTCAGGATGGTTGCTGTTTAATTTATTATTCATAAAAGAGTTAGACTTTCAATGAGTGAGATATTTCACAGCCAACTGCCAATTTAAAAGAAGCATGTTTTTTCAGTATTTATTAATAAATACAGTACATGGCATCATTATGTATAAAAGTGACAGGATGTTACCCTTCTCCATTTCCTCAAAGACAAAGGGATTGATCATGTAATTTCCATGTAAATATTCTCTGACAGTGATCAAAGGAGGTTTTACTCATCAAAACAGATTTTTGGGTTGGGCCTTGCTAAACTGAAAAATTTAATTACTGGGATTTTATATTTATTCATTTATCTTCTGATCGAAGGATTATTTTTTTCTGCAGACCTTTTCTGCAGACCATGTATTTTGATGTGCTGCTACATGAATGCTCATGCAGTACAATTATTCATATCACATTATGATAAAGCACCTTCAATCAAAGCTGTACCATTTTTAATCTCTTTGCACAATAGACCAAAGACAGTAGAGACTTTCTGTACCTGTAACTTGGATGATGCTAAATTCAGTAATACCACTGTATAAAAAAATTCAGAATTCTTGGAAAGGCAACAATTTCTCCCACACTAAAAATGTCAATAGGAAAAGTACCTTTAGAGCTCAAACTTTTCCAGGCAAAAATTCGCTTTATCAAGCAGCAATTCCTAAGCAATTTCTTGCAGTTTGCAGGCTTCTGATGATACTGTTGCAAATCTTCATTCTCTTCATGTGTTTTCTTCTCAGGGGCTAATACTTCCATCCTAAACAAAAACTTAACCTTTAGTTTTCCTGAAGGATATATACACAGCTTAAATCTCTAGACTGGGGGTAAGGAAGATGGGGAGGGAAAGGAGGAGATGGACTCAGGATAAAGAGAAAACCTTTAGGATCTCATTAACCATTATTCTTAGCTCTTAGATTCTTAGTATTAACTTAGTTAAATTGAATTATTCTATTAATTTTTTTTGTTTTGACTTATTTATCTGGAACATTAATGTAGTTGTAAAAATAGAGATAGGGAAAAAAAATATTTTATCTGCTATTTATAAAACTTCGATTTTACTTAAATGATATAAATTATATAACATCTTTAGATGGTAAATAAATATTTACCTCTTACCTTAGTCAGTTGTTTAGGTAAAGGAAATAATGTAATCCTCTATGCATCAACCTATTATCCTTCCTATCTTAGCTTGCCTTACATCAGTGTCATAGAGGAGAGCTGCATTCCTCTAGCTGCTATTGAAAGACAGCTGCTCTACCCAGAAAAGATGAATAGTTGGGTTTCTGTGCTGCCTTAATGCCACTGTCACTCAAATGCAGAAAAGCAGCTGAGCCACTTAAAGCCAGTTGTACACTTGGGGACCATTTCCCTATGCTATCTTCATATTCACGCAGGCAGACCAATAAATTTCTATGCGATGATGTTTTTTTGATAGACTGCCACTCCGAAGGAGCCGGGAGGCATTAGCAACAACCAGCACTGACTAGGACCTAACCAAAGCCATACTCAGGGGCCACACACCCACATCAAGAAAAGACACCTACCCAGCGCTCCACGACTTTTATGCTACGCCAAGGTCATGCAGGAATCCTAAACAGCATCCCCAGCTGCTCTTCAGTGAGCTTCAGCGTGAGATGCCGAGGAGATGACGGCTGCTGAGGACAGAACCGAACTGCAAGCCGTGGCAGCCCTTTGACAACCAGCCATCAACTGCACCCGGGGAGCAACTCTAATTACACACAATAACTGCACCCAGCCAGGAGCAGGACACCAAAGTGGCCCCTGTTTCACTCCCCTCCTTTTCCCTCACACTGTGCTCTCTCCCACAGGTTGACTCTAACACCGTTATGCACAATTTAAGTTCCAAAGACAGAAAGTAGGAAAGAAAAAAAAAAAAAACAACTTGGCACTTGGCATCAGTCACAGTGCACATCAGAGTTTGAGAAATGAAGCTGGCTTTTCAATTGCAACTTATTGCTTCCCAAAGGAAAAAAAGCATGATGTAACACATGACCTCACTGTGTGCATTCACGTCAGGACTTTCTATTGATTATGCAAAACAATCAAGGAACAAGTTTCCATTTTCTGAAATTTATTTTTTAAAAGATGGTAGAACTCCAAGTTTTGTTGTTTTGTTTCATTTTGATCAGTCAGCTTTCCTTCTAATTGAATTAATCTCAATGGCAGTTACATAAATTTGCAACTTTCCTGTAGGTGAAATTTCTTTGGTACATTTGAACTATGGTTTAACTTGCTTTCTGCAAACTGTTACACGCAAACCCACATACTTACCTATAACAACTGGAGACATCGGAGATCTATCAGCACAGAGTAGGATGGAGTTTTTTAAGCACATTAATTCCACCTCTGGAAACAGAATATCAATCAGCAGTGAATTCTGGTCATAGTGGCAGAGAAGCATGGGCCTTAACAAACGATTTTGAGGGAGCCGAAGGGGAGCACTTCCATTCAGATTCATATCTAATGATACATTTCTGGCTCATCATGACTTAGAAATCAACAAGGCTTGCACTGTTGGAAGAGTACTTGCTGGTATCAGGTCCTTTGACTCCCATGGAGTGACACAGGATTCTGGTCAGGACTGTATTCCCATCAGAAATAGCTACCAAAGTGAGCTAAATTTCAATCTAGTAACAGAGTTTCTGAAAATTCTGAAACTTCAGCAGAGAAACTTCTTCCCATTTAAGCATACTTCAAGCTCTCTTATATCTTTCAAAGGTACTATTCTGACAATAAATATTAATTTTACATTGGTGTAAAAAATTACATTATTGTGCTAATAAATAAATTTTCACCCCTAAAGATTCAGTCTGGAATTCCAGATGACTCCTGAAACAGAATTTTGAGTTGCACAAGCAAAGCACGAATGTTAGTTGTTGCATAGAAATAATAGCTGTTTTTAAAAGATAATACTCTCAACTATTTCTACATTCTGTCTCCAAAAGAAACTAATGTACTCCAGAAATTGGAGTTCATCCCTCTGAAAACTGGAGGTTTGCTTCTGATCAGAGTCTGTGCAGTGTATCCACAGAAAACCACCCATCTTCTCTGGTGGAACACATCTTTATCTCTCCTGTCCAGTGCAAAGAGAAAACCAAGACTATGTCCAGCAGCACTAGAATATAGCATCATGTAGTATAGCTCCAAACAGCTAAACCTGGAAAGTGTTGCTGAAGCAATTTAAGTTCAAGTTTTCATGGTATAAACCTTCGGAGAAACTGCCAGCCCATGTAAAGTTCAGCTACAAAATCCTTGCTCCTCCAGCTCAAATGCTAGATCTCACGACATTCTCTGTCACACTCCTCAGAGAGCCAGTCCTGAGCTGCCTCATCTCAGAAATTCATCAATCCGAAGGCAATGTGAATGGGGAAGCAGAGACAGCAGCTGAGGCAAGCATCTGGGAAAATTATGCCACGATGTGATAGTAAATAGGAGTGCACACTGCCTAGACATGGAGCAACTGTACACATGCAGTGGAAGAGAGTCACTGGATACGCCCCCGTATTATCATTACCATTTGAATAAGGTCTTCAGGAGGGACGAGAATACAGAGGAGCTTTGCAGAGATGGGATACATATGAAAGCACAAATTTGATGACACTACTCAAGAGCATATGGAGAGGTAGAATCCTTGCTGAAATCTTCAGGATTTGTGTATGTGTAGCTGAAAACTGTATCTTATTTGCCACGATGTGAAGCAGCTCACTTATGGTTTAACTCTCTAAGGAATTATTATTTCTAAAAATGGTTCAGAAGATGTTATGGTGTTCAGATCACACTGTATTTATTTCCTTACTTCAAACCTTAATCAACTCCATAGCAATTTTCTTCTGTAACAGAAGTATACATGAATCAGATGTTCTTTCATTATACTATAATTTTATAGTGAGTTTAAAATAAACTTAAGCTGTAGATTAGTAAAGTTCAAGGCACCATTGAATTTTTCCAAGCAAATTATACTATATGTCATATATCCATAATACGTGATTTATAAAAGTAATTGACATCACTACTCTGAAGCAATACACTTGCTTTACTGCTTTCTCCTCTGTGAATCATGTGATCTGACTTGGAGAAAAGGAAACAGATTGGTAGTGAATTCCACATCTACAAACCCCAGGACTGTAGAAAATTAATTACATGCAATACTGGATAAAAACTGGTCATGTTGTAAGTAACATGAGAAAAGTATCATGTGTGGAAAGGATTCCAATCCAGGCTGCACAGCAACCTTCCTTTCCCAAAATACATTAAATCGTTGAATAATTTAGTCGAAATGAAAAAAGGGAGCCAAAGAGCACTCTGGGAGTACATTACCTGTGGGCGATGAGTGAAAGGCTGAACCCTTCAGCGTGTTCAAACGAGCAGCCAATTTCTGAAATTAATGCATGTTTTTTAGCGAGCACCTATGCGGGACTGGTATCTAGAAGTTAGGGAGACTGAGCAACCTCAGGATCTGGGGATAGGGAGATCTTCCAACTGGAAGCGAGTAGTGAAACAGGCAATAAATAAAATAAAACAGACCTATCTACTAGTGGGAGTATCAACAACAAGACAAATGTGGAGAAATGATTTGCAAAAAACATGGAATGCCTCTGGTCTGAGCCCTTACGTGTTATTGCAGAAGTAACTGGGAACCTGCACTCCTCCTGAAAATGTGCTTCAAGTTAGGAAAGGCACTTTCCTAACAGTCACAGTGCATGCAGATGGGGACTGCCCAACGAAAGCAGGCTTTCATTATGTCATATTCTCAGATTTCATCTGTAATCAGCTACATCCAAAAATAAAGCTGGGTTTTTGTATAAAAAGTTGTTAATTTCCTATTGATGGTTAAATAATTGCTTTTATGAGTGATCTAAATCATGTCAGTTAAAAACTCTGGAGAGTCACAAGCTGATGAATCATGTACGTGCTATGTGATGCCACACAGCTCTAGATATTTTGAGGAATATTTATAGGAGCCACAAGGGAATGTCTTTTAATGAGGTGTACATCAACATGGCTACAATAACAGCATGTATGCAAGCTGTCTCTTAATATTGCTTGATCAAATTTGAATTTTGGGATGGAACTGAACTTTGTATGGATTTATTGAAAACTGTATAATTCTTCACTTGATAACGAAATAGCAGTTCAAAAGACTAGAGGCATCACTATAGAGTGAGAAATGGCTCAGGAATATTCCAGATCAAGCAATCAAAACTGACATGGCATTTCTATGCGTGTCTTTTAAGAATCTTTACAGAACTAATTTGTTGCATTAGTTGATTAGCACAGCTATTTCAAGAACCCTCACTGATAACTACATGGTTTTGTATGGGTCTTGAAGAAATAAATTTTCTAATGTCAAACATGAAGCTAAGTTAAACCAGTGATGTCAGCTGAAAACTTAAGGCTGCTAGAAATTGCAGCTATAAGTAATTAATACTGAAAAACAGGGCAGGAATCCAGTCCTGGATGAATCTGTGGATGACTGCTCACATATTAAGGAATATTACAGTGAGATGCTCCAGAGAAAAAGCAGGGTTTGGTTTGGTTTGGTTTTTCTCAGCAGAAGCAATTTTTAATAGTATTTTATGATAACTGTTTTTGGCAGATGAAAAAAAGGATTTGTGAGGGGAAAGGAAAATTTCATTCTCTTTCTGTAAATTGAAAGCTGGAATAGAAAAAGCTTGGAAGCAAAAATATATCAACTATTTATTTACCTCCATTATACAATACTCTCTAAGGTTTTGCTGTTGCATTAACCTGAGCTCCATTAACATCTTTGTGTGAAGACCTTTGCAAAATTTTTCTGACTATTTATAGGCAAAAAATGGCAATTGGATAATACTAGGAATCAAAATCTGCCTGTAAACTTTAATATAAATTAAAATTTTGGGTTCTGCTTTTGCCAAGAGAAAACAAACTGCCGAATCTTAATTTAACTTGGACATAGTGAAGAGTTGAGCAGTGCCAGTCACTCTGGAAAGTCTGTGGGAAGCATCTGAAAACACCCCACAAGTACAGGGAGAATTCTATCATTGCTTTTTCTCACTTCAAAAAGGTCTTTCTACTTGATATATAGAGCATCTATAGGTCTTGCCTGTTCATGCGTAGTGAATCTTCATATTGTAAATCAGGATCAAAGAAAAGAAATAGGAATAGTGAGGCAGCGCTTCCCCGGAATTCTTTTGGTTTATTTGGCTCTGGATTCTTTGGTGGGAAAGTGCAGGTTAATAACTGATTTCAGTCCATATTCAGGCTGCCTGGATTAGAAGGAGAACATCTGTGTTCACACGGATTATGTCACAGTGCTTGTGGGCAGGGCAGGTGATAGGAACAGATTTTGACACCTTCAACAATTATTTAACTGCAGCATGAACAATGAGCAACACTTGAGAGAGCAAGTACTTGTGGGTGGGAGTTTCAGAGAGCTCCTTCACTGTGCCAGAGGAATTTCACATTGTAATGAGCACTCTTGGGGTTATAGAAATATTGGGATGAGGCCTCACTGGATGATTAAGTAGCTGAACCAAAGTGAGAGAAAGGGTTTACCTCCTGTCAGATTATAGTGATAAGAGAGACGACAGTGATTCTGATATGGGCAGAAAGGATTTTAATGTTAATCCATTGTTAATGGTAACTAAAACAATCCTTCTTGCTCTATAGCAGTTGTCTGAGGTGCATAGCATATATATTCTACCCCAGTTGGTTAAAGTGACAGGGATGGTTAGATGTCAGTGATAATAAATATTTCTCAATAATGAGAAACAGTAGTGGTTTATGGCTGCCAAGAAACTTTCTTGTCGATATGTCAAAGACTTTATTCTCACAGGTACAAAGTAACCTTTCAATTTCCAAAAATTGCAGGAGAAAACTGGACAAATGAGGCAGGGCGGGGGGGAAGGATACAGAAGTCCTAAGAACTGTTCATCTGTTTCCAAAAGGTTTCTTTCTATAGGTAGCCTTACATTAGCAAATTTGAACAATAACATGCCATTGCTGTGAAAGGGACTACATCAATGATCCTTAGAAAATACATTATTAAAAGCTCTTCAGGAGTATCAGATAGCTGAGAAGACCACCTTGGTTGGGTATTCCAAAACTGAAGAGGTCTGTGCTCTGCCACTGGGACGGACACTGGCAGAGGGAGGTCAGAGGGATGGCTTGTGTAAGGCAAACATGCCAAGCCTGCAGTAAACTGATCCATTTTATCTGTGAGAATGGTATGTTCTGATACTAAAAATGGTAGCAGCATACCTGGAACTGTTGTCAAGGCTGTAGCTCATGAAGAATGAATGAGTGTGTTAGACTGTTTGACTTTCTAAACAAACACTTTTTATCTCATAGTCACAGGATGAATATACCAAAGTCTTATATGTCTCCAAAGAAATCAGTGTGGGTTTGTACATTTGTATATCATCATGCTTTTACAAGAAAAAGACATTTAAAAAGTCTGAAAATTCAAACAGATTAGAATGAAGGCTGATGAGAATAATTATGGTAGCTTTGTATACAAATTATGCTATGGCTTTGTGTATAATTTGTTAGAAATATTAATAGGTCAAGTTGCTACTTTAGAATTAACAGAATGTGAGGCCAGTCCTAAACAGTGTGTGAAATCATGTTATCTGTGTCAAAAGTAGTATCACAAGTGTATGACTTTGGGGAAGATGAATAAAAAGTAGAGGAAAATAATATATGTAGATTATTTGATTCAGTTCTGTAAACATATGGACATGCCAACAAATTCTAAATAGAAAGTCCAGCTAGAATTTGGTGTGGCAAACTACATGTTCTTGGTTTAAGTATTTGTTTTTACAAGTAATCTTACTTTTCAGTAACAGTACTAGTTACCTTCTGTACCTTATAGAAATCAGAAAGTTGTGAACAATGTTCTGTATAATAAAAGTCCATGTGTTTGGCTTCAAAACAGTGAGAGGTATTGTTAGCATTTAGCCCTGGGTGGCAGCAAAAATGTTAAAGAGCCACTCTCTCTTGCCTTTCCTTCCCTGGGGGAAGGAAGAGAAAAGGAGAAAATGCTCATGGGTTGAAATAGAAACAGATTTAACAGAACAATAATAAAAGAAGAGCGATGCAGAGTAATACTCAGCCACTAGAACACAGAGTCCCAGCAATGAAGGCCAGGGAGTGGACATTGTGCACAGTGAGCCTAGGAAAACACAGAGATCAAAAAGGCATTAGAAGCAGAAATAGGAGTGGGAACCCTTCCTGACAGCAGCCAGCGAGGAAAGAGAGCAGTCCCCAACATCTCCCTGCTGACATATAGAGCATGATGTTCAAGGTATGGAATACCCCTCTTGGCCAGCTTGGGTCAGCTCTCCTGGAGCTGCTCCTCCCTGGTGCCATCTTGCAACTGCAGCTGAGCAGCTGGAAAGCCCTTGGCAACAGCCAAGATATAAAGGAATTCTTACATTCTTTTCATATCAAATCCCAAACACTGGAAAGCTACTTGGAGAAAACAGTAACTTTACACCAGGGTGAAAAGTTTCTCACTTCATGAATAACATTAACTCCATCTCAGTCAAACCAGCACAGGTATTAATTTTTAAACTGGTCTTGAGTTTATTATATGGATTGGATCCATAATATCAGAGCTCCATTTGAGACGACGACTGCTACTTTTAAAAGTGCTACATTTTCCTTTTTCTCAGGCTCTTAATTAGCCCAATATTTGTCAAAATATCCCTAGAAGCTATCTGGAATTTCGTTTCTTTGTTGATCGTTATCCTTTACACATAATTTATAACTAAAGAACCATGGAACAAATTGTCCATCCTCATTTTGTGGCATGGAGTTTCCAAAACAAAACATGAATAAATTTGGCCAGGACGTGTAATCGATTTTTTCTGCATACTTATAAATCACTCAGTACAGAACAGAGAAAAGGTGTTCAGTTCCCATATGTCCATTTAATTCATGTTTTATAACGCCACAGAACCTAAGAACATATCCAGTAAACCTCACAGGGACAGTGACTTATTTATGAACATCTAAGTAATCAAACACACATTAAACTAGCTTGCAAAGGTTTCACAGACAAATCAAATATAAAAGAAATGAACCACCTTTTTAGCACAACTGAAGGTTTCTTTCCTATCTGCCGGATGTTACATCCTTCAGCCACCAGTGACTAACATTGAGTGGTAGCATAGCACTGGTAACAAGACAGGACAGAAACCTCCAGCTCCTCCCCAAAACCACTGCTTACCAGAGAGGCTGCTGCAGATGGGGCAGCACTAACAAACGAAGCTAACTGAACAAAATGACAAAACATTCCCATGACCCCTTCTTGTTTTTATAAACAATTTAACATTAGTATCTGAAATGATTATTTCTAAAGCATGGCCTTTGTCACCCAAGGTATTTTCAGGAAAAAACAGCTTAGAACAAGAAAACGCTATCATAAACCATCTACAAAATGAGTTCCTAACTGCTACAAAGCAATCATCATTGCTGTCTTTTACTCACTGAAGAACAGGAGCAAAATCTGAATTATTTCAGATGCTATAATGTCATGTTGATAAATACAGTCCTTTAAATTGTTAAAAAAGAGAAATACAAAAAAAAAAAAAAG
>VWYH01001710.1:9025-92068 GCA_013399365.1 Pampusana beccarii | reverse complement strand
TACAAAAAAAAAAAAAAGGAAATTCGGTGCAGCTGAGCAATTAATTCAATAGCTGAAACCAGAAGCTTCTAAAAATTGATTTGACCGTAGAAGTGTTTTGTCCATAATATAGTCACTGAAGAAGAAGCCTGAGGAGATAGGGAATGCTACAGCACAACACGCTTGGGAAAGGAAGTAAAACAGGTCTCACGTTTAATTTCAGTTTCAAATAAAATTGAATATGAACCAGTTTTATTATTTCATATTTCAATAGAACATAACTCATACATTTCCCCGAAAAGTACAGACATATCCGATTTACCAGGGATGTACATAATTGCTTGGAAACAGTGCACATCGATCAGCATGAACACATTTGTCACTTGGATCCCTGATGAAGTATCAGCTAAGCTCTTAAATGATCTTCCAAATTTTGGAAAAAACAATACAGATTGGATACAAACCTGCATTTTTAGGCTGCCATGTAATGCTGCACTAAATAAAATCATATTGAAATTTATTGTCTCATTAAACTTCATGCCCATTGTCTTATGCTCAGTAAAATAATGATAAACATCTCAAGGACAATGGAATAGGAGATAAAAACAATAAAGATATTTTCAGACAGACTTTAAAGCTGTGTGCTTATCTGGATACACATGCAAAATGAACAAAGTTATGAAGTAGATGAAATAAAAGTAGTAGATATTTCTGGATTTTAATACAGGCTTTCATATGTTGTTATAAAATTTTACTCCTATGAAACTGCTCTCAAATAATTTACGTCCTCCTAGATATAAACAGCCTCAAAGACTGCACAGAGATTGAGAGAATATAAATTCAGAATATAATCAACTGTACTATATTGCAGACATATAAGCATCAAGGCTTGATTCGTGATATGCTGAGTAATTCCATCTCGTATTGTGGATAACAGAAGGATGCAGTGCTCAGCATTTTGCAAGATCAGGCTCAGGTGATTATCATACACTGACAAATTATCATTTGCATCTATTTAAGCTTTTTTGCATCTATGATTTCTTTCTTAATGGTCCTGAAATGAGACTAAAAACTATAGCAAGTGGAAATTCACATCATGGTCAGCTAGGAGGAACTCAGGAGGTAGAAACAATGCTGGCAAGCAAAAAAAGTCATTTATTATTTAAAAAGGTGATAAGAGGAGCCTTTTTGTGCAGCTTTGCAGTGACTGCATTTTACGTATGGTATTTAATCACATTACTATTTAGTAAGTTCAATTAATAAACAAGATGGTTTTTGCTGCCTCATGCAACTAACTTTACCAGAACTATTGGACTTGTTAACAGGTAAAAAGTTCAAATTGTCTCTTCAGAGGCACGTAGCACTCTTACATCTTAGCCTTCTCTATTTCTAGGGCTGCCCAGCAGTATTTGGTCTTTACTAAATCAGATAACGCGCACAGCAGTCAAAAATAGTTGCATGTGCCATGGATATTAAGAGTTTAAGTTGTTTATAAATATCCAGAGGCCAAGCTGATCGACACTTGAAATCTAGGTTCGAGCTGAATCAGCACCTAGTAGGCTGAATGACCCCACCACTAATCACTTGGGCCACCCATACAATTTAAAATGCCTACTTTACAAAGATTTAGTGTTTGTTGTGAATGTGCCTGTCAGGAATGTGAACAGAAATCTTCTGTTTTGCCACAGAACAGGGAAAGCACAAGCACTGTACGAGACCAATACCCTTAGTCTTCCACTGGCACAGCTACATCTAATGAGAATGTTTTTCCTTCCTTCTAAATTCTTGGCCTAATTGGAGAGACTAATAGGGTAGGTATCTTGTGGTGTCTTTTGTGGCTGCAGTTTCTCAGAGAAAATGAACTGAAATAACACAAAATGAGTTACCAATTAACAACTAAAGGGTCGTCATTACAAGACACAGCTTTCTTCAGTAATTATCACAAAGAATATCAACAACTAAAGAAAAACTACTTAATAGCTATTGTCTAGCTATTGATTTTCTGTAATAGCCTAATGATCCTTATGTAGCACTAAAAGTGTGGATAAAAGAGTGCCATAGGAGTTAGGAGCTTCTCATCAATTTATTAATTCCTATCTCAGATTCAAATACACATAAGAATAATTAACTTGAAACTGAAGTACAAGAACACTGTCTTATACACTTACGTAAGGGTATACTTATGCACTTATATAATTGCACTTATACACTTGCATAAGACTGTGTTTTCATACTTTTGTCCACCTAAAATTCCCTCTAGAATATAGTGTAACCTAAGTATACAGCATAGACTATCTACAGTTGCCAACATTTTCCAGAATTCCCACAACTGGAACACCTGTGAGCCTTTTCTTCATCAAAATCATCTTAAAATATTAAAACAGAACTTTTCATTACAGAAAGAACTTTATCAGCATGGGCCTTAATCTAGTGGTAGATTTACACGAGATCATGCCAGGGAAAAGCTGATTATAGTATTACTTGTGGTGAAAAAACAGCTTTTTAAAGGGGTTTACTAGGCCAGCACTACTTAAAAATGAAAGTTTGCAATTTGCAGATATTCAAGGTGTGGTTTTATGTTTGATTACATACTGTCAACATATGTTAAATGTGTGTCCAGGTAGAGCGTTGACAGGGTATTTATAGCATTACTGTGAAATTCTCAAAGCAACCAGTGATACAAGGTACTCAGAAACTATAGAAACTAATTCCATCAACAGCATGCCTTATTCTAACACTTCACAACAACAGTAAACGCTCTGCAATCTTATCACTATTCCACTGCTACCTTCCAGAAAATCAAAGTTGTCACTTCCTAGTGAACTACAATAGTAAACTCTCAGATAATCTCCATATTCTGCTGTTATTGCACAATAGCACTTCAGGGAAGAAATGGAAAGCTGTGATTTAGTAGCTCTCACACTTTTGCAGTCCAGTTACATCATTTGGAAGATGTACTTGAAAGAAAAAACCCTCATCTTTGTCCATATTTATTAAATGAGAGAAAACTCAGTTATTTCTCACTGTTAATGAATAAGAATAATCATTTCTCGGTTTCCTCTTTGGACACATACACACAGAAAAAATATTTTCTTTCAAAAAGTGAGAGTGGAGCTAGATTGTGCTAGTAAAGCATGGAAAATAATGTAAACTTGTATGTATTTTTATAGTACTTATGAAAGGCAGCATATCTCGAGACTGTTCATCTTCGATGAATTATAACAAACTTTAGATTTAGTAACTGCACATTTTGACAGCTGAACAACGAACTGTTAGTTTGTTATGAAACCAAGGAGCCTGAAAAGATATCAGTAAATTCTTACTTGTCTTAGACATGTGTATTTTTATGTCCCTTCTCTATCAAGCGACATAAAGAGGTCTGACATCCCATCATAGCTACAGGTTCTGTTTTCACTAGTGTGATCATCTCCATCAGCTTTCATGTCTGTCTTTCAGCTATGTCTCTGTTCATTAAGTTCTATTTTTTCATATTTAAGATCCTACTAAACATGAGTGGTAGGGGTCACTCATTAAAGAGAACATATCTACAAATGGTCCAACTTGTCAATGATTTTGTGAGCAATTTAAAGGATACTACTAATTCCTTATACAGACAAATGCAAAGACTGATGGAATAAGTAATCAGGAGGACATTTGACTATTATGAGATAAACACAGTAACTTTTTTCAGTTCAGCAGAATGCAAAACAACACTCCTAGGAAAAAAGAATAGAGACTCTGTTCAAACAAAAAACCCTAAGACTATACCGGCACAACATTCTGGTTTAGAGTTTCAAAGTATGACTACAAAGTAAAGCAAAGACTACATCTCTCTGTGAAGATACTTGTGAACAGAAAAGAGATCTGATTATGGAAAATTTTGAGGCTGGTGGATATGGACTAAATATCATGCAAAAGGTGAAAACTGAAACTAGACAAATCTGGAAAATAAGCTGAAATTTTAGAGTAGTTTAAAATTACTGGTGATCTCTTTGTTTTTGGTAAAAACAATAATCATATTTGAAACACAAATTACAATCCAATCTCTTGGAAAAAAAGACCTCTGCCTGAAGAAGGTCAGTTTAGAAGATTACTGTGATCATCTCTGCATTTTAAAAAATCCCACTATTTTTTGCAGATGGAAGGAAAGGGCACTATGTTGTCCTCCCTTCATTTCACAGGTTATTTTTAAGGCTACTTTCATTGTCATTAAACGTTGGAAAGTTAACCGTAAAAACATGAATATGGAACACAGTTGTGTAGCAATTCTGTCAGATTTTCTAGCAAATTCCAGAGGTTCTAACAAAGCTTCTAACAAAACCTAAGTTCTAGTAAATTAATTCAAGATTAATCAATTTTTCAGGACTAAGCCATTTGTCTGCATTTGCCCATGTTGTCCTTCAGCAGACTGTCAAAGCTCCATATAAAACTGTATTTTATCAGATGATCATCATTTAGCACTATATTAAATGCCCAAGTGATTAAAACACCTGAATAATTGAAGGGATACCTAATGAAATAATTACACTAATATTCTTTAGTATATCCCTATTTTCACAGCTTTAGGCAATATCAAGTGGTTCAAATTAATACACCATCTCATAGATCAGATGGCTTTCCAGCATCTACAGTTCAGTACTTGAAGCTATTGGTTAGGAAGGCAGTCATAAACACTGCAAATAATAATGAGATTTTTGACCTTCCAGTGTCATGTAAATTGATGTGTGCCTGACATAGGCAGACTTTGCTGCTAAACTCAAAAGCTTTCAGCTTTGTCATTGTCCCCATCTTGTAATTGGACGTGTTAGCTCTAAAGGAGACTAAACCAGAACAGTAAAACCAGGGAACAGAGTTAGGAAGAAATGAATATTCCTTTTAAAAAATATACATATTTCTAGTCCTTGTATAATAAAAGAAAAATGTCTGTGATTTCTCAGTTAAATATGTTCTATCAAATGAGATTGTATCCACATGCTGGCAATGGTATATAGATCTGTAATAAAGCCGTCTCCAATACCTAGCATTTCATATTGTAAAAGGCAGGTCCAATTAATGAGAAATAGGCATTCATACCACTTATTTGACTGTTTTTTTTCCTATGCTTTGCTTTTGATATGGTGATTTTTTTTCTTTTTCATTCTGATTTCTGCTCATTTTCATTCATTTATGGCAGTTCCTTGTTCTCTGTAACTTGGGTCTACTACCTGAAATACTGTGATTCTCACACTTTAGTATAGCCACTTTCTGTCATATACTGTATAATGGTCAAGGAAAACAATTCTATTTTACCTTTCGCAATGATAACTGAGCAAATTTTAACTGCAGACTTCAGTGAGCTAAACACAGCTAGCAGTTGGTCAAGCACTTTTATTATTCCATATGCGGTGGGAAAACCAAGAGACTAAATTAAGTGACAAACTAAGAAAAATTGACAGATTGGAGGGACATCAGCAAGCAATGAAAAATAGTAAGTATGTGCATTGTTAATGGAAAAAAGACATAAACATCCAGGACAATATGCAGGTACTGTGTGGTGTGCACAGCAGTACTTGGTGAGTGTGTTCATGACAGATTTTACCAGCAGAATGATACCACACACTGAAACCAAACAACTATGTTGATGGTACTAGATACTGCAGTACAATGAAGTGATATATCAACAACTGTATGTGTTAAACAATAACACAAAAATTGTTACAATAGACTTAAAGAAAACCTCAACTGTGATTCTATAACAGGAGAGGGAAATTGAAACAGGGACAGCAGGGAGGAGACTGACAGGGAAGGGGAAAGGATAAGAAATGTTGCTGCAATTAGGATTGTCCCTACCATACCTTTCTTTTTGACTTGAAAATTCAACTTGTGATGCAAAATAAATACTGAGAATGACAGCTAAAGATTCAGGACACGTGGCATTATCAAATTCCTGGTTTAATTTCCCCATATTAAAATATCAGTAAGAGGAAACACTATCAGCCCATGGAATTAATACAACAGTTGTCCCACAGCTCTTCAAACTCTTCTGGTATTGCTGTTCCTCTAAGAAGAGAAATACTACGAGTTCAGCTCATATTTTGAGAAAGTAACACTTTGCAGAAGGATGAGAAGGTGATTTAACATCCAGATACTTCTCCCAGACCTAATTTTATACCATGTTAGTGTAGCTAAGGATCCTCTGAGGTTCTGATAACTTAGGGTACTTAAGTACTGCAGCATTTCCTATAACAACTAGGTCATTATCACAAACAAATTCTAATTTAGGCAACTGCATTTTGTCTTCTTACATTCATTTGACAACTCACAGAAAATATAGTGTAGCACTGGGAGAGGTTCTCTTAATATAACCATTATACATCCAAGAAAGCATGATTTTATGATGTAGGAACTTCTAGCACAAAGATGAAAAACATGGTAACTCAGTTCATCTTAATGAGACACCACATTAATTTTCACCTACCATACTAATACATACTATTTTCTGCTGATTCAAATGGCCAAATTAATCTAAAAAGAGGGATCACTTGCACTACCGAATAATCTCCAACCTTGCTAAATGCCTGTCAAAATACTACATGTTCTCATTTCCATTTTAAGTGATATATTAAAATACAAGTATACACAGATTTTTACACTATGACAAATTACCTTTCTCCAGATACTAATTACAGACAAAAAATGTACTCGTCGTATTAACAACTCTGTGTTAAAGCATCACGTCAGATTTTCAAAGTGTTTCCATGTAAAAACTGTGAAGCTAAAAACATCACTACATACTTAACTCATCTGTAGGAATTTATAAACTGCACAGTTCTTCGCAGTGCTAGCAAAGGAAGATTTTATGCTGGAAAGAATTACCCCTCCAGATAAGAGAAAAAATTCAAAAAATGCTGCTTTAGAGTTGAGTAAAGAGCAGAGAAGCCATCTGACTTTTGGCGCCCAACTTCTCTCATTAAATCAAGTGGGTAAATCCCAATTCAATCTGCAGAGAGATGCCCCATCAGAGGGTGATGCAGAACTCCTGCATGCTCTACCCTGAACTGCTCTCTTCTGGTTACATTTTCAACCTGATTAAGTGCCTAAAGTTAGGCAGCGTGAATGTGTTTTGCTATGTCCGTTCAATTTCTATCAAGTCCTAGCACTCAGAGGCACTGTGGGATCACGAAATGCAAAAGAGCCATAAAAGTGAAAGTTATATTACTAGCAAAGCAATGGAAACCATTAAAAAGCCATTAACTATCAATTGTTGATGTATGCTACCTACTTATAATGCTCTATTATAAGGGTCTTTGTGAGTGGAGAGAGTAGGCAGGATGGGGTAACTCAAACAATAATACCTCAGGGTGGTGTGTATTGACAGTACTAATTCTTTATGGCAACCACAATATGGAAACCAAACAATAAAATTTATAATCTGCCAAAAAGACTAGGAGAAAGTTCTATACTATTCCAGGACTGGTCTGAAGTGAAGTGCAAACCCATTTCTCAGAATGCACATTAAAAATGCTCCTGCCTAGAGGCTGTCATCCCTTACTGTGTTATGGAAGTACCTAACGGCGTCACTATATTAGGTACTTTACAAACACATTTTTAAAAACATTTATTTTTCCTCCAAACAACAATAGAAACAGGCAAGATGAAGGCCAGGCAGAAGGATGCATCCGTTGCCTCCATTTGACAGACGGGGAACGGAAACCCTGCAAAACCGAGCGATTTGCCTGAGGCAGTGAGCAGCAGAGCCAGGAATGTGACCTAGACAGCTTGAGTTCCAGACCAGTGCCTTCTCTCATTAATATCTGCTTCTTTATACATTTTTTGCCATAATCTAGCAAGTAAAGGAGCACTGCTTTGTCACAGGTTTAATAGGATCACAATCCTAAAAATGATACACAGAAGTCAGCAACTTCAAAAATCAGTCAGTAAATTTTAGACTGTATTGATTTTAGTTTCTTCTCTCAGCTCATATGTTCTTTAAACCATCCCCAGTAATTTGATTCAAGCTTTGGAAGGAAGTCCTTTGAGAGCACATAAAACAGTATTTCAGTTAAACCACTAATGTGATTTTTCGTCAATCAAATGTTAAATACTTGAAGAGAAAATAAACTTGAACTATGAGAAATGCTTCTGATGGCAGTTCAGAAGATGCATATCTGTGCAGTTCTGCAAATAGACAATAGATTCACTTTTGTGTCACAATACTGAGTGATTAGGTTTCGTGAATCATATACCCATCTTCTGAAGTGCGAGAAAAAAAAACAACTGTAAATATAGATAAAACAAGATAGATAAGATAGCTGCAGACAGTATTTCTACAAGATATTCCTTTACTATTTGTTGCAAGGCAAAAATCACATATATAAACTGTAATGGCCAAATTTCAGAGTTCAGAGTCATTACTTTTCTAAGTTCTAAGCATATACAGCGTGATGAATTACATAGCTGTGAGCTTTGTTTGATAGAAACATAGCGATCTAGAAAAATAAATTTAAAAAAATAAATGTGCCAAATATTCAGTTGACAGTAATCAGTAGAACTGGGGGAGTAGGGAAACAAAACTCCCTGAATAAACACTAGACTAGTTCATGACTTAATATTATGTACAAATCTACAAGAAATTAATGTTATGAGATGTACTAACAATTGGACTTAGCTGGTTTTTGTTTTAAGAATAATATTGTTTCTCTGAATCTTGGGAAATGCACAGTGCACTCTGAAGTCCTGCTTCTGGGATAACTGCAAAATTATATGCTCATCTGAAAAAAGTAATGATGGAAGAAGCAGGGCAAATGAGGCTGCAAAAAATAGAGAGGTTACACAATCACCTAGACACCTATTGATTTTCATAAGCAAGTCCTCAAAATTTGATCCTATTTACTGCAAGTTAATTATCCACACTACTCAGTCTATGAAAGACAAATCATTATCTTTGCAAAAGGAATCAAGACCCTTTGAAAAGAATACAATAAATGCAGTTTCTGCATGTACAAATGATAAGCAAATTTTTACTGGAAATAAAAAATGTGAGAAAAAGCAACATTATAATAAACCCCCCAAAATATGAGGAAAAAAGTTATAATCTTCTACTTTCTAATTTTATCACAGCCAAAAGAGGCCTTGTGGCAAAAAAATGTCAATTCCAAAGCTGTAGCTTTGTCACTCTGACACTTCTTATAAATACTAAAAATTAATTTTGAGGCTAGTTCATGCAACAGACTAGAGGACTTGAGTTAGAGACTGAATGACGAGAAATACTGGTACAATAATTGGTTGCAAGTAATATTTATCAAAACTTTTGGACAATTTGCAGAGAATAATTATCCATTAATAACAGTACCTCTCACCTAGACAGCTCAAAAATAGGAAATAATTGCCATCAGAATATTATTCACTGGGTTGTTTGGGCTTTTTTTCTTCCAACAATGAATGCATTAAGAACTGTGCAACCTTCCAAGGAAAAGGTAAGGAACTATCAGTCATTGGTGTGGGAGCAAATCTACATATATGTTCCCATCTCCTAAATAACTCTCATTGCTGTCATATTTTTTTGCCTTGCTTGCAAAGATTATTTTGTTTCCTGTTCTACTTGAGCACTCAAAGTTAGGCAAACAAACCAGTTTGAGTTCTAGGCTGTCTATACTGTTGGAGAGGAGTCTACAAGAGTAGTCTGGGAGAAACTGACTGACTCTTCCAGCCTGTTATAAATGAAGACTCTGGTTCTGTCCTCATATGTCTGGGGGTTATAGTTGAAGACTTTTAAGCAGAGCACTGGCTGGTTCCCTGCTAAATAGCTGGGTCTCATATGTGCTTAAAGCAGCTGAGAACCTATGTGGACATCAAGACCATACAAAATTCTGCACATGTAAGAAGTGTAGTTCGACCCAACCCAGACCCGTCTTCACTGTGAAACTCAAGTATCCTTAATCATAGGGAGATTTTTTTTCTAGACAAGTCTCAACTCTCTGTCTTAATCGCATTGCAAAGTTGTCTTTTAACTAATAAGAAAAAGTCTCTCCCTCTGCATGCTTCATGAGGAAGGCTGAACATTCCTGCTCTTCACAAAGACCTGTAAAGTTTCGTCCTAATGTAATCAGGATTTTAAAAAGTTATACGTAGAAATGAAACATCTGCAGGTAAGCATGATAGTTCATCAGTTGCAGCAACAGAAATAGTTGATTGCTGGAACTTGAAAATAGAGAATGTAATAGCGAAGTTTTAGATTAAAGTAATTACACTGGAATAATTATATGGGACTGAGTTCATTATATCACAGGGTATTTTTAATATCTGAGCCATTTAAAAATATATGCTGACTACTACCAAAGTTGAAGTCTTCCTCAGTTCAGGATGTGGAGGGAAACAATCAGTTTTAAGCAACTGCTTAAATCTTTATGATGTCAACAACTTTTGAGACATCATGTATTTTGCACATTTTATAACAGTATGTAAAGAACATTTAATCCTCTTCTGGTAAGACCCTCCCAGAATCAGAGCTAAACAAATCTTCTCCATCCTCTGGATCTTACAGCTGTTCCTCTCTTCTGAGGCTTCATTGGAAATCCTTCCACACCTTCACTGTTTAGAGGTTGTAATAGCTTTGATTCAATAAAATATCTGTATGCAGAAAACCCCCTTGATTCCAGCATTTAGGAAACACTTAATCCCCACAGAAAACAGTCTAACAGAAGCAGTTTTCTAATTGTGACCCTAGGTAAAATGAAATGGAGAGTGAACATTCCCTTCATTACTCTTCAACACATGTCAGTAAAATGGGTTAATTGAAAAACTGATCGATTTTATGTACTTGAATGCTTGAGCAACTGCAGAAAATCTGCAAAGATGGGAATCAAGCAGGAAGACATTTTTTTGGCTTTGTGTATATTCAGTTCTGAGCACAGGAAATTTCCAAACCGTAATTAGCACTCAGTTAACTTTGTGCCAGTCGCCTGATGTTGGCACATAAAAAACTCTCCTTTTAAGTAACTGATAAAGGGAGAGAGGTGGGTTTAATGCTTCAGAGCATTAGAATACTTATAAAAAGAAGAAAGTAAAGTTCAAAGAGAAATCATTTATGTAAGCTCCAGCAGTGCACATTATTAAAAGCTATTCATATACTGTGCACTGGATGGCTACTGAATTCTCTTGCTTCATTTGCACTCAAATTACCACAGCACTGAGCCTCAAAATAAGAAGGTAGAAGATACATAGCAAACTATTGCTTTAAAACAATCCAGTACATTGATGTGGCCAGGTGGTAATGGGAAATCTAAGAATCGAGCAGCAAACTGAGACTCTGAAGTCTCTTCACTTGTGATCTGAAGTGGCTTTTCTGGTTCCTCAGAAGCCACCTGCAGCACTTCTCCCACTTTCTTTAAACAGTCTTGAGAATCAGATCTTTGTCTCTAAGGGAACTCTGGAAACTAAATGTCTTTCCTTTCCGTGTTTAAAAGAATATTTTCCTTTTGTTTGCATGGCATATCACTAGACCTCTCTTCCATCTTTTCTAAGAAAAAAGTAGCTCTTGTTCTTCATCTAGACCATTTTTTTACTTTTTTTCCATATTTGCATACAAAAGAACAGGGATATTTTATTCCACATACATTGCAGAATGAATCAGCCATTTCCGTGGTAGTAAACTCCACAGAGTTTTGATTTTACTTGCACAGGAAGTAAAACCACATTTCTTTATCCCAGGTATGGTTTCAAATATCTATGCATTCAACAATATTTTCCCAATAATATTGGAAAAATATCCAATAATTGTATATTTGCAATGCCTACTTTTATTATAGTATTTTAACTATTTATAAAAATAAACTGCATACAGTTTTGAATACTTGTTCCATTTAAAAATATTATATCTATTTTGTAGGTCCATTTTAATTTCTGGGTTAACTAGAAAAACATATAGTTGGAAACAAACGCACAAATGTACCATTGCACCTTCTGATGTCAGCAGTTCTGCTACATTTAACAGCCACAAGATATGAAACACCTGATTTTTTAATCCATGAAACCTATGTATTACCATCTTTAGCAAATCCTGAACTTCATTCATAAATTCACCTGACACTTTAAATAAAAAGCATGATAAAAATATGCAAAAGTATTAAATAAATTTCCAAGGCCACAAAATCCACAAAAATCTCCATTAACAGATTTCTGATAAGGTCTCCAAGAAGTTGTTTCCATCTACTGAAAGGAAGGTGAGTTGGTAAATACTGATGTTCTTCAAAAATCATTACTAAAATACAGCGTCAGGTTTATCACACCTTTCTAAATGATGGACATGTCCCAGAAGTGCCAGGATCCTTGCCAAAGCCACTTAATACAAAGAAATTGGTTTAAAAAAAATCGAACAAAGGGGTTATTTCAGCCTTTGCAGGGCATCTGGTACTACCTAGCTATTGCTTCGCTGGAAAAATATCGTAGAAGAAATTTCTCATGAATTCAGCATTTTTGCTGCCTCAAGGAATCCACTTGATGGAAGCCAGAACAGGCGGGCACTAATGATAACAATGTCATCAACTTTTTTAAAAAATTAGAAGATTAGGATCATTACCAGTGCTCTCAGTGATATGAAACTGAGCGTGGTAAAATTTTCTTGCTCGTCTGAGGAGGATCCAGGCTGCGGTACAGATGCTTTGCAATATTCTCCTCTCCAGCCTTGGCGTGAGGCTGGGGAATGGGTGAGCAGTGCAAGCGGCAGGTGACAGCACACAGCAGCACGATGACGGGAAAGGCCATCGCCCTGCGAATCACCGGGGTCTTGAGGGGCCCACAGCACCTGGAATCATAACACAAGGCTGCAGGTATGACTGAATACCTGCTAAAGCTTTTGGTCCCCTGGGCTGCAGGTTTTAGCTTCTCCCCACAGGCTCTCAGCCCTAAATTTTGTGTAAACTTTAACGTGTCTGCCTGACTGAAAAAAAAGTTCAGATGAATTCTGTGAACTGTGAATTTCTTATTAGTATTTTAGCGTCACTTCAAAAAATCTCTACATTGTCAAGGCTTGGTTAACACGTTTACAGATCTCTTAAGCTGTGGTGTTTCCCAGTGAACTGTATGAACGGGGCAGAATAATTTTTCTTTTTTGTGTCCAAAAAGCATCCAAAGCAGACGGAAAGCATCAGATTATTTTAGTATTTGAGGCAAACTAGAATACTGCAGTTTAACTACAAAATTATGTCAGTTATGTTCTTTTCTTACTTCTATGAAATTTCAGCAGTCTTTTCTTGCTGCAAAGTACATATTTAATATTCTCCTGAGTCTTCAAAAGAATCAGGCCAAGCAATTACAGTGGTTGTAGAAACAGAGGCTGACATTTCTGGTAATTTTCTATCTCCAAAAAAAGTCAAAGCAAACCTCAGTTCATTTACACAGAAAGCTGAACTTGCCACGACTATAAACATAATACTGGGCCAGATACAGATAAAAAAAACATGTTGTGAACGAATGGTTTTCAACAACCGTAGGAATTTCCTAAGAGGCAAAATGAGAAAGCAAGTTGAAAGATTTTTTCATTCCATTCAAAATAACCAGGTGCGACTAGAGTTAAGGAAACTAGTCACAAAGCTGTGATTTGATCAGTAAAAAATGGTAATTGATTTCTTCCTTATATTAGGTCTTTACCCAGTCTAAAAACCTCTAATGTTTGTGGCAAATAATGGACATTTCTCTGTTTGCCACATTTGACAAAACCCTCTATACTCGTATGAGGTACTGCTGAATGTCTTTATCATAAAACAAAACATACAAACTCTTCTGCTGCTCTTGCCAGAATGATCTTTATTTCATTTGAAATTCATCTTACAAAATAGTTAATAATCTTAGAATTTAGTCTCAATCTTCTTTTTATAGAGGGAAAACTCACAGGAGAATTTAGGACCCAGTAGTGTGCTTTGAACAGTACAATTTTATTTTAGAACAAGTGCTACTCTCTGCAGAACCCTTGAAATTTGATGTCAGCAAAAAAAAGAGTCATTATACTTGAAGATTTCCCCAGAGTGAAGCAAAGGATTCAGAATACTACTCTCCCTACCAACGCCTACAGATTTTTTTTCTTTTCTTTTTGCTGTTTAAGTAAACTACTGACATTAAGAATATGAAGGAAAACTTCTCTAAAAATGGAATTAATCATCAAAGAAAGTGCCATAATGCCATTGAAAGTGAGTCAACCTTAGCTAAGTTATCCCGTTAGAGGCTGCTGAATTGCATCCAGCTTTAGTAAGTGTAAGTTTGCAAGTCCTCAATGGTGCAGAACTCACAGGAATTCATAAGAGCTCTATGAAAAGAGGATTTTAAGGCAAGGACCTACCATCAATATATTTGTTTGGTATTGTTGAAGGTTGAATCATAATTTGAATAGAACAGCAATGCATTTGGGTTATTCCATCTAACATGCTGCACAGCTATTTTTATTACTTACATGGTGCCCTAAACTTTGCTAGCCTACAGAAAGAAAGATCTTGTACTAACTGAGTAGAAGGATGGACCAGGCAGCCAGGTAGCCAGGTAACTGGCAACCTGGTTTAAATACCCCATTACATAGACTGTGCAACATCAGACCTATCCTCTTTCTGCTTGGTTTCTCCTTTCTTGTTAAAGGGACTTACATATACAGCACAAATAAACTTCTGGATCAACATTTTAAAGACTAAGTCACATGGATACCTGGTCATTGTAACCACGTAAGTGCATATGATCAAAAAGCAGCAGTGAAGACAGGAAGCTAAACAGGCTCTCTACCTCTTTTTCTTCTCCACCATTCAATTTTTCTTCTTCTATTTTCCCTTTTAAACACAGATCTAGTAAGGCCTGATGCAATGCACCTTCCTATCAGGCATATTTAAGTGTACGGAAAAGGAAAGAAAAGACATGAAAATTCTCCCTTGTTTCAAAAGTTTAAAATAGCAAATGTCCTTTAAGCAAATGTTTATAGAACTCAAAGATGGAAGAGCTATTATAAAATAATCACATAAAAGCACAAGAAGTGGCTCTTCAGTAAAAACAATTTTAAATATAAGTGCTTCCAGTATTACTAGTTATCAGAACCCCTTCCTAGCTGAACTGCAAATTAATCACAGGATAGTATCCAAGCCTGTTATCATCCACGTTAAAGTAATTACTGGCTCATTACCAAAAAACTTCAATTTTAATAAATAAGATATTAAAAAAAAAAAAGTATCCTATCAACTTTCAATACAAATTATGCCCCAGCTTCAAAACCTAAACTTGGTTGCAAGACAGGAGAAAGAATATAAAAAGAATAAATTACTTCAATAGTTCCCTGTTCAAAATCACTGTCAGACTCACTACTTCCAGAGCTTTATAACTGCATTTAAGTGGTTTCAGTTGCTAAAGGTGATGCCCACATACAACACTTAGCTAGCTTTAATTAAGGTTTCATGTATCCCTAGACTGCCCCAAGCTAGTATTAACAGTCATCTTCTTTAATGAATGCAGAAACCATGGTCTTGAACAGGCTCTGCATTAATTTGGTAAAAGACAGCAAACTAATATAACCAGACTTTTCTGAATGTTCTTTTTCCTGCAGTCTAGAGAAAGGATTTCCATCTTCAGTAGTGATGATCGTATCTTGGAGCTTGAAAGAGCCAAGCAAGGGCATAGACTCTCTCCCGATCACAAATATCTTTAGTTCTTTATTATCTTGAAGCATAAGTTCAGTCAGATTTCACAACTTATCTCTTCTGCAGATGACTCTACATCTTCAAATAAAGGTGTTAATAGCAAAGGAGTTCCAAAGCTCCACATCTCCACTTTAAGATGTGTCAGTCAGCAGGGTTTTCCAGAAACAAATAACTATACTCAACTTGGATCTCTGTAATTGCAAGTACACTGTTCTGTGCAGTTATGACTTCATGAATTTGAATATTGCACCTGTCCCAGGCAACTGTATTACTCCCTGCAAAATCCTAACAGCATTTCCTGCATCATTGGCCTTACACTTCTTGGGACTTCAAGCGGCACCGCAGAGGTATCTGTTGAAAATACACCATGTTCCAATGAGCTGGGGTTTGTCAGCCTGGAGAGAAGCTATTTTTCTGAGTCTGTTGTCTGTGGGAGATTTGGCCAGTAAATGCCAATTTCCTTTACTATTGTGGAAGGGTATGAACATCCATCATATAATTCTCATGATCAAAGGAAGAAATTGGTGAAAAGGTTGAAGCATTCTGAGCATAGTTCGTATCTACAAAAAGCGAACAGATGCTTATGGTGGTCAATTTACTTGAGTATTTTTAGCCACAAAAGTACTATCCAATTAGCAGATCTAGTGTAGACAGGTGGCATGTACTAAAAAGCTTAGTATAGTAGTTGCAATATTTCCTGAATCCCCTGTTTGTGGTTTTAATTGTTATAATATTCCGTGGTTTATTTGAGGCACAGCTGTAGCCATGTTTTATTATACGGAAATCCTAATTTTCATTTTTGATAATTAAGGATCTTGTTCTTATTTGCACTTTGAAAAATGAGATTTTTTTAATAAGCAAACTGCTAATTGAAGTGGCTGAATGTATATCTCCTCTCTACTAAAATAACTGGTATAGTATTGACAAGTTCTAAAAGAATGTTTTTTTCAGCACAGAACAATACTTTGACCAAATATCCCACTGAAGTCTATAGCATAGGGCAGGCAGGAAGTTATTTATTAAAGTCTATCTTGCCTGTTAGAAAACTAATGTGCCCATCAGGACCATCTCAGAGTACTAAATTCTTTTTAAACCCCCACGAGTTTGTAAAATCTAATGGATAATTTTCTTATGTGCGTTTTCAAAACAAAATATTATCTGATAATCAAAATTTGAAATTTAAATTATTTGGAAAGATTTAAGAGGCTGGGTTGTTTGTGGGTCAGGGTTTTTATTCTTAATTTTTAGTCATGTAATAAATGCTTGCAAACAAGGTTAACGTGATACTACATTTAAGAATGAACAAGTCTCTACACAATACCATTTTGGTTTACAAGAAAAGAGTTCTGAAAAGTACAAACATTTCAACTCATGCTCTTCCCTCAAACATTTTTAATACATTTGTTATTAACAAAATAGTTTTTCATAAGAAAATTTAAGAACTAAAGGTTTTTCATCAGCATTTAAAAAAAGGAACAAAACCATAATCTTGACATCAGACTCTCACCTAGCATTAAATAAGGTCCTAAGAAAGACAGAGCTTCACGTTAGGTGAAAATTTTGTATATTTTCGAATGAAGAGGAAAAATGTACTACTATCCATCTAAAGTATCGTTCTGGCTTATACTATGATACAATCATCACATACATTTCTTTTAAAAATAGGCTAATATTGACCTGAGCTCAGCTGTGCAGCTCCCTGTGTTCAACTAGTAACAGCAAATTTCTTTTACTTGACTGGAGACATCTTCTCTATGCATGTTAATACACAAACTTATATCATCTGCTCTGACTGCATTTCTTAAGTGGGTCATTATGTAATATCTAGATGCCGCTGTGGGCTATGAAACATTAAGAAACTTTCAAAATCACTTAATCAAAGTGAAAAACTTGAGAGAGCTCCAGAACCCCTAATCTGGTTTATGTTTTCCCTGGGAAAAGATGACAGCTCAGTATGCATCCCAGACTCAGGTTTTGAAAACTTCTGTAAAACCTAATTTGAACAGATACGTTTATTTTACCCCACCTGACCTACTCAGGTCATTTAGAGATACTATAGATGTAAACCACAAGTAAGTACCATACATGCAGACGCAGTGAAACAAGAAAGAAAAATAATTTGTCTTGCATGCTATATGTGTATATGCCTACAATTTCCACACTGTGGCTCAAATCTCCAGCTGTTGATGCTCATCTAGAACCGAAGGCACTGAAGGCTCTTGGTGCTCTTCATAAAAACAGGAGACCAACAAGGTCAAACAGACAGATAAAGAGCTCTAGAGAAATGGTAAAAATGACACATCTCATTCTACAATGGTTGTATGTACAAAACTAACAAGAGCTATAACATAAGGAAATTATACTGGCACAAGAATTTATTCTCAAAATCAGTTTCAGATAGATCATGGCAATAAAATGTAGTGCTTGAATGCCTACATCTTGAGTACACACTAAAGAAAACTGTTCTTTTTGGTGTGTCTACACACCACTTTAGTTGCGAACTGAATTACTTAACAATGAACACTTAAAACCATTCATTTTCAATCCATGAACTCTCAGTTATATAGTGCATCTTACACTGCAGAACCATTCTTCCAATTTAACACATAACTACAGGCTTCCTTGCCATTTGCTTAAAAATATTCATCCAGTTTTCTCCTCAGTGAGGACCATCCCTAGAATAACTTTGAAATACAGAAAGGCTGAGGTGGGAGGGACCCCCAGAGGTCACCTGGTCCAAAATCCCCTGTTCAAGCAGGGACACCTACAGCAGGTTGCACGGGGCCACGTCAAGGTAGCTTTTGAATATCTTCAAGGAGAGAGATCACACAACCTCCCCAGGCAACCTATGCCAACGCTTGTTTTTCCTGATGTTCAGAAGGAAGCTCCTGTGATTCAGTTTGTGCCCGTTGCCTCTGGTCCTGTCACTGGGCACCACTGAAAAGAGCCTGGCTCCATCCCCCAAGCACTTTCTGTTCAGGTATTGATCTACACTGATAAGATTCCCCCTGAGCCTTCTCGTCTCCAGGTCAAACAGTCCCATGTCTCTCATAGGAGAGATGCTCCAGTCCATCCATCATCTTTGTGGACCTTTGCTGGACTCTTCCTACTATGTCCATGTCTCCTTTGTACTGGCCACAGTACTCCCTCCAGGTGTGGCCTCATCACTGCTAAGTAGAAACTTTCAGTCACTTTCATGCTTCAAGAAATTACCATTAATTTCCATTTTTAGCTTCCATCACGGAAGAGCTTCCTGCTTCTACATTTCTGGGAAAAAAACAAACCTATGTGTTTTTACTTAAGTTAACTGAATATTGGAGACAAGGAATGAAGTCTTCATGTATTCAAGATTTTAAAACATTTTCCATAGTAGGCTGAGATGGCACTTACATGAGCTAAGAATAAATCTGGTAGCTGTGTCATCTCTGAAATAGTTGGATTTAGAAGCAATTTAGCAATGCTTAAAAGAAGTATGATCACTCTGAACACAAATTTGGTTCCTTAAGACAGGAAGACATTGCAAGGTGTCGTTTTTGAACTTGAAAACACGACAAAGACAAAATTTAGTTAATTTGGCCTTTTGGCCATTTCTATAGCAAGTAGGGGTGATATTAGACTTCATAGCCATGGTGTGCAAGGAAAACCCTACCCAATTGTTATGATCAAACTCTAGGCATATTTACAAGCATTCTTGAAATATTCAGCGAGCTGTGCTTTGTCACAGTATTTTAAAAGTTCCAATTCTAATGCCGTAACAAACTAATGTAATTTATAAAATTAGCCAACCTTCACACAGATTTATTCTCTTGGCAGTGTTACTGACTTAATTTTCTCTCTGGGTTTTTACTGACTTTGGATATTCTCTCTGGATAAGTAATTGCATCCTGAAACACAAAAACTACAAAAAGTTACAAGGGTGTGTCTGCATCATGCTGCAGAATGCAGTCGGCGATACAGTCAATCTAAGATGATATATTTACGAAGTCTAGCGCTGAAATTCTAGCACACCTGTATTCTACTTTTTAAACCTGTGGTGTTAATTTTTGAACACAACTACACATTTTCCTATTCAAGAAAGCATTTAGCTGATGGGAGTTCTGTACTATGCTCTGCACATGTGCCATTCCACAGTCACAACTAAACAAGCAGCCTGAATACACACAATGAGAATTAATTGCAAATTGTCAATCAGGGAAGTGATAGCAGCTATCAAATAGTGAGGAACAGCTTCTGCTCAATTATGCTGATGGTGATTAGATGTTAGGAAAATTTCTGACAGAGAATTTGGCTCTAACAAGACACTATTTTGGTGATATTAATATAGTAAATCCTAAAATACATAGGTCTAATCTTTAACATACATCCCTAAAATATCAGGATGGTCCCTAAGCATGCCTTTATAAATTCCCTGAGCTAGGAAGGATCAGATTTCAATTCTGCAAAAGAGATGAAACTGTAATTCAACAAATTCACCAAATTTCTCGTCCCCTGCAGAATGGGAAAACTCCCACAGTGCTGACATGTGGCAATATTAGTACTTCTGTTCACATTGGGAATGTGCTTTCAAAAGATGTCACCTAATAGTCCCCAGTTACCATGTTTTGGTTCCCATCACAGAATAGACTTGAAATGCAAAAAAAATGAATTCTTTTAAACGAAACTAAGTAAGAAGATGTGCTCCAGAAGCTCACTTCATGCACTCCAACTATTAGCAGGCACTCAGTCAAACAAACTAGACTTGAGCTAGTCTGAAGTAAAACCCTGTAAAAATTCTTATTCATTATTACTCAATAACCCCATTTCACACTGCAAGTCTAAGCTACTCTTTCCCTAATTTAGGCATAGCCCAAATGCCTAGACTGAGAAAGTTATGATCTTCATACTAACACTTCTCAATTTAATTTCTGTATCACTTACAAATGATTCTTTAGGACTTCAGAAAGCATCCAGCAATTTTATTTTAAGATCATGAGAATTCTGATTAGAAAGCATTGTGAACCTATCATCCAAGAACAAATGTATTTTTTCTCCTCACAGTAATGTCAAAGGTACATGATTACTGGCTTAATAGCTTAATAAAACACTAATGAGTAGACTAATAAGAAGTCACACAGGAACAGGTACAACAAATAGAATTCATTGCACACTTTATTTTGAGCTGAGCTGTTCGGAAGGAAAAAGGTAATGGTAGGCTGATACACTTGTAGAACGTTTAAAATAAAATTCAAAGGGAGAAAAAAAATGCTGTGAAGGCAAAGATACATGATGTATAAAATGCATTAGTCATGATGAATGTTAGCAAAGTAATTGTCAATCAAAACACTGTGAAGTTCCCCAAGTTGCCAAAGAATACTGAAAAGATGACGTTATATATACACATAAAAATCAAGCGTAACATTTTCCCAGCAAGGCAAACACGAAGAACGTTGAATGGTGTAACGTCAGAGTGCCAGCTCTGTGCCTCTGCAGTGCTGCCTGGTAAAAGCCTCTGCCTGGCCTTGTTAAAATACCTTTATCACATCTCACAACTGAATTTAAACACACAGTTTAATTTATTAACATCCACAGATGAGCTATTACAGACCTCTCCTGGAACTACAAGCTTAAAGAACCATATCCCTAAACCATCAAATTAGAAAAATGAATTTGGAAAAGATAGATAATAAATCCTCTATGGTCATCTGTATGTAAGTGCCATTCTCATGGTGGTTTTAATCAGGGAGTGGACAAAAATTAAATGCTCTTGGAGTATGTACACCAAAGATTACAATTAGAAAGGCTTAAGCTGGTACGAAAGTAAAAATATATGACATTTTTCTTGATTAAAGCCTCCTAGATACATCAGCCTGGAAAAATGAGAGAGGAATGAGCACACCCTATTTTATCATTATAATAACATTTGGTAAAGATGCCCATATAAAGCAGAGGCACATCTTTTCAACTGTGAGATGGTACAGCACTGATAAAAAGAATCTGAATAAGAAGTGTCTGAAACTTCAAAAGCTTTGCTATTGCTTGTGACATTGACTTTTCATGTTAAAAAATTGTTTAAAGTAACTGTCTTCAGTTTTTATTTATGGAAGAGAGAACTAAGATGTTCATGCTACATATCAAATGTTCAAAAGCTAAAATAACCTTAGAAAAGATACAGTTCATAAAAAGGTCACTGACAAAGTTTCCTTTCTGAAGATCCAAATCCAATAGCTGGAAAGCCGTGCAAGTTGAAGCTGTACTTATCTATTTTATTTATTTGGAATATCTGTTCAGATCATAAAAGAGATGAGTTCTGGGGGCCCTTGAGGATCTTTGCAGTCTTTCATCAAGCTTCTCATAGAAATGAGGTAAATTGATGGTTGTTATTTCTTGTAAGACAATGACTCCTACACCCTCCCAAATTCTTGAGAGCTGCTTCGCACAAAGGTGAAAGATGTGCTGCACTGCAAGGATGTCACTTACTCTTCAGTGATTGCTCCTCAGACCCAACAGGAACTGGGAGCTGCCGATCTCATCTCTGTGGAAGCAATAACTCCTCCAAAACTCTTATAGGATGGGAAGAATTACCATCAACAGGAGCAAGCTGGAATCTCTTCTTTGTGCAAGGCAGAAATTCCTGAAGCTAAGATGAAATCTGTACTCTACTTTTATTTTTCCAATTTCAAGCACTGTAGTCAGTAAACTTCCAACAGGTTTGGAAGTCAGAAGATAAAAAGCAACACTCAAAGACTAGTTATCATTCATGAAGTAGCAGACATCAAGTAGAGTTCCAGAGAAATAATCTATCTTGTAGAAATAGAATGGAGAAAAACTATTTAGGTAGTACCCGTGTATCTGAGAAGTCTGACACTGTGGAACATGTTAAATCACAGGCTGAAGACAGCTGGAAGGTTGCTGTGAAAGGGGCAGCAATTCACACTCGAAAGTATAAACAAGACTAAAGTCTGTAAGACATACCAAATAACGTTTTAGTCCTAGTCAGTACTGTAAAATCTTAGGTATATATTTCATCTATTTTGTGTACCAGGCTTTAAATAAAAGAAGATTTACTTTAGAACTAGGAAAATGTTTGTACCAGAAAAGATAAATTCTGAAGTAGATTACCTAGTGATGTTCTGAAGCATCCAGTACTCGTGGATTTTAAGTACATTAGACAAAATGCTGTCTGCACAACCGTATAAATATTTGATCCTGCCTTGGGCCATCAGGATAAATAAGACTTCTCAACTTCTCTTCCAAACTATTTATCTGTTATTCCATGGTTTTTATTGCTTTTATCTGAAAAGGACAAATGAAATCCAACGTAATAGAAATTTTGAACTGGATTTTGCATCAGCCTTCTGCCCTGAGTAGGCTGTATGGATAACATACAGCTCTATGTGATCACTCTGGTTAGTCACTGTCTGCCTCACATTCAGAAACAAATATAAACCTTGAAACTTGACTATGTGCCTATTTATTTTACCCTCAGCCAGAAAATCCACAACTTTCTCAGTGGTGTTGGGTTTTGTTCTTAAAGTACAAGTTTCTCAAATCATGATATTACACAAAAATTACACAAAAAGTTCCTTGAAGAACTTTTGTTTCTCAGAAAGCAAATAATTAACTGATTCTTAAAAAGTTGAAGTTTTGGTGGTTTGAATTGGAAATAGTCTCCAGTAGCCTGAGCAGGGAAAGAGACTCTACATTGATCTCTCTTCTTGTTTCTCCTATTCTTTCACATTATATTAACATTACAAGATTACATTAACATTACAATATGCACTGTCAATGTAGGTAGGTGTCCTCTAAATTCACAGCCTATGTTTTTGGTTTCTGAAATTACAGACTACACAGGAAAAGAGAAAAAGCTTTATTTCTTCCTTTCTCTGTAAGAGGTTTCAGAATCTGAATGACTAAAGTCAACTGTTCAAACTTTTATGACCAAGTACATCTATTAAGCATAGCAGGATGATTCTCAGTTGTAAACACTACATTGTGTTGCAACTGTTGTAAGATCAGGGTTTCTAATCATACTGAAACAGGCACTGATGGATCAAGATCTATATTAATTTCTTCGGTGCAAGGTGAATTTAATCAATACTCTTCTTGGAACAGAAACCATCATTTTAGTGTTAACTGCAACAAGAAGCTCGTATCAGTTTATCTAATTAACTGTATGCTTACTACTGAATACACATTTCTCCTAACACTACACCTGCAAAATGGACGATAGACCGTCTACACAGTCAGTGCTGTAAGTTTCCACTTACCAAATAGCGGTTTGATAACGCCATTCACTTGTTCTTGTTTGCTTTCAGTGAGGAATTAGTCTTTTAATTGACAGTGTTTCTGTATGTATTCTTTGTGATGCAGCACATGTGAAACACATCATCAATCTTTTGGGTTTTTTAAAGGAAAAACATGCACCAAAAAAAGAGCCTACTACTTCTGAATTCTTTAATTGAAAATGTCCTAACAAATTGCCAGTGTAGTAGTAATTTAAAGTGCTTTTGATTAAAGTGACTGTTGGTAAAATACTGCTTAAGACGACGTTAGAAATTTACTGACACCTTTTGGACAGCTTTACGTTCCATTCTGGACAGTTCAAAATGTTCTTGCTTTTGCATTTCGAAATATACTCTGGTAAAGTAAAACATACGATACATAGAGCTGTTTTGTTGTTGTTGTTTGTCTGTTTTAATACAACATGGGGGTTTAGCTGAATAACACCCACATCTTCAGGAAGGAAAAAAGTTACGAATTCTCAAGAATTCTGGGATGACTCAAAGACTTTAGAAACAAGAAATTATCTTTATAAGTTTATAATGAAATATAGAATTGTTTTATTTTATTTTAGTATCAGAAAATTAGCTGCATGCAAACAGAAGGTGCAAGTGAAGCAAAGATTTTTACAAGTCTAGATAACATCTAAATACTATACAATCCTGCAAGCTAAGTAACGAAGCTAGGTATTCAAGTATGTATCTGTATAACTTTAAGTCCTGCTAGCTCACATGTTTAATAAAGATTTAACGTACTAGGAGGAAACTTGACAGCAGATGTGCCATGTCAAAAGCTGTGTCACTGTATACACTCAGTCACGTCTGTTTCCTCCTCACCTTAATGCCAATGCATTATTTTTCCTCCAGGCTATTGGAATCCAGTTTTATAAACATGCATTAGGGACCTCCAAGTTCCACTGGAGGCATCACGTACTCTACTCTCCTCTGATTGACAATCAACCAACCTAGAAAGAAGTGCATAACCAAAACCCAACGTAATTCTAAGGTAAAAGATTACACAAGAAGGTGAGAAAGTGCTTGTTTAGCTGAGAGGGTTCACGTGCACCTTCCAAGTGGCAGGTAGAGGCAGAAGTGGGGAGACATTGCTTGGAAGAGTTGGAGGTTTCAATCTCCTGAAAAGAGGATCTTCATCACCGTGTAACGGAAGGCAGAAAGGGCAAAACCTATCATCTATTTACCCAAACACTTCTGTTATTTGACCTCCTCTTTCCCCCGCTCTCCAGGTAGCAAAACAAATAGGTAGTCCTACAGAGACAGACTGAAAGCAATGGTTTTGAAGCAAACCATGAAATAGGTTCCCAGGTCCTAGCCACAGAGGTAGTTCTCTCATTTTCCCAATTCTGGACAGTAAGCTGGGAAAATGATTGTACAATATGGCATATTACAAAAACCAAAATGGGAAAACCCCACCTCAGCACCAGCAGGAAGACTGAAGAATGACATAGTTGTTAAAGTAGACCTAGTTACCAAAGCAGTCGCATGACAATCTCTTCTACCTTAATCATAATACACACTCTCACAAATTGCAGTTACATCTACTTTGTTTTATTATATTTTTTCCTTAGGCATCTTAGATTCAGTAGGCTGTAGACCCTGGTTGTGCAGAAATCAGGGAAGTAACCAAGAGTTCGCATGTTTATGTATTCAGTTACAGCATCTTCTTAAAAATAACAATGAACTTTATTGTGTACTTGTTTCAGTCACCAGCAGGTGGATGCTGCCAGCACAAAATGCTCCAGAGAAACAGTCTAGATTTATCTTTCTCTACAGACAGCTCTACAACATGTGATACTTTCTATAATGTTGCATCTCAGAACAAAACAAAATAACCTCAAATGTCCATAAATCAACATGGAAAAGGACACATTTAATAGAAAGAGTGAATCATTAGATATATAGGGTACCATTCACCTACTGAGCACAGAAATATCATTCAATAGTCAGAATGATTAAGGACATCTGTGTTTCACCTGGTTAAAACCACCTACATTGCTGAAGCTTAAGACCTATGTTGATCAGAGGAAACACCTATCATATTGTTACCAGCACGCAGTGAAGCAAAACGTGATTCTATGGCTGGATCTGCCTGATATACATCTTTTATATTGCTTCAAAATAGTATTCTTTAAAGATTTGTCCCCTGCTTATTTTAAAATAAACAGGATTCATTTATCTCAAGCTACATGTAATACAACAGCAGATCCCAGAGTCTGCTTGCTCAGAAACCACTGAAACCACACACACAAGGAAGCATTTCTTGATCTTTTTCCCCTCCTTTCTTTTAACTGCCCAGGCAGGGACTGAAGTCCCCCAGCCTGCTTCTCATCCCCCAACATCCACTCCCCCTGGGAAACCACATTCCCGTGCCCAGCACGTCCCTCCTAGCCCATGTGAGTGTGCAGGGGCTTTACCTGGGCCCCCTTGGCACCTGGACAGGATGGGGCACTTGCTGCTGCAAAACACCCCTGAATGCAGCACATTTTGTCACACTTGGAAACAGAGTGTCTCAAAAAAGGGCCAGTCCTTTCTAGCAACAACATTCATAAATAAATACATAAATAAAAATAACTAATTAAATAGATAAATTAAATAATAATAATAACAACAACAACAATAATTATAATGTATTATAGTAGTATCCGTTCAGTTAATTTGAAAATGTGATCATAGATTGTTAATTTACAGCACTCAGCATGTACACAGGCATCTGTCCATACTACAAAATTTAAAATATCCCTGTTCAGTTGCAACAGTGCTTGTATCTGACAGATGTTATACAGTGTGACTTTCAGAAGACCATCAGTTCAAATTGCATCAGATATGTTAAAATTAAAAAACACATCAAAAACCCCAAACAAACAAAATCAAACCAAACCAACCAACCAAAACCAAAACAAACAAAAAACCCCAAACAACAAACAAAAAACCACAACCACACCTGTATTTTTCCTACATTCCAACTAACAGCATGCATTCAGCACATTCTCCATTTAGGATAATTCTTTCTATCATATTATGTTTATCTTTTGTTTGGCAAAATATTGTCTTTCGAGATCTTTTTGTTATAACATACACTGTAATATTTCTAATTCAAATAACTATGTTTATTTCTAAAGTAAGAATTACGTAAATTTTTCCATTGAGTAAACCACACAATATTGATAAATGCTTGTGATGTAGAATACAATGTAATTACTTTGTTTAGAAAGTGTTACCTTAAATTGAAACATGAAACAAAAAGCTATGGTGGTAATAGAAGCAAAGAATAGAACGTATACAGTTACTCTTTAAAGACTGGTTTAGAACACAACCAACAAAATAAATATTTTTTTAAAAATCAATATTATTGCTTTGTATACACAGAGATATTTGTCAATATTGCAGACTCCATGACTGCAGTGACTCAATGATTTCATCTGAATCATATTGTTTCTCCTCTATTTAATAAAATTGTTCAAGGATTTGGAAATGAATTGGTGCAGCTTATCAGAAACATTCATGTGAGAGTATACAAAAAGCAGAATTTCTTGCCAAAAAAAAACCATGTTAGGGAGTTGACCCAAGAAGTCCTCAACTAGGAAATTACCAGCATGACCAGCCTCGGCATTTCCCACTGCAGTCCTGACACAGCAGGGGAAGCCAGGCAGCCGCCAGCACGGTGCTGTAACGCCCCCACAGGGACGGCACTTTGGCATCACCAGCCAGGTGGCACAAACTGGGGAAGCACCCCAGTTATTGTATCATGCAGGTGCTAACAGACCGGAGAAGGGGTGTCTAGATGTTGTTTTCGTTTTACTGTAAAGCTTCTAGATGAGCGATCCAATAAAAGGTTTTGGTCATTCGACTTTTTTTTCAAGATATACCAGAGTTATAAAATTTTAACTACTGCTAAATATTTCCAGCGCCGCTGTTTCCTCCTTTACATGGAATCGCGTAAAGTTGATCTGTGTTTCAGTTCCAGATTTACCGTTCTCCTGATTTTCACAAATATTAGGGCCAAAATCCTTATTCATTCCAATTATTCCCATAGGTATCAAGGGGCTTATAGGAATAGTGATGACAGCCAAATGAGTTACTCTGACGATAATCAAATGAGTTACTGTGATAAAGTGCTGTTCTGGTTGTTCGCACTTTGGGCAAGGATTAAAAAAGATCTGCACTGTGAAGAACCAGACCCATCATCATGTTTTATGGCTACTGTTTACGTTTCTCAAAAATCCTAAATGTTTCTTCTGGACTACAAACAGAAGTAAACTTTGGTTCAAAAATAAGAAAAAGACGCATTATACTGAAGCCTAATGACTACAGCAATATTCACAAAAATTCTCTCTGCTGGAAAGGTAACTGAAAATTGTAAGAACAAGACAATGTATCAGTTAAATTGGTCTTTTTTCCTATCATTAAAATAGCACACACTTTCTTACTGACTGCACGAAACAAAGCAACCACCTTACAGTCTATGTCTTAGGACATTCAAAGCCTTTAATTTTGCATAACCATGTCTATACTGTCACCATTCGGTCATTTTGTGACATACTGATATAACATGCTGTGTACTGCTAGACATTTCACTGTGCTCAGGGAAGCTTCTGGGTTTATGCTTTATTTGGTGAAAATATCTGGCCTAGAAATAAAGATACTTTCTCCTAAAATAAAATCCAAACATTTAAACGTGAATCGTCATTCTTAACAGGGCAAGATAACTCTGGTTTAAAATTCCCTGTTATCATGCCTTCTACCTATAGTTTGTTTCTCCAGTGGACACATAAGCATCTATGTCTTTCATAACACTGTTTGTGTCACTACAGCATAAATTGTAAACATACGACAGGGAATCAAAACTATAAACTCTACCTCTAGAGATATTTGTTTTACAGAAGAAAAACAATATAAAAAAAACCCCACTATATTTTCAGACCTCTGACAGAAAGTTCCTTTTAATACCAAATTAAGTCTCTGCTAGGCTGCCAGAAATAAAACACAGTATGTGTTCAGATCTACAGCATTTATTCTGTGTTTGGTTTTATTCTTACAGGTGAATGGATTCAATATACTTTCAACCCAACCACATATTTTAAACTGCTGTTAGTTTATAGTTGTCTACAGACCTAAATTCATAGCAGCACATCTTGAGCCCAACCTCCTCTGCTGCTGCATGCATCAAGGCAATAACACAGAAATCATCTCTCCTGTACCGTGTGAGAATGGAAAATGAAGGGGGAAAAAATAAAAGATTTTTCCCAAGATTCCTGTAATACAATCACAAAATAATAATTAAGAATATCACAAAATAAAAAAAAAAAAATTTGATTCTATGTTTTCCATAGTTCTATAGACTCCAAAAAATATATATTCCATATGTTTTCGCTTCTTTTCCACATTCCACCTGGTATACTCAGTGGGAAATCTAGGCCAAATACTGGTTAGCCATCAAAGCAATAGCAAGCAAAGATTTTGACAGAGAAAACAGAATTCTGAAGGGACAACTGTTAGCAAAAAAATACACCCTATGTCAACCTTTTGTCCATTTACTTTTGACACAACCACACATTAGCATTCAGGCCGAACGTTATGGAGACATATTGTCCAAACTAGCCCATTAACCTCCCGGTTAAATACCTCCAGCTGTGCTGCCACGCTGTGCTCCAAAGAAAGGAGGTGTTTATATCTGTACTACTTACGTCCCAGAATAGGCCCAAGCCTATTAATTAGAGGGTGTGCTAATAAATAAGAGAGTCCTACTTGGTTCAGATCGTATTGACTACAACTACTGAAAAAAACAATTTGGCTTGTGGCCCAGTCCACAACCTTGTGCTAATGTTTTCTCTCTTATCTCAAATAGGGGTAATGGCCTCTGCTAATGGGAGACAATAAATGGCCAGCATTCGTTTGGAAAGCAAGATTTCAAATACTGTCTATTTTGGTACTTGAAAGAGAGAACAAGCAGAATTGTGGGGGGAAGGACAGTAGGACAGTCTGGCAAGGATGCACATATCTATGAAATAGTGAAGCAATCAGGAGTCGTATTTTTAGATACTTTCTTTTTGAAATGCCAAAGATTCTGAATAAATCACAATGGCAAACTGAGTGGCTGAGATAGGATAGATTACAGCTGAATGCTGCACGGATCAAATATTCAGCTCCAACCCAAAGCATGAGTCCTAAGTTCTTATCTGATACACAGTAAAAGCTTCCCATGACACACCAGCTACTTCTCTTATGGCTACATTAACTGATAGATACTGTACCTGCCTCTATATACTTCATGACGTCTAGAACACCTGGAAAGAGTCACTTCTCTAAGCCAAATATATCTGAAACTTGTCCAGATGTTCAGTTATTTATGTATCAACTCTGAACATGGGTAGTAACTTTGGCACAGAATAATGAAGAAGAAAGCTGTATTTTGTGCAAATGTATGTTTATATAAAATTGATATTGATGGAAAGCCAAGGTATTTTCAGCATTCATATCAAATGTGACTGTCTATACTAGAATTTTGCATATAATTACTGCTTCACATGCACACTGAATTTAGGATTTGGGATGGAGGCAGAGACCAAATTTTACACGCAGGCTTACATGGCAGTCAGTTCTCTCAAAACTTCAGTTATTTCCTCCATCCTGCTCCTAAATATTTATTTACACTTAAAATATTTGCATCTATTTGCATGAGCATTGTAAAGATATCTCCTTTATTAGACCACAAGTCCAATTAATTTATTCTTTCCTTTGTGTATTTGCAACTTCCACAGAAATGTGTTGTGTTTGAAAGCAGCATTTCAAGCTGACTGTGGTTTCTCAACAAGAACATATCATGTTACAGAAGGCCCAGGGCAGAGACCGAGGATCCACTGGGACACAGGTACACAAGATAAAATGGCCAGAAGGTGTCTCATATCAAAGACAACATGAAGGGTGTTTAGGGACAACAGATCATTAGTAGGAAAACTGACACTGACTATTTACTGAGACCATATCCTATGGATGGAACTTAGACAAACTAAACCTTTTACACTGATACGAGTATTGGTGGAGATCACTTGGATGGTCACTGCCTGTTTTTTGTCATGTCAGATAAATCCCAACTGGGATATAAAGTAATTGATCCAATACAGACCACAAATACATAATAGAGTCCCGTACCCTTCAATAGGACAAACTTTTGCTTAATATCAGTTGTATCTCAAGGTGTGCAAGAAGCTGCTTCCTCATTTCTCTCCTCCCATCTCTTCTTTTTTCCTGAAATTGTTTTCCAGTGCATTTTAACTCACTTTAATATTTTTTTCTTAGCATATCTCTTCCTAAATCCCTATTTTCAGCTTTTCCCAGATGTAGTTTCTTGTCCTTCTAGGACTGCTTCCTTTGTCTTCTAAGAATGCTTCAAGCAACACAATCAAGCCATTCATTAAAAGCAAAAGTGAACACTATTGCACAAGGATCTCTCAGAAGTATGGCAGAGAATACCAAACTCTAAGTAAACTTAAAGTTGGAAAAATACTTCTTAATAGTACTATTTGGTCCCTCTTTTCCACATGATGTAGAAATGACAGCCTCTTTCCTGACATGCAGAATTTGCAACTGTCCTGTCTGGTCAGAGAAAAAAAATCTTCAAAACTTGCCATAAAGGACTCCACGACTTTTGTAAATAGATCTATTGTTTGAATAAGGAGGGGTCTACGAGTTGACACAATCCCCATTCTGAATTCAGGATACTCTAATGCAAAGCAACCAGTTGCTGTGATTGTCTCTTATTCATATGAGTATTCAGAGAATCATACAATTATTTAGACTGGAAAAGACCTTTAGGATCATCAAGCCTAACCTAGCTCTGCCAAGTCCACCACTAAACCATGTCCCTAAGAACCTCATCTACGCATATTTTAAACACCTCCAGGGATGGTGACTCCACCACTTCCCTGGGCAGCCTGTTCCAACACCCTCCATGTTACAACCTCCTTTCAGGTAGTTGCAGACAGCAATGATGTCTCTCCTCAGCCTCCTTTTCTCCAAGCTAAACAGCCCCAGCTCCCTCAGCTGCTCCTCATCAGACTTGTTCTCTAGATCCCTCACCTGCTCATTGCCCTTCTCCGAACTTTCTCCAGCACCTTAATGTCTTTCCTGCAGTGAGGAGCTCAAAACCAAACAGAGGATTTGATGTGGGACCTCACCAGCGCCAAGTACAAAGGGACGATCACTTCCCTGGTCCTGCTGGCCACACTATTCCTGGTACAAGCCAAGATGCTGTTGGCCTTTTTGGCCACCTGGGCACACTGCTGGCTCATGTTCAGCCGGCTGTCAATCAACACCCCCAGGTGCTTTTCCACCAGGCAGCTTTCCAGCCACTCTTCCCTGAGCCTGTAGCGCTGCCTGGGGTTGTTGTGACCCAAATGCAGGACCTGGCACTTGGCCTTGTTGAACCTCACACAATTGGCCTCAGCCCAATGATCCAGTCAGTCCAGATCCCTCTGCAGAGCCTTCCTGCCCTCCAGCAGATCAACTCTCCCACCCAACTTGGTGTCATCTGCAAACTTACTGAGGTGCACTCGATTCCCTCATCCAGGTCATTGATACTAAACAGAACCGGCCCCAGTACTGAGCCCTGTGAACACCACTTGTGACCAGCCATCAACTTGATTTGACTCCATTCACCACAACTCTCTTGGACTGGCCATCCAGTCAATTTTTACCCAGCAAATAGCACATAAGCAGCCAGTTTCTCCAGGAGAATGCTGTGGGAAACAGTGTCAAAGACTTTACTAAAATCCAGGTAGATAATATCCACAGCCCTTCCCTCATCTACTAAGTGGGTCACCTTGTCAGAGAAGGAGATGGGTTAGTCAACAGCTTAAGTTTGTCCTAGATGTTGAACCCACAGCACACCTGGTGGTTAAACTTATTCTTACCTGCACAAACTTTCTCTGATAATTTCCCTCTGCTCTTTTGTTTTTGTTAAGACCCTTCACGCCTTTACCCAGTAGCAGATAAATTTTGGCTATCACTAACACAACTTCCTCACAGATACAACATTGATAAAGGCTGCTTCCTGGGGTGGAGGGATGAAACATTTCATCCTTACAATGGTTCAATATTTAAGAGAAGCAGCACTGTTACCTCAACGACTCTCAGTGGCACTCCAACTGACATTATATTGAATGTAAAAGATGCCCTGCAAGTTGCAATAGAGTAAACATAAGGGAAAGAGCAGCTGAAGGGAGTCATTACTTGTTAAAAGATACAAAATGTTTCCTTTGTCCGTAATAATTTTCATATAAGAAACACATAAGATGCTTGTGTGTTACTTGGATTTTATTGCACTTGGAAAAATGAAATGCATGAACAGTTGCAATTCTGTTGGTTTCATTTTCTGACTCTTGAGCACTACTATCAATTCCCTGTAACAACTCTACTGCAGGCATTACCACTTAAAACCAATAACATTTCAAGCATTGTTTGTATTTGAAGAGAAATAATAAGAAGAAATCCAGTGAATACTTTCTCATTAAGTAACCAACAGACGGGTGTGTTCAGAAATGCTGATGACACTGAAAATGAGTTGAAAGCTTAAGAGCCTGATGAGAGACAGCTAGAGGAAGGTGGAAAGGGATGTTTACATGAGAAAGGGCCAAAATTTTGGGAAGATGAACATACATGTACTCTCTCACATAAGGAGGAAGCCCAGAGCAGTGAAGCTGAACACTTGTTAGCTTCACATCACATCAAGGCAGTGAAGATATAAGTTGAGTGGTGACCTAACATACGTCATTCTCCAAAGGAAATGAGGTATTTTCTTTTAGTTCTGTAATTTCTATCTTTCCATTTTCTGTTTCTGGGATAAGAACTTATTTTTGAGAAATGGTTTTCCTAAAGTAACTCACATTTCAGTTAGATTTTGCTTTTTATTCTAAAACAGTGCAAAAGTGTATATTACTACGTCTCACCATTATGAGCTTAAAATGAATTAAAGCTGTCATTAATTTCTAAAAGCTACAAGGCATGCATATCAAGAAAACCAAAATGGAAAACAGATCTACTATACAGCTTAGTTGAAAACATTTTCTGTAAAACTATCTCCTTGATATTTCATATTATCTGTATGACATGGATTCAGATTGCATTTCCCCAGTTTTCATGTAGACACTTCCCTGTTACTGCTAACTATACCTACAAGATAAAATATTAAACTGCAAACTCTCTTTATGCTTCAACATCTAGAGTAATGATCCATAAACCAAATTATTCCTCAATAGCAGCTGTGCAAATCCACTGTGTCTCAATTATGACCCTAGTTTTGTTTAGCCCGGACAGTCCTGCATGGTGGCTGCACAGGTGTAGCTAAAAGCCTGACCAGGGTTTGTCACTGACTATGTACATGTTATGGAAAAACAGGCTGACTTTCAGATCTCTAACAGACTAGAGCTGTAAGGCTGACAGTGGCATGTGGAGGGAAAAGTCTTAATTATAACTTGTGGGGGTTGGATCTGAAAAGCAGTGAGAAGTATCACAACATCACTTTGGTGGACAGCCTAAAACTAATTGCATACCAAATTACAGAAGTTCCCTACCCCCAAAGCAAATAATCTAGTACCCTATCTGAAGGGCTACAAAGCCCTAACACAAGAGAAAAGCTGGGACATTAAGAAAAGAGAAAAAACAAGTACAATCAACAGAGGATACACGGCCGAGAGCCTCCTCTATCAAGCAAAAGACTACTCCGAAGCATCAGCAATCAAGCAAAGAGTGAGACTCCACTGTGTCTTTCAAGCAACTTGATGGCAAAGCTGCTAGTCTACACTGGCGTGACATAGCTTCTAAAAAATCTAGCAACACAGCAGGAAACATAAAATAGTTTTCCATCTTTTCTTAGAAAACCATTTTCCCCTGTTTTTGATTGGCTGTTTTACAAAGTTTTTCATTAAATGTCCAACCGTCCTCTGCTTAACCATATACTAGGCACCTTAACCATATACTAGGCACCTGAACCACCTTAACCATGAACGAGGCACCTTCCTCAGCAACATCATGTTACACACATTCCGCCCAAGGAGCTTCAATTCTGAATAATGCTGTTCCCTACCCATGCTGGGAGAAAACTCCAGGAGTCACAGTCACAGTGGAAGACAGCAAAAGCATGGTTTTCTCCTCCCTAAAACGCATGTTATTTTGTAACCTCTGCCAAGTGCATGTGCAACTGCAATTCGCAATACAGAAAAGAGAAAGGCACCAGGTAGCCTTCAGCTTACCAGAAGAAGCTGGTCTCCATGAAATATCTGTTACTTAGACATCAGGAAGGTACAAAGGGGACCAAATGAAGGAGGTGTAAGTGGGACTGATCAAAATTGCCTCCTGAGAGTGGGTAACTAGAGAGGAAATGCATGGTTTACCAGGGAGGTTCATACCTAGCCCCAGGTCATTTCAGTGAAGGCAAAAGTACCAGTTGGGTCACCGTAGGCATCTTAGGGCGGGCTTCGCAAAGCTCTCATCGTTTCTTAGCCCGAGATCCCATTAAGCATTTGCTCACTATCCCCACAGACACACACACATTTTTCCAAGACAGCACAGATGCGTTTACCCCATGCAAACAGGCAGCTCCCCCTCCCTGCCCCACGCCAAGTTACAAGACTTGCTGCTTAAAGGTGAGGGGCGAGACCCCAAAATAACTAAGAAGCAAAACCCCTCGCCCCCGTGCTTCTCGCGTCCTACCGCCTGTGGAGCTGGCCTCCTCCAGCTGCGCCGAGATGCTCTCCACCCTCCTCACATTCATGCTGGGAGGCGGGAGGCGCCCGGAGCCGCGGCGGGGGAGCTCGGCAGCACCACCGCGCCGGGGCCGGGGGAGCCGGAGCGGGGCCGCGGCGAGCGNGGCACGGCTGCGGGCCGCTCCCCCCGGGGCTGCCCGCTCCGCGGGGCTGAGCCGGCACCCGCGCCCCGGGCCGACTTGGGAGCGGGGCCGTTGGTGACAGCGGGAGCTGCCGTGGGGAAAGCGCAGAGCAAGAGCCCGGCAAGGGCCAGGCCGTACCGCCCACTCTGCCCTGCAGCTGCACACAGGTGGTTCCTGCATCACCTGTTAGCAGGCTGCTCGGGACACGAAGTGCCGCTGAGCCCCTGTGCGGAGGAGCGCCCACCTCAGCTACGCTCCAGGAGCACCTCTGGCAGGTTAGGACAGGCTGGAGGTGCGCTCAGAGCCCACGGGTACTTTTTGGAATTGCTCACCAGCACTGCAAACACCGGCAAGGCCATCAGCTCAGGTCTGATAGTATAAGCCCACAGTGTATCAAACCCATTCCTTTTTTACAAAACACTATATTTGATCAAATTACGGTAAATTGTACTATGGGATGTGAAAGTCTAGGAAGCCACGTGTGGAGTGCAGGAATAATACCAGACAAATTATTTAGTCAGGCACTTTGGACAGCTCTGGAGCAAATTGATATAATTTCACTGAAACCAACGAGGTTCTGCTCTGTGATATCAGGACTGATTCGGCTGCTGTGCTTCAAGAAAAAGGGAAAGGCCATCTGAAGACATTTTCATAACTCCTCTAATTTATAAAGGCCTGTCATGACACACCATTAGAAAATTCTTCCATTATCACAGTTCTCCCAGGTTGATTTTACACAGATAACTTTTTAGGCTTCTTTACTATTTCTTTTATTGTTATATGAATAATGACTTGTTTTAGAAATCCCAGTTATTCTTCTCTTTGTGTACATTCCCAACAAAATAGAGTATTTTTTGAGGCATATAAGGATTACAGTCTTAGCTAGCTGAACTCTTGTATATTATTTTTGATGTTTAATTTCATATTAACTCTTGAACCAGGTATTATAAAGATTCTTTTCAGCTGAAAGATAAAGGAGTAATTCCTACACCACACTGCCAGGAAATGCTTTAGGAAAATACTTCTATCATATTCTAGCCCATGGGACAAACTTTTGTCTGTTTTCACTCCAAAATGATGGAATGATTGAAGACTCAAATGGGCAGAGATACTACAGTGTAGTATAGCACAGGCCAAGAACAACTCAACATTGAGCAGCTGCTGCCAAGCGTTCTTGGAAAGACTGTGAAGAGACAGAATTCGGAGTGCTATATTTGCTATATGCCCTCAAAAGACTTTTCTCCTGTAAGGTGAATCCTCAGGTAGCAAGGTTATGGCTCTTCCTCATCAGGGAAATTCGAAGTAGCCAGAAGAGAGATCAGGATTTGGTTCATTATCAGGATTCGAGCTTACTTATTACCAAGAAGCTAACCCTACAGATAACTGTAATTTATCACAATTTTGCAGGAGTCTTTATTGTCATATATATACAGTTTTCAGAGTGAGCCAATTCTGATTTATGGCTGTCACTTCCTCATGCTCACTTTGCTCTATCCCAATGTTGTATCAGAACTCCATGAGTTATGAAAACATTCTAAATATACGTGAGCAGCTGGTCATAACAGGGTGAACTAAGGCAGGAATGGTAGTAATACATCAAAAATACCTTTGCAGTTGCCAGTTAAGCTAGACATTCATCTTGTGTGTTAGAAAGAATTACAGGTTTGCAGCGCAGAACATGAGCTCCAGAAGTATCTACCAGGTTTGTACAGATAAAGTAGCATGTGTCGCCTCAATGATCAATTGTTTCTGAGGCAAAGAAAAAAGAAACTGATCTAAATAAATGGAACTGTCTCCATAAATCCGCGTGTTTTTCTTAAACTCATCTTCTTTATTTTCCTGCTTCCATCCACCTGTTCTTCATCTCCTGTTCTTTTTGATGGGCATTGCTTGAAATAATTTGATCGATTCTTTCTGTACACTCTTTCTTTTTTCCTTTCTCAGGGTTTAAATACTTGTCTTGGTAAAGCCATAGTCTTTCCCAAACTTCCCTTTGAACTTTTCAATTTCTTGGCTGTTTAGAACTATTAATTTTCTCTTGCCTTGTAGCTACCTCTCTTTTTTTTTTACCACCACTGCCAGTGAGATCTAAGTGTTAGCATATTATTTACCATTTACTTAGAAATTAGGGGTGCAGTACATAAAATGAAAGCCTATTTAAAAAACACTGGAAAAATCCTCAGTTAATACAGACTGACTTAATCAAAACTGTAGCAGTAATAGAATCGTGCAGATTTTCAATTATTGAGCATCTGGTTTAATTTTATCTAACTATAGATTATGACAATTATTGGCAGTAGTTGACAAACATAAAGATTAAATATGTATAATTTTGATACCCTATGTAAAACAAAATATACCTCATAATATGGTGCTTTTCCAAATTTGCTTTAAAGGGCAAATTCTTTATTGTTTACCAAACCTGATTCAGTTTCCTCCAATTAGCATGTCAAACCCATGTATCTGCTCTATATAACGTTCAGTAAAAATTGACATCCACTGTGATTTCATCCCTTCTATATAATTACATTTCAACATATAATTATATTTCTGTGAATACAGAGTTTCATTCTAGTTTCTACTTTTCAAAATATATAACTCCTTCCTTTCTTCCTCATTTATTTCAAATATTTATTTTGGAGCTAAATGCTAATAACACCTTGAGCATATATTTGAAAGCTACATGTCTGGCTGAAGATTTCTTCCACTCATCTGTAATAAAATTTTAAATTCTTCTTCTTGAAATAGTTGATGTAGTTTCCATGTGATTTCTTTAATTTGAATCTGAATCAGCATATTTCTGTTAGCCTCAAATGCAAACTAATTGGAAAGATTTAACATAATTATAATTAATTGTGTCCAAATCAAATTCAGATTTCCACAGCTGTTTAAAATATATAATATACAAGAGTAAGTGTTAAATTGTGAAGCCAGACTAATGATCAAGGAGGCATTTTCCTCCAAAAGAGAAAATCAAATCAGCTTTGGCAGATAAAAAATATTCATCATAATTTCTAGTTGTAGCACATTCCTGTCAGAGAGAACCTAGTTTTTTCCTATCTGTGTGGATGAGAAAAGGCTCAGACTCAGAAAGATTCTGTCCTTTCAGTCTCTTCTGTTCCCCACTGGTCTTGGGATATCTGTAAAGGGCTAACAGCCACCCAAATTGTATTTTCACTGTAGAATTGAATAATTTATAGTTAAGCAGCCGAATAGAACAAATATAAGCCCAAATGATTCAGCACGTCCATGTTGCTTTCTAGGCCTCCAGAGAAGCCATTCACTTTTGCAGTGCTTCCTCTGAGAGAACGGCTCTCCAGGTGAGAGCTTTCTTGATTCCCAGGAGGATTTTTCGCTTATGTTTTTCACAAGGAAAAAAGAAATAATAATTTAAAAAACTGAAATCAGTCTGTTACTTACTTCTAGGACAAATATTCTTCCTCCTCCAAAAAGTGATAAAATTCAGTTTTTCTATTTTTTATTCAGGCATGAGAAAGAAACTGTTCATCACGCTACAATACGTTTCTAAGTTCTCAGAAGTGTGTTTTATTTAAGTCATTCTGTGTAAGAATGTGTTCTGCAGAAACACTTTATGTGTCCTCTAAATCATAAAACATTAACCGTAATTTGGCTGTACTCAAACACATAGTGTACTTAATGTAAACAAGAAGTTTCCTACGCTTTTGAGAGCCCTCTGCCAGCCTGCTGTAGGGTGTGCACTGCGTGTCAATGACAAGGTGGTGTTAGTGGGGGCGGCAGGGTGGCCTCTGTGAGGAGAGGCTGGGGTTCCCTGTGCCAAACAGCTGGTTCCAGACAGCTCTGCAACAGACCCACCACAGGGTCTGAGACCATCAGTAGAATCGGTGGCCCCTTGAGGAAAACATATTTAAGGAAGGGCACAGAATGCTGAGTTGTGTGTGGGGATAGTGAGAGAGGAAGCAGTGAGGTTAGAGGAGAGGGAAGTGCTCTGTGGAAGAGCATGTATGCTCCCAAAGGGACTGAGGCCCATGGAGGACCTGTGCTGGAGGAGGTACACCATTAAAGGACTGTGACCCATGGATAAGCCCATACCAGCACAGAGGAAACAAGCAAGAATGAAGGAGTGGCTCTAGAAAAGAGTGAGAAACAAGGAGCAGTAGAGAAAAACTGCCACGTGCTGACCCCAACCTCCTGCACTGCCCGTCAGCTCACTGAGTGTAACTTGCAATGTGAGCAAGGAGGGGAGGGAAGTGTCTGAAGGGAATTTGAACCTGGAAAGGGGGAAGAAAATGTGCTTCCTTAAGCGTTTAAATGTTTCTTCTTTATTTCCCAGTACCCAAGTCAGTAATTAAGTATTTGTGTTGATTGTCAATAAATTAAGTTAAACTCTCCAAGTCTGTTTTGCCCACGACAGTAACGTGATTTCCCTGTCTTTGTTTTGACTCCCAAGTTTCTATACTTTTGTTCTTCTGATTTTTCTCCCCTGTCCCACTGGGGATGGGGGTAAGAAACCAGGTATGTGGGTGCTTGGCTGCCAGCTGGGGCCAACCCACCGAAGGCTGGCTATGGAAGAATTCAAAATAAAAAATGAGATTGTAGGTGTGACAAGATCTCACAGACTACTAACAAGCTGCTTGTCACTGAAACGGTGGAGCTTCAATATTCAGGATTTCCTGAAGTTTTAGAAAGCATCGGTGCTTACATAAAGAGTAATCTTGATTCTCTGATTTTTGTGCCTATTAAACCTTGACCTGGACATTTTTTCAAAATAATATTGTGCACTGTGTATCCTTATCCTTGCAGAGAAATAGTGAGAAACAATGAAGGCCAGCCCTGGAACTTGGCAAAAACTGGCCATTAGTATTGCTATATCTTGTTAAAAAAAAAGGTGAGAGGAAACGGCATGAGCCTACTTTCCTTGAAACTCAATTTGTTTTTTAAATTAACATTTTGTAGTACGTTCTCTAGGGGTCAGAAGCAATTTGACTTACCATAAACTAGTAAACAAGTCAGAATTTATTTGTGGTAGCCAAAAAGAGAAGATAAAACAATTATTTAATAACCTTCCAATTTAAACATTGTCTCCAGATCTAAATCAGCCAAGATAGGGATTAGCTTCTTAGTTGGGGCTTTTAAAGTAAACCTCAAGAAAGTAGAGGCCCACCCTTCACTCAGTGTCGGTGGAAGTAAGTATGCAGTTCCTTCAGATCCTAAAATCCAGCTTTTTTCTTTTTCTTTTCTGCTGTTGTATCTGTGTCTGTTGCCTTCGCTTCAGGATGCTGCGGATGACTGGAGTGGCTTGGTTGTTGAGTGGCAGTATTTAGACATATGAGTTTTGATTTGTGAGTCTCTTCTGGTTTTATATCTTGTTCNAGTGGAACCTCTTGTGTTCCAGCTTGATTCCATTACCCGTTGTCCTATCATTGTTTGCCACTGAGAAGAGCCTGGCTCCATCCTCGTGACACTCCCCCTTTATATATTTATAAACACTAATAAGGTCACCCCTCAGTCTCCTCTTCTCCAAACTAAAGAGACCCAGCTCCCTCAGTCTTTTCTCATAAGGGAGATGCTCCACTCCCTTCATCATCTTTGTTGCCCTACTCTGGACTCTCTCCAGCAGCTCTCTGTCCTTCTAACTGTGATTCATGGTTTTTAATAGCCACACTGCAGATATTTTAGAAGAAAGTCATTACAAACTAATGCAAGATTATATTTTTTAAAAAACCCACATGTAATATTCAACACAACTTTGATTTGCTGCTTAGAGACTTCCTTGTCATAATCTGTATTACTTAATCTAAACTGCTGTTGAATTGTTCGTTGTCATTATTAGGCTGTCACTGAAGTTACTTCATTATTAAACCTGCATCGGTATATGGTTTCATTTTTGCATGAACTTTATATAAAATAACAACACTGAAGTTCTTAAGCACCTAATCCTTAGCCTGGCAGTCCACAAAACATTTTAAAAATAAAAGTATACTGGGAGCAAATTTACCTGCTGCTGAAATCTAGCCAACTTCAGAGGACATACGGCTGAAAAATAGTGCATTAGACAGGCGTAGGTTGAAGAAAAATACTGGCTAATTATAACATGTCTAACATATGTTCTTGGGGGGAAAAATCCATAGATTTTTTCTATCATATAGCTCATAAGCTTTAAGATCTTAGGTGAAATACCTGCTTGTAGTGATCTGCACTATGCTCAGAAGAGACAGAAAAAAGAAGAACATAAACAAAAACCAGCAACAATCTCCCCCTGGGCTGACCCTGGTGTAGGACAGTGCCCAGACTAAGCCAGTTTATGGCAGCATGATTTCTCAACACTTTTTCTGACAGTTTTATGTTCAGCTCTGTGTTGGCTTCCCATTGCTTTTTGTCCTCCATTCTCATCAGGTAATTCTGCTCTCTGCTCCAATAAACCCTTGTCCCACTCTACTTCTTCCTGTCTTTTCTCTCCATTTCCTTTTCCCTTTCCTATTTACCTCACACATCATTTCTCACAAAAAAACTGAGTAACAGCAGAAAGGATAATGGCTTTTATGTTCAGCTAGTGGAGATCAGAGCGCAGTAGTGCTCTGTACATCCAGCGACAGGATGTAACTGAATGTAGTGCTTCATGTTTTCAATTTTTAAATCCACATCCACAGAGTTGCCAGATGATGAGGTTTTAAGAACGGAAGTCTAGGGAGTCCTAGTAACTCAAAAGCCAGTTCATAGAATATCAAGCAATCATTAAGAATACAAAGCTGACAAATTTCAGAATGCTTTAAAGCATTTTGGTTCCTACGATATTTCCTCCAGGGAATAAGATTACTGGATTTATGGCACTAATGATTTATTTATGGAAATATGGAAAGACAGTAATGACCTCTTTTGTTAGTGTATTTAAATAGATCTATATGGGGAGACTAAAAGAGCTTGTTCACCCTCATATAAAAAAGTCTAAAACGGGATATGGTTGCTATATAAACACATCAGACAGGTGAAAAACAGTGAGAGAAAAAAGATCTGTTTCAGCTAAAGGTCAATGCTGGCACCAGAACAAATGGTATAATCTATAATCTATAAATATAGGTTGTAAATCAAACAGAAGTTGCTAAGCATTGAAGAATTCAAGTACTGGAATGTCCTTCCAAAATGAATGGGAGGAAAGGCAAAATAAATGTTATAAGGCAGACCTTGATAAGTCTGAGAATTATGTGATGTGATGTCTATGATAACAGAGCGCTCTATGATCATAAATCATATATATGTTTTCTTTTCCTTAACAAGTAAAGCTCTTGAGCATAATACCAAATTCATAATACAGCATGGGTCACAGGAAAAGGGCTACAATACTTACTGCAGAGATTACATAACATAGTATGTATAATAACAAGAGCCTCTACAATAAACATCAATCCCTTTATATAATATCCTGAAAACTTACAGGACATGATAACAGTCTTTCCTATTTAAATGGTTGCTACAAGGAAGACAGTAATCAAGTGTTCTCTGTGGCCGATGACGAGAGTGTCACAGGAGAAAGTGACTTAGGTTGTTGCAAAGAAGTAATTAAAATTTAGGGGAAAATTACTAACTTCTTAGGTAGTCAAATATTACAACGATGTTATAAAGAGGTTAATGGAATCTCCATTGTTAAAGAGTTTGGTTTAGGCGCTATGTAGATGACCTGCTGAAGACAGTCTAGAGCTTTTGATCCAGTCACAGCACAACATTACTATAAATCCTGAGGTATCTTCTGTCCGTATATATCCTTACAGTTGCATGAATAAAAAAATAGTACTGATTTAAGTGAGAAGGGAATTTCACCAGCAATAGCCCTATGTCCTCAGTTACCCGTCCCCATTTGTCATACAGAATTAGTGCTCCTAAATCTTTCAGTTTTTATGCTATGAAACAGAGGTGTATTTCCTGATTATTTTTTAAGATGCTTTGTTTCTTAATTTGCATACCTAAGTATTCTGTTGTCATGGAAATCTCTTCTCTGAAGCCCTTGAAGACCAGCTCTCTTGCTTCAATTCTGTTTCAAATTTTCTGCATCAACTAATTTTAATTCTTACTCCAAGGTTTCCATATATTGTCTTACCACATCTAAGTGACAGAGATGTCATCTCTTGGGCCGAAACCTTACCATGTTCATCCATAAGAACACAAGCTTCACTTCAAATAAGAGCACTAGGTCTAGTACAATGCCTTTTGTGGACTAAAATGAATCCAGATTTTTAACTCTTTCACTGAATGAGCATCCGTGTTGATAGATGTTTCACAACTTAGCAAACAAGCAAGAAATTATAAAAAAGGATATAGCTATCATGAAACTCAAATAGATTTTTTTTAGTAAACACACTATAAATGTCTTATCTATGCCTGTCTTTTTACATTGGTTGGAGGGAGTTTCACAGTCTGTTCTGAAAGCTGAAATACTTGATTAAGGACAAAACTAGATCACCTCAGCTTTCCTTCCACGTCAAAACTAACCTACCAGTCTCTTACTTTTCACCAGTTGCAGCCAAAGTAGGTTTAGGGGTCTTCAGTCATCACAGATAAAAATATTGAACAGGTTTAGGAAGGTCAGGTTAGGACTTTCATTGTTACTAATGATATTATTCCACTGGATATTACTGGAAGCTTGAAAATAGTGTCTTTCATAGAAGAAACATCTGTTTAATGGAAAAAGGTGATGGTGTGAAGAAGCAGGCCACCAAGCTTTAGTTTCTGGAGAGATGTTAGAAATTGATTCACATTGAGGTCATCATATGGTCAATAGAAGTTCTACATCAAAAAGAAATAATCTTAGTCTCTGAGCACCAAACAAAAGGTGCACTTCTGGCTGAATGCTCAAGAAGCTGCTAAGGTCAACCTTACACCCAATGACATAAGTCAGCTAAGGGCAAATATACATCCTCAACGAAAGATGCAAGAATATATCTACCTTACTGTCCAGTTGTTTCAGCAGTTAGCTGACCCAATGTCATCTTGATTTTCAGTCAAATTGCATTTATTTGTGCCACAGCTCCCACAGAAAGAGAACAATGTCATCTTTTTCCATCAGGAGCTGGAAGTGCAGATATAAAGCCGTGTGTTATCTGCATGCTGAAGCAGAGCCTGCTTGCTTAGTTTTTTCAACAGCCTCCCATATGTGCGTATAACTTGATTAATTAATGGCTGAAGTAGAGTATAAAATAGTGTCACTTATTTTTATTTATTATTAAATGCATAAGGCAGGCTTTGGTCTCTTAACTGCTGTCATAAGCTTTCCCATCCACCCAATCTGATCCACTAGACTAGGCTAAAAGCCAGAATTCTCTCTCTTAATTACTTTGTTCCTTTACTGTAGAATTCTAACTGCTACAGATCAAGTCACTTCAATGGTAGTAGAAACTTATTTTTGTTTCCATAATTTAAAAAAAAAAAAAAAAGTATCAGCACAGCGAATTTTGACTTAAGATTGTGGGTCTGTGTGTTCCAAAATTGAAGTTAGCATGACAGGACACTGTAGTGAATAAGTATAAATTGTTGTACTTATGAAGCCGTACTTCTTAGTCTTCCAGTTTTAAACACTTTACTCCTCCATTATATCTACATATTACAGGTTATAATCAGTTTGCTTACCCTGTTGCATCAAATTCTTATTCAAATTACCCTTTCTGGCTTTCAAAGATTCTATCAGCATTCTATTTTTACATCTTTCAGAAGAGTATTAGGATCTTAAGAATAAAAAAATAAATTCTCAAATATGCTGTTCCTGTTCCAATCTGCTCGTTTATAAAATAATGCTAAATGTCAAATAATTAATACAGTGTATTAAGAGCTTAGTACTAAGCGTTATATTGCCAGTCTGATGATCGAAAACCATGAGGTTAATTCCTCCTTCCCATCAACAAAGCATGACATTGTCTGAAATATTGTAAGCCTGAAACTCATTTTTGTTTCCTGTTGCACATACTTAGTGTATACAGAATTCATATTTTCACACTTTAATACTCTTCTCAACAATTGTAAAAGATAGAAACCTTCATTTTTAAATAAGTTAAAGATAAAATTGATCTGAATCTCGAAGATGTGCCTGTAAGGAGAAAAAACATCATTATCTGTATGATACAGTTTATGAGAATACTATATGTGGCACTGCTAGCTGCTTTTGAAAATGACATATGCGGTTTGTTAGCACCCACGAATGTTTATCTTTCCAAAAGAGATAGAAAACAGAAGCAATTACCAGATCACAGTCTAGGTTAATATGCAAAGCAATGTAGTTTATCCATCGCACAATGTTGAGCTCACTGAACTGCATGTACAAGGTACAGATATAGATGGTGCTGAAGAAAATGGCTTTATTGCTAAAAGTGAGCTTGAAAGATAAGGGCACATATAAACTCAAGAAATGCAAAGAATCTGTGACAATAATCCCCAGAGGTGACACAGACAAGGGAGCAAGGGGCAGGAAGTCAGGAAACCACAGGAAAACTTAGGAAACCAGAGCTAGGAAGGGACTACAGAAATTTTCCTATTCCTGAAAGCACATTTAAAGGATAAAAAAGGTTATGTGAACAATATAATTAACCAACAAGGATTATTCAATAATAATTAATTCTTCACTGCTTTGAACAGGTAGCACAAAAGCAGAGAGCCTTAGCCACTGACAACTTTCCAGTGTTTCTACACCATACTTTTCCCAGCTTTCAAAGGAAGATAACATGGAAGGATTCCCTACTTTCAGCTTCATTCTGACTTTGAGGTATGTCAGCAATAGAGACAGATCACAAAGACAGCTCACTTCTGTTGCTCTTCCCTCCCACTAAGGTTAAAATACTTTGGAGACCATTTCACAGCTTTCACATTCTTTATGTTCAGGGGAACCAGCAAATAAATCAGAAAGTAAGGTTCGAGAAGGAGTATGTGTAACCTTTTCTCAACTTGTACCAAGTGGTCCTTAGCAAGACCTGAGCCATGCAGGTATACCCTACTGCAGGGTACAGTGAAAACATTTGGCTACAAAGAAGATAGACTCCCTTTTTACAAGGAGTCACATGGAAAAGACAAGAGGTAATGGGTACAAGTTACTCCTGGACTGATTCTGACTGGACACAAGAGGAAAATTTTTCACAATGGGAACAATCAGCCATTGGAATAATCTTCCCAAGAGAGGTGGTAGATTCTCCATCATTGGACACTTAAGATTAGGCTGGTCAGGGTGCTGGGCCATCTTGTATAGACCGTGCTTTTGTAAAGAAAGGTTGGACCTGATGATCAGTGAGGTCTCTTTCAATCTAGTATTCTACAATTCTATGATTCGCTGGTCTATTAGCATAAAAGTTAACATTGTTAACTTACATGTTATTCCTTTTTCACATGAGCCTGAAGGCACACGATTAGTCACCACATTGCCTTGTCAAATCAGGTACCTTAGTTTTGTCGCAAAAGTAACAACCATTCTCTAGCAAAAGCAATTATTTCTCCATAAAGCAGACTTCGGGGCTTATTCTGAATTCCACTAGACAAAGCCTGTTTTAGGAGTGACAACTACATAAAGAAAATACTGCCATTCGCTCATTAGGGATGACCTGACCTAAGCTACCTACTGTATATGACTGACTTTTTTTTTTTTTTAATGAAGACAAGTTGTGACTGAACTGTTGAATCAGAAATGAAATTCCAAGTTTATACTCTTTAAAATCTGTTAGATCATTTCATCTTCTAAATCCTACTTTAACAGCAGAAACGGAAAGACAGTTTATAGAATAAATTACTTTTAAAATGGCATATGTACATATTAAATGCTATTAGGGTACAAACTAACATGCTAAATGGCATCAGAAATGGAAATGGGAAGTTGCTACCACGGCCAGGGCAAGCAAGGTCAGGAAATGAGAAAGAAATTGATTCCACAAAGTCAAAGTTCTACACAGCAAATATGGCCAGGAACTGTGCCAAAGTCCAGAAAAGCAAAGATTAGATGGGAAGATCAGGACAAGAACCAGGCAACAGAATTGAGCAAGCAGGACATAAATTTAACTAGGAAACAAGTTTACTAAACAAAAACAACCTATGTAATAGCCTTGAAAATCTGGCAGGTTTATGGTTAACTAAGTCACACAAGCCCATCTTCAGCTGCCAGGATTTATTGAGCCTTCATTCTCACTGGCAAAGGTAAAAAAGCTGCCTGTCTGCGTGGATCCTGATATATTGATAAAGATGATCAGCTAACCAGAAGAAGACTGCAAGCTCATGTTGTCTGTGTAGCACCACACCTTTTAAATTAAAGGACTACTTCAAAGCACAACTGTTAAACTCTGCTATGGTTCCCACCTCAGCTAGCACACTATGGCTATTGCAAGTCTTTCTGCATGGCACCATCCTGTATCATACAGAGCTCAGGCTACCATGTCTTGCATTCCAGTTACTAAAACCATTACAAAACAAGTATTGTAATGCTCAGAGGAAAATAAAGAGTTCATGGATATGAAGAAATGTCTACTTAATTTAAGTAGTTAATTCCTGTGTTAGGATTTATGATTCAAAACAGCCACTTTCTACCATAAATAACTAGAAGACTATATGAACTTTTTAAATGTGATACGATGGAACCAGTATTTTGTGAATTGTCATTATCACGAGTCCCTCATGTTTTTTTCCATAACCTTTGTTGTGTACTACAGTATTCTAAAGTTCTTATGATTAACTATACACAGTCTTCACCTGGAAGTAACATCCTTGGTATTAATGGGCTTTTTATGATGGCTGACTGATAGCTATGTAACTCTGTCAGTGATGGTAAAGAACGATAGAATGAATATGCTGGAAGTTTGTTTCTTGTTTGGTTGGGGGTCTTTTCATTCACATTCAGGGAGTCTTGTACTCAGTAGGCTTTCATATCATGATTACAACAGAGGAACCGTGAAGCATCATCTGCCATAGTACTCTCATTAGACTAAAGTCACCAAACCTGAAAATCACAAAGAAAATAGTCTAAACTAGACAATGCCAAAAATGCAATGGTTGAAAAGAAGTATATCTGCTAATGCCATTCCCTGTATATCAAACAGTGGTGAAGTATGTAGTATAAATTCCAAGCTTTTTACCTGAGTAGCAAATGTTGTACGTATTTTCTTTCTCAGGACACATCTCCTAGTCTTTCAGCTGCTTCCAAACAGTTGATGACGCTCATCTACTAATTAGCCTTCTTCCAATGCCCGGCTTTAGCCAAACATTTCATAATTCAGCTGTATCTTAGGTGGCAGATAGTGGCTGTATTTCACTAATCACTAAGAAATACAGTGGTGACATACCTCCTGAACAGAACTGATAACAAATTAGTAACTATACAAAAATAACCTTCTGGAGTAACTTGTCCAACATCAGTTGGCTGGATTCATGACCTTGAGAAACAGTTTAAAAAAATAAGAAGGAACTCCAGCTCAAAATAATTTCTTCTCCAAAAGACTGCCAACATTTCAAAAATGTATGAGACAGACAACAGATCTTAAGATACAGCATGAATTTTGTTATTTGTTGTTTAACAAGATCATCAAACATAAAAGCACAAGTGTCAGAATACTGCTTGAGGGGAAAGTTTTGATGTAGTCTCCTGAAGGGAAGACCTAATAGTGTCCATCAATTACTGAGCCGGAGATCCACACTACACTTTCTAGTCAGTTCAGAGAAGGCAACCTGAACTCTTTGAAAACTTATTTGATACTAAGAGCAGATTCACCATTTGCTTCTTTGAGATACACCTCTGTGCCACAGAAACATACAGCATAAGCTAAATCCTTGGACATAAACCCATTATCCAGAAATAAAAATCCTCATAACCTTCATATCTGATTACCTTTTGAGAGGTAAAAAAATAATAAGAATTTGCAAAATAAGGCATAAATGCAGTACAAAAGGAGAAACTTCCTTTTAAACAGCTCCTTGCTGTGAGAATAAATTCGCAGACAGTTAATACAGCTAATTAAAATAGATATATTATTGTTTTAATAGCATGAAGGACATTCAGTGAAACTTGTTATCTTCATACTTCCTAATCTTGGAGGCCCCAAGGCTAACTACATCTGTGTGGTTTTTTAAAAAACATATGCATGCAGATTTTTTTTTAGCTTTAACTTGAGTAGGACTGTCTGAAAAAGGAGCTAAAAAAACACTTTGATTTCAGTGCTCAAATACTCTTTCCGACATTCTACATAATAATAAGAAAAAGAAGCATAGACATTAATCTTAGCTTCAGTGACAGTCAATGTGTTGCTGTAACTGCTTGCAACATGCTGATTCAAACAGAGAACATCATTATAATTGTGCATTATCATGTATTTTTGAAGAAATTGAATTCTAGAATAGGTGTAAAAGTTTAACAATCCATATACAGCAATGCGTAACAGAGGATGCAGTAAAATCTTCATTTGTGTCAGATGTATCAGTAGTAGGTATTGGAATGACAAGTAATTTTCAGGTCTAAATGCGTTAGGAAATTACATCTCCGGAACAGTAATACCTAAATCGCCAAAATTATTGTTTGTTTATTTCCCCTCTGAATATTACTTTTCACCTAGATTACTCACTATCAAAACATTTTTGTTAATGTATCAGAAGTAAAGAAATACTTTACTAATTATTTGCATACCTTACTAATTAAGTCACCTAAATTAGTAAAAGATCGTCTAATGGTGCTATAGTTTGAATCTGGGCTCATTTACCAGTTCCCTAATGAACCCTGACAAATCCTACCTGCTCTGTTTCCTGATCTGTAATATGAATCTAGTTTGAGTGTGAGCAGAAAAACACCTCTAAATTCTTACTGGAGTGTTCCTGTTGGATATTTTTTAATATACAGAGAGTTACATAAGACAAAAAAGGTTGTTAAGGCTTCTGAAGTACAATACAGAGGGTACTGTACCAAAATGACAGCAAGACAAAGCCAGCTATGCTGCTTCAGAATAAATTCCTTTAAACACTGTTTTGTTATTCAAATCATCCAATAAGAACCAATTATTTGTTTCAGATGAAGTCTGAAGTCCTTCTGATTCAAGTAGATGAATGGACTTGCCTAAAGACTGTAAGTTTTGACTCAATATTGAGCAAAAAATAAACCAAAATGAAGCCATCATTTTTACTTTTAGTACTCTGGCTCAGTCCAAACAAGAAGAAAATGAATGAAAGCAACTTGTCATGCTGAAAACACATCTTTGATAGAAAACAGGATCCAGCTGCTTATCACCATACAGAAAATTTCAAGGCATTTCATATTAACTCAAAGTAACCAGAAGATAATGTAAAAAATATCATAATAACTATGTATTCATTTATTCTGTGCTTGAAGAAAGAGGAAGAAAAATAATTTTCCAGAGAGATCATAAGGTGTAAATGAAAATTTCCACTGCAAGGTACATTGTACCAGTGGTGAGAAGGAGTGAAAATTCTGGATTGTTGCAATAGGATTGACTGTGTTCCTCCATAGCAATACACAGGAGAGCAGAGATAAACAGCACAGACTAATGACTCTGTACTGGCACGGAATACTGTTCGATAAAGGAAAATCAGAATAAATGCAGAGACTTCTTTACACACAAGGCAGCAACAATGAAGTTCCTTCTCCACGAATGAGCTAAAGCTTTCTACCTAACTTCTATCTGCCAAGACGTATGTAAATTTCAAATGCATCTCGGCAGATACACCAGCTTCATTTGCAGCTCTGCCTGAGATAGGTAATTTACTATTATGCCACTGCTTTGAGAACTTCAGCTGTTTTCTTTAATTCATCAAATACATGCTTTAAAGTTGCACAGTAGTATTTAGAATGGAGTGAAATTAAGGCGTCCAACCAAAAGTTCTATTCTGCTAACATATTAGTATATGTTATCACACATTAGTCAGTGTATTTTTGTCGTATTGATAGGGCAGATGCTGCTAAATCTATAGTCCTAAATCAAGTCAAGTTACACATTTGCCTAGAAGTTCTGCTTGAGAACGGTGGCACAACTGCCTATTTTTCCCCCTATTATGGTTTTATAAAAGTGCCTTGGTCAGTAGTATACTATTTAAAGGTAATTCATGTGTTCCACAGGCTATGTTTTTTATGATCACAGTGTACTTACCCAAAATGAAAAGCATTCTTTGTGTAACATGGGAAAATAGATTACCTTTAATGAAATATGTGAGAATTCAGTAATTTTCAACTGCTGGCCCTGTGCAATAGTTGTCTAAAAATTTGTCAAGAATTTCTAACCTGTTAGCATAAAATAGGGAATTCCTGGGAAACATTGCAAATGGAGTGATGAATTTATTTAGGTAAGGCATATGGAAAAAAATTAAGAGTAACCTCTATAACATAATCTGTAACTATACAGGATATAATTTCTCAAGCATTCCAATCTCCTTTCTTCTCTGGCAGCAGTGAGATTTCTGTAGGCAATTGACAGCTTTTATATGACCTCCGAATTCAAATTACTCTTCTCCATTAGAAAGGAATCTCACGGTAAAATAAAGTAAGGCTCATTTCACACAACTATGGCAGAGCACAGCTGTTGACCAGCCAGGCTTTAACGTAACTAACATATATACCACTCAGCACTTGAAGTCCTTTCGGTTCTAGCAATTGAAAAGAATATGTGGAAACTATGTTTACCTAAGCAGTATTGATTCAGAAGAAACATTTTAATCAAAATCATATAGTAAAATTGCTACAAATCTATGTCTAGAACAAGATCATTAGAGAGATATTGCTCCGTTGTTTCTGCATCTCCCTCAAATCAGAGTTAGTCTCTTTGACACATTACAAGAATGTCTTGACAAGGTGTCCTGTTCTGAATTCTTTGGGGTAATTTCATAATACAGGAGCTCATGCAAATGCTGTTACCTGAATTGTCTTTCTGGAAATTAGGAATTTTTATTGCCTTTATTAAAAGCACTGAAGCTACTTGAGAATAGCAGAAATGAACATTTCCACACTGAATTTTTCTCATTTTATCGGGGGGAGTGGGAGGGTCTTTTGTTTGTTTGTTTCAACGAAAAGGGACAAGATGGTGACCTTGTACAATAAATACTGAAGAATGAAACCCTGGACACATTTTCAAGTGAGTATTTTAATATATTATCAAGTATGTGATAGGCATATAGAACTTGACCATTTAGTGAATGGCCATGTTGACTATTTTTTCGTTGAATCCATAAATCAAATACGAACTGGACTGATATTTGGAAGGGAAAGCTACACAGAAAGTCTTCCTGGTTGGTGGAAACCCTGTTCATTCAGTAAGTCTCACTCTTTTCTGTGACTGCTCATCTGTCTTCTCAGGTTTCCTCTACTATAGTTTATTGGAAAACTGTCCAATTTAGTATTTCAGGTGTGGAGATATCATCACTTTCACTGCAACTGTTACCAAACTTTTAAGATTCCCTATCACTGTCACAAAGTAAGGTTGAGAACAGAGAGGAGAAAAGTACTGTGTTAATTTATTTTATATTTATGATTAAGACATAAAAGCAAAGTCTCGTTTAATCATTATATGAAATTAAGTTTTCATACCACAGGCAGGCATGTGGACATAATATTTCAGCGTATTTCATTTTTATGTCTGCAAGTGGTGGAGTTCACAGAGGCAAATGCTGTTAATGTGTAAATGGACCTGTATAAATGCCTGTATATAGAGTCAGGCAAGAGCACTCATCACTAGATTTTATAAAATAAAAAATGCAAAATGAATTAACTGAAAGGAAAGCGAGTCTCATGAGGTGACACTAAAGGCAAACTTATTATAGCCTTTAATTTGCTGAAGCCTTAAAAATATGAAAATCATTTTAATTGTAGTGAATATAATAAAACCATAAATTTGTTCAGTGCTTTGCATTTGCATGGAAAACTTATTTCAAAACTTCTTTCTACAGGAACAGTTAAATTGCTTTTCGCCTTTTCTAATCCACGTTTAGACTTTGCTTCTGGAAATTCTAGATTCTGGTTAGCCTCAACTGTAGTCTCAAGGACTGACCTCTGCAGTGACTCAGGTTTCCAAAGAAGTGCACTGATGTACACATTGACAGGAGTCAGAAGATAGAGAAAGATTTGCACCAAGCGTAAGAAATTATTTTGACATAGTGAATATCTAGTGAGATCTTCCTAAGCACAGGTGTTGTATGTCAGGCTGCTTCTGAAACTACTATGAAGTGCCTAAATACATTTTAATAAATTTTATCTTAGGGTCTTATTAATACTATTTCTGTGTACATTCCTAAATCAGCTTCCTCTCACTTCTGAAAATGGTAGGTTTTTATGTAAATATTACAATGGCTTAAGGATGCTTCCAAAGCAGGTGTACAACTCCATCAGAATCCTTCACATACTGCCAAGATCTACTCAGAAACCTAATTTCAGAGCTAACCAACACTTAAGAAACAACATAATAATCTGAACTTTGTACTTTCTGTTACAAAAAGGCTTTCATCTGTTTCTAACCCACTACGCCAATAGGAAAAAAAAAAAAAGTTCATTTTAAGTTCATTTTCTCCACTGGTGGGAAACAATCCATGCTACCATATTCTGTTTGTGAGAAATAGTTACTTAATGTAAAGTTAGACCTATTTTAGAAAATAACGTGTTTTTGTCAGAAGCTTTGCAGCAACTACACTGTGTGTACAGGACTCAAGAAGCCTGTTATTTTTTTTTACTAAGAAAGAATGGTTTATTAATGAGAAGGACAAAACACGACAGGTAAAGAGATTGTGTTGTCTCTTATTTTCAGCAAGACATTTTAGTGCTTCACTGTACTGCAGACTTTCTCGGGTGCGGACTGATATACTTGTTACGAAAGTGCTTCCTTTTTTTTTTTGATGTCAACTATTTTTAGGTTATATACTTCATGTCAATCACACCTGGAAAACAAGTTTTATGTCTAGAACCTCTTAAGAAAAGAAAAAAATCATTGCAACTCTTCAGTCCCTCCCTGATACTATTCCCATTCTGTCTCACTTGTCTCACTGTTGTCAGTGCGATAAAGGGTTGAAGTCTAATAGCCAATGTGGCAGATTAACAAAAACTGCGTGGAGGTGTAATGGTGGTACTGTTTGACAGCTCAAAGTTATAATCTTCTTGTCAGTCTTGTACCGGCCAATATTTTTTTTTTGCATGGCTTTAAGCAAGAACACAGAAAATAAACATTTCCGTGCTGTGTATTTTTTGAAAGAAAAGCAAACCTGAGATGAAGTCCATGTACTTCACCTTTGGCTGAGTCACAAAAGGATCAGACTGCTCTGCTACTTGGGTGAAAAGCCCAGAACACATATGCTGCCTTTGCTGGCAGGCTGGGAGAGAAGGGAAGTGTATTCGGATGACTGTGTCAGGCAGCTGGAAGGATGAGCCCACAGGTGTGCTTCACAAGGAAAAAAAACTTTTAAAATCTCAGTTTTTGATGGAACATTGAGGGGGAGCAGTCTCTAAAACAATAGTAGAGCTCTTATCCAAAGGGCAAAGGAGAACCACTGCAGGAAAAGGGTTCACAGAATGTCAGGGATTGGAAGGGACCTCAACAGATCATCTAGTCCAATCCCCCCGCTGGAGCAAGACACCTAGATGAGGTTACACAGGAAGGTGTCCAGGTGGGTTCTGAATGTCTCCAGAGAAGGAGACTCCACAACCTCCCTGGGCAGCCTGTTCCAGTGTCTGTCACCCTCACTGTGAAGAAGATTCTTCTCATATTCAAGTGGAACCTCCTATATTCCAGTTTGCACCCATTGCCCCTTGTCTTATCATTGGTCAGCCCTGAGAAGAGCCTGGCTCCATCCTTCTGACACTCACCCTTTACACATTTCTAAACATAAATGAGGTCACCCCTCAGTCTCCTCCAAGCTAAAGAGACCCAGCTCCCTCAGCCTTTCCTCCACTCCCTTCATCAACTTCGAGGGGTTATAGTGCTCTTCTGCGTTACAACTCTGTGGCTATGTCAACAGGTAAAGTAAACCCACTAACACAGGGAAAAATTAAGCTATTATTTCATAGCTAAACTTACATTCTACTCTGCTTGTAAGTTTGGTGATCATCGCCCTAGAGAAATCATGTTATACCCTTACTGTAAGCAGTTTTAAAGTACTCACTTTATTTTATTTAATGAACAAAGGCCTCAGTGTTAAAGCAAATTGTCCTCTACTATAAATATCAAAAGTATTACAGGATTTTCTAAGAATACCAGAACACAATCAAAGGGTTCCCCGATTGCAGACAATGAATATTTTTGCAGCCTCAGTGTTTTAATTTTCAGTTAATTTACATTTTAATGGTGTCACTGACAGTGTCAATCTTTATCATCTGTAAGAAGCTCAAAACAGAAAAACAGGGAGCTGGATGAGGTTATTTTTATACGACTTCTATTACATCATGAGGATTGATTTCTCTAAAAAGTTATGAAATTAAGAAAACAAGAAATTAGCAATCAAGCTTTTTACAACCCCCTTTTCAGTTCTGTATTGCTCTGGTTGGTTGTAACAGCTGTAACAACTTACAACCAAGTAGTAATTTGTTGATTTTCAGTAGGTTGGAGATGGGGGAAAGACTTGGCCAATGCTAACAAGTTTATTTCGTATCATGAAGTCATGCTAAGAGACAATGTGATTTTGTAAAGCATAAATCCAAAAGATGAAGGCACATAGTATAATATAATTTAACCAAAACTCTATTTTAGTAGTATTTTAGACCAGCTGTCAAAGTCCAGTTGCTTTGGTGTTTTTCCTGAAACCTAGATGAAGAATTATGAGACACTGCTTCATTCCTAATGATTGTTGGTATTAGAACTGTAGTACCAAGAGTGTCTCTAAAAACTGTCATTAAAACTTTATTTATCATAAGTACATTCTAATACCATAAACTTAAAATGTCTTTTTCCCTTTTTACATGTAGCTTAGAGTCTGGATATTTTTTTTCTTCATGGATGTGCTTTACATACACAATTTTTTAGCTTGTTGTTTCCCCATGAAGGTAGGGCTTCCCTAAAATTTCTCTCTCTTCTTTTTTCCTTTTTTTTTTTATTTTTTATTTTGAAGACTACTCCTTGATTTGGTTTTGGGAAGCTGTATAGCTCTGACTTATGATTAATGTAAGGGTCTAGAGTCTTCCTAATTAGAATGTGAGTTAGTAGACTCAGGTAGACACCTTTCACAAGACTCAGCTTAAACTCAGGAGAGCATATCAACTCAGTAAATCATCACTCAAAGGCATCCAGCAGCTCTTGCTGAGGCTTTATATATGTTTCAAAGTGGCTGAATTGAGTCAGTCATGTGCAGAAAAAGAGTAAAACAATTTTTTTTTTCATAATAGAGAAAGGGGCCAACATGGGAATGGTCAAGTGTCTAGTCTTCCATTTAGTTGTAGTCCTTTTTGCAGGCATCCAAACAGTTTAGAGCAGAACAATAAGAGTTAAGAAACTCCGGAGACAACTATGTCCACTTAATTATTCTCTTTAATTTGAAATACGTATTTGTATTGCTTTGCAACAGAAAAGTAATATCATGATTACAGCAGGCCACATGATATGTGCAGGGTTGTTCTTCCTGGAGGACTGTAGTATTTTGTATATATCTATATATGTAAATATATTTTATATATACATACAAATATATGTCTATGCACTATATATATGCATACATATGATATTGGAAGTCTTAACAATTATTATAGGGAAAAAACTGAGACATCTTGGACAAGCATTTTGAGCAAAGAGAAGTGGAAGAAATTGGGTGTTACAAAAGGACAAGAGGAAAAGATTAGGTAACTGAATGAAATTATTTAAGCGTTTTCATAGTATAATGCCAATCTTTGTATATTACACTAAACAACAAACAGCACAATATGGAAAGAGAAATTACTGGTGAATGTAATATATATACACACGGCAAGTATGTATAAACCAGCTATATACTACTGCTATGTTACCATATATAAACAGCTTTGATAAAATAATCTACAGAGAAATACAGAATCTAAAAGACCAGACTGACTGGCACATCATCTAGGACAAAGGGAACTTTTTGACATAGATCCTGTATATCACTGACAATAAGAATTCTTAAGATGGCTGCATATCTCTGACTCCCACATAGACACAAAAATATCCTGAAATTAAATGAAATAGTGAACTATCATGAAGGCAATCAGTAGATATTTAGAAACCATATAGTAATATTGTCAGTGTAACTGAGTTGAAAGGATTTGATCGCTTGATATTGACAAATACAACAATGAAGTTAATTATAATGATAAGAAATCTAATATGGCAAAAAAGGAAAATAATGAAATAAATCCAAATAAATGTATGCACATTTAAATGCTTGAAGTTGTTGTGCCATTAGGTAGTTCTGCATAATGGGTTTTCTACTCACAGAAAAAACTGATCATAAAGTAAAGTTAGTTAATGAGCTAAGAAACAATAATCAGTGCATTGCAGAAGCACAGTTTTGATACTATCCTGTTAATCAATGGACTAATTGACTGGTTTGAATAGTTAATGAAGAGCTACAGAAAGTAAGAGCAAAAAGACTGTTTCTTTTGTTTTAGTTTTAAGACAACCTACAGCAATGTCTGCCACCCACTTCAAACTGATCCCAAAGTGCTCCAAAACACTGAGCAGAACCTGAAAATCATACTGAGAGCATTCCCTGTATATTATGCTCTGGTATCTGACTAGTCAAGAGCTTCCCCCCCACCCCTACAATTTAATACTGACCAAAGAGGTGTCTATTCTTCAACTCCAATATATATATATTTTTTTAATTTCAGTCTAGATATAGAGGGAATCATCAGCCAACAAATAACACACATTTGAATAGGCACTTATGACCTTTTCTGTGCCAGAATAGAGAATAAACAATTGTTACTTATTTTTAATACTGCTTTCAAAGGCTCTGATTGCCTTGAAGTCACAGATCCAAGTCTACATCCTGACCAGGATGAAACTACAGAAAATTAAGACCTGCCCCTTCAGTTAGACAGAATTTAAAGCCTTGATTCCATGTAATTACCGTGATAGCAAAGTTAGTTTATACTGTTGTGTGAACTGATCCCTAAATTATTCAAATTAATTTTAATTAATTTTTATTTGTGGGCAACCAGTCAACTAAGTGTTAAACAGTTGGGTAACTTGTAAGTTTCATCTCTGTCTAAATTCAGGTTAGTGGATGAGATGGGAGGATGACCTGCAGACTGAGAATCAAAGACGATGAAAAGCAAAACTATACCACAGAAAGAACCCAGAAAACAATGGAAGCAATAACTGAATTAGAGTAGCTGACAAGGTATCACTGCCAGGAAATGCAAGTACAGGCAGTCAAGATAGTTCATTTGATATGTAAAAATTTCACTTGATTGAATGAAAGAGATGAGGACAGACAAGTTGATCAATTCAGTAGAAACTAAATAATGCTGAAAAAAATAAATTCATTAATTCACAAATGTTATGTGGAAAATAATAAAATCTTAAGAGTCCTAAGGTACTGAAAGAAATCTTCATGATAAAACAAACAATCCCTGGGTTTATCAACATGAAAGCACAGCTTGCAGCAGCTGCTTCCAAAGTATTTCAATCACCCTGCAAAGATGAGCACCTCCTAAACCAGTGGGGCTCAGTTTTTATCCATACAAGAGACAAAGCAATTCCGAGGTTTTGGCAGATGCAGTACTCTGTTCATGCAAAAGTTGGCAAATTGGTATTACCTGCCAACTTTCTAGCCTTTCTTCACACAGGTCCATTATGATACGTAATGTTGATGGAAAATATGTAATATTTGTCTCAACTTGTAAATATTCAAGTTGGTATATAACTAGGAGAACAGTCTGAATCTCTGACAAGGCAATACTTTTCTGATTTTGGATACCAGTAATGAAATAATGCATAGTTACCAAAGTGTCAAAAGTTATTATTTTCTCCATTAATAACTTAGGAGTGTTAGCACAGAACTTAACTGCAAATATAACTCGCTTTCTCCCAGGTCCAGCTACCTTCCTGATCGTATTTTGTAGGTGCTTTAAATAACTCTTTTGGTGACTATGGCACGAAGTCTGCTTCAGAACTGCAGCTTTAGTAATTGAGACAGCAATGTTTTATATGCATAAAAACACTTATTTGAAAAATTCTTAGCAGCATGTGTGATAAACATTAACTTTTGAAGTGATTCACACCAGTTATGCTGTTATAGGTTTTCCTACATTTCACACACATATTAAACTTAAAACTCTAGAATATTCGTCATTTTGTAAGAGTTTACCAGTTGTGCACAAGTGGAAAGAATATTGTGGAGAAAAAGAAAGTGTATCAGTAGAAGGTCTCTATTAATTACATCCTGTTCACCAAGGTAAGAAACTGTACTAACTTCCTAAAGAAAATTCAAGATTAAGTACTTTCAGAAATCATTAGGTCTGTGTAATATTGTTCCTGAAGAATGATTTTATGCAAATGGGCAAAGACTCCAGCCTTCCTTAACACTGGAGAAAAAAAACCCAACACATAGGTTATGGGTACAAAGTGCCTTATTCTTTTTCATATAAGCAACTCATAAACTCTACCTCTTGAAATCATAATCCTTCTTAAAGAGTGACAAAATGTACATCTAATGGCTTTTCTTCAGCAATATTTAATCAGTGCAAGTTTAATTTTTTCCCTCCATTTTTTAGTGAAAGAAGATGTGAACAAGCCTTTACTTATCATATCTTTTTTTGGAAAAAAAAANAAAAAAAAAAAAAAAAAGGCAGTTATGTCAAACTTTTAACCCACTTGCCTGGGAAGACATCACACATGACACGGCCACTGCCGCGACACTGCATTGTAGCTGGGAATGGCAACACCTATCATGGCTACCAGTTTTGCTGCAGACTACAGACTACAGTTGTAAGTCTTTGCTACAAAAATCAGTATGAAAAGGTTACAGTTCCTTCCTGTCAAAATAAACTTGTTTGTACTAAAGCAACAGATCTGCTCATATGTGAAAATTCAAACCGAGTATTGTGTGCTTTCAAAGTACACAAACATTTTCACTTACAGATATTATTAACATCCACTCAAATCATTTTTTTTCCTCAACAGTTAAAAATGAAACAAAAATCTAGAAGAATAACAGCAGCTGTTAAATTGTTATTAGAGGAGATTACTGTACTAGTGTTGTAAGTGTAAGATCCTTCTGCCAGCTACCAGCTTTGTTAAAGCAGCAGAAGACACAGATTAAAGTGAAATTACCCACTTTCTTTTTCTAGGGAATTTGAATTCATACTGTAGAAGTCATAAATGGCATTTCTGGTCACTTTTCTTGAGTAATAATTGCATGTAATCTGTTGAAGCACTATCTGGCAAAATCTAATTAGAGTTAGGATCACAGTAATTTTAGTTCCCATTTTTCATTCTCCTCTTACATAATTTGTGCAATTTGGATTTTATTTTTTTTTTTAGATAAAATAGTGCTTCAATACTCTTTTAATGTACTTCTTTACTGCAAAAAAAATTGTCTGTTATCTTTAATAATGAGTTCCATTCTGAAAGCTGAAGTTCTTATCAGTGTCTAGAAAATCATGCATTTGAGCACCAATTAACAGACAAAATTTGAAGCAGATTACAAGAACTATTAAGTGGAAACTATGTTAGAAAGTGCTGTGAACGTATTTTTTTAGATGAATTGGCAGCTACTTTTTCCTCTGTTCATTCTGCTATTATGCAATAAACTAGTGTTCTATTTATTACTATTGCTTGTTTCAAAATGAACTAATAAAAGCAACTCAAGATTATTAGGTGAGTGACAAAGTAAAAATGTCTAGTTTGGAATGCTTGGACTGAAATTCAAATATATGATACCCCTGTTTCCCAGAAGATGGTAACTGGCTCTACACTTGCTTAACAATGATAATCATAAATTACAAATGTTTCCACTCTCTAATCTTGTGACTGCTAATATAAATATGTACGCAATTCTGAGAGCATGGAGTGAAATCCTGGCCTCTCCTCTTGTAGACAAACATGTAATAGCCTCTTGGCTTCTTGCTGTAGTATGGCTTGACTTCAGTGACAGGAGTGGAGAGCTTGCCATTACATTAGTTGTTTTATAGCTTGACCATACATTATGATTTCTTGTGAATTCCCCTAAGCTGTTGGTGAGCTGAGTTGATGATTATCAGAGCACTCACAGGAAACAAATTATTTTAAATCCTCTCAGTCAAGGGGGAAACTGAATTCAGTCTTCCTTCCTGAATACATGCTCTACCTGCTATACAATAGTTGAAAAGGTCACCTTCTCCTCCAACACTGCTTAGACATTACAAGAATAGGCATAGATACATTTCCTCATTAAAAGATTGCAGATACTTTCTTTGCTTGGCTGGATCTACCTTTACAAGCAATGTAGAAATCCAAGGCTCAAATTTCACCTTGGGCTCATTTATACACAGTTACTGTAGCTTAATTTGCAGAATCCTGGACCATTTATTAGCTGGAGGCTTTCCATGGCTATAGCAATCACTTATATTGATATATTTGTAAGATTTAAGAAGATGCATGATTTCAGAGAGGATCAACCCATTGAATCAGTAGCAAAACAGAGCCACAGTTACATGCTGGTGCATTGCTTTCCCTGAAATCATTGGGGGTGTTCTTTTGTGAGCCCACAGTTTTCAAATAAAGAGAGCAATTACTTAAATGTATCTCAGTATGTATATAATTAATCTCACGTAGCATGTTTTCATGTAACTTTTACCTTCATGTTACTTCTTTCCAGTTCATTACAGCTTGTTTCCAGCTTGCTATCCCTTCAGCTCTGATCCTAATGCTGTTTCTGCAAAGACAGTATTTCTCTGTTAAGTTCTGTTGGTTTTCCAGATTTCTCATTTAGAGCAAAACATTCACCTGTATAATTAGTACTCTTGTTTGTACAGTCTTCTATTATGCAATAACTAAATTCAGTAAAAGGATAGTGTCTTGTTTTCACCTGCAGTTTCTTGACAATATTGCGATGAATATAAACAACTCCATTAATTACGGATCAGATTAGGAAAAACACAAAACAAAGCTCAACCGACATGGCAGTTAAAATATCAGATGAAAATGCATTCTTTCCTCCTGTGATGTTTTTTGACATTATTCATTCCTTACTTGAGTTTTGGATTAACTGCCTTCTTTCCTATACTTTTCTCAGAGACAAATGCCAGGTTAGGTTGCTGCTCGTAATGTAATCAAGTTAAATTACTTTTCTGTTTATTTATTTATTGAAAGGACTGCATTACTATTAAACAAGAAAGAAATATCTATATCCTACAACCAAAATCACATTAAAAATGGATGGAAACAATGCTGGCAATACTAGCTTTTGCTGATACAGTTTAAAGTTAGAGATATCTTTTCGGCACATGAAACAATGCTGTGCCCTGTCACATCACGGCAGTACAGACTACAGCAAGATTTGCCTTTGCGTGTTTCCTGTTCCATCAAGCCACCACGAACTGCAGCCTGGCAATGCCTGGACACTTTCCCCAACAGAGCAGAAGACAAGGCCCAATACCAAGCTGCAAACCCATGAGATACAGCCCTGTGTGTGAGGGAGTCAGTCGTACAGAACTCAAGATCAGCGCCTGAGGTCTGAGAGCTCTGTTGTCAATCCTGGCTTCTCTGCATTGTTCTGTAGGTCTTCTGTGCTACACTTCAGACCAAAAAAGAAGAGCCATGCGGAATATATTTGGAGGAAAAGAATGTTTCTTCTTGTCTAAAGAAAATACACCTGGAAAAATCTTCAATGCTTTTACTATGGTATAGCTAATATCTATTTGGGTTAAGCAATAGATACATGTTCAGGTACATATGCGCCCTTCATAATGCAAAATATAGTTTTTTGCTTCTTAGTCCCATGTGAGACACCTATCATATCACATTGGGTACCAACATTAATTTTAAGAGAAGGTTTTAAAGGCTTCTGATTTATATTTTATCGGCCTTTGTACTTGGATGAAGAAATTTTATTATTTAATTTTATCTGCAACCTTAAAGAAAATTTTGAAACCATACACCACTTGTTTCTGTTTTACACTATATGCCATGCATCTCGTCACTACCAATAAGAGACGGATTTCTAGAAATGAACAGAAATACTTGTCACCTAAGTCTCAGGTGACAAAAATCAGCGAAAGCTCCTCTGGAGACCATTTACCTGCACTAATACTAGTACAGAATTTGATTTAAAAGTCTTTCTTAATTTTACTACTATTAGATTTATTTTTTAAAAAATGTATTAGTTTAATTCAGCCTACTTGTTACAGTTACAGTACTTTAATTTATTTCCTGGATTAATTTCATTTCCTATTTCTCAAGCAATACTTGGTGCTGAAAGGTAACACATAAGTAAAATTGATGAAACACTGTACTAACGCCTTATTTCCTGTTTTACTTTCTTCTCCCCAGTTGCTACTGTTTGCAGAATTCCCACTGCCTAAAATAAGCTACCATTAAAAGGCATTTGTGTCTGAAGCTTCTAGTTTTAGGTAGAAGTTAAAGGAACTAGATAGCACAAAGAAATTGGTGTCATTTTGGGTAGCATACCTGAAGGTAACATAGTTTTACTGCTAGCGCAATCTATACTAAACATTTTACAGTAAATATTGATGAATACATATTGTATCTCAGACATAAATGTTTTATAGATAAATCTATTTTACAGTTTTGTTTCAACAGAGCTTGAGAAAACAACTAAATAACTATCTTGTTTTAAGCATTGCACGATTGGAAGAGCCTAGACCTCTACAGTGCCTCTTACATAATCTGTTAAATACGCACTTAGTGCTACACAGGGAATGCAAAGTTATTCTGCTATGACAGAAGGTTAACTGCTATTCTATATCCTATCTGGAATTGCCAAAGACCACAGATAGAAAAGTCTCTTTTTCAAACTTAGAAAGCCTACAGCTTTTGTTTTGTTCTGTTTCAGTTCCCCTCCTCCTCTCTTAATTGCTTAAGGAGATTAGCAAAACTGGCCCAGAACCCATCCTGCAGCGTTTCAGAGTGCTCTCTGCTCTTAGTCATGTAGCTGAATTGATTTTACCAATAATGTCTACTTTTACATGTTCTGATCCAATACAGTCTCTAAATTTATGATTCAATTTGACTTTATTTGGCTCCCATTCTTATAAGGATCATAAATTTGCCATTAATCTTTGATTGTATTCCATCTGCTCTCAAGGTGACTTCTATTGCTTCAGTACGTACTATGGAGATACCTGCCAAACAATCTTTCTGCTGCAAGGTTATGTGTTTTTCCAGGAATAGTTGTGTCAGCGTATTTAATTCTTGTTTCATAAGCTGATTATCAACAGCACTGGATCATAACATTCAATTCATTTGAAGCATTATATTTCAGCTTTGGAAAGCACCTTTAACTTTCCATTTTCTTTCAGGCTGACTTGGCCCAGTATCCAACATTACTATCATTTAAGAATCCACAAGTATTCCCCAGAGTAGCAGGTGAAACTTGGCTGCTAGTTAGGGCAAGGTGAGAAAATACATACTGCACGGCACATTTGAAACAAAAAGCAGTGCTTCTGGCACACAAAACCTCTGAATCACAAATTTCTGGAGCTGAAAGAGTATCCTGGGAAAAGTCACTATAAAGTTGCCCTGTTCTTATTCTCTTTCTTAGACAGCATTGTGTTGGCCAGTATCATTAACAGGAAACTAGAGGAGGCACTGTGGGTTTAACCTGATGTAGAGGTGTTCCTGGGTTGGTGTTAGTTACTACACAGTAAGTGCTTCTGTGTGTGCTCATTCATGCACCCTAGAGAGCCACTGAGGCATGAGTGAGAAGTCCAACAAGGCCGTCTTTCTGCAGCTGTAACCCAAACCCTAACCTTAGCAACAGCATTCCACTCAGGCAAGAAACATAGTACTAACAATGGAGGAAAAAACACTAATTGCAGTTTCTGATCTGCTTACAGATAATGAACTGAAATTCAGTAGTTAGTAAACAGACTCTAGATCCTTTGCACCAAAGTCTTCGTTCTTCCAGATGGGCTTTCATAGCTTTCCATGTAAGCAAGATACTAATGATTATCTAAAAAGTCAAGATAACGTTCATATACTTTTTGCCTTCTTTTTTTCGTAATGATCTTAATTCAACACATAGGTCTGGAATCCACCCCTAACTCTATACCTACTATTTCAGGTGAACAAGGACACTGAAAACTGAGAATAAGCTTCTCCTGGAAACCATTTTTTAGTCATCACTGAACTTATCTGAACAGATTCCTTTAGCCTAACTTTCTGTGGAAGAACAGCTTTGACACCAGCCACAATTTGAACTCCAGCTTTCCAGACAGGCAAGGTTCTCCAGACTTCTGTGTATTGAGAAATGGCTCATACAAACCAGCTTTGACACACCATTTACCTCTTTGAGCTTCACAGTTTTAGAACAGAATTTCTACATGGGCCGCATTCTCTGTAAACAAAACACTTAGGCTGTTACTGGACTCATCCATAGGAGTTCTCTGAACAACTTGAAAAGAGAGACTAATGTCTTTTTATTACCCTCTAACGACTCCCTATTCAGATGCCTGGCCTACTTAAACTCCTATCAAAATCACAGCTCCTAGTCTCCAGTACTTTAACCCCAACTATAATCCTAAATAATAGCTTCCAGATGGGTAGGAAAGCCAGGACTACTGGAAAATTAATGGGAAGTGAGTCACAGCTGCAGGTAGTATCTCCCAAATTATATCTTCCAGCCCATCTGTATTAATTAAATTCACTTTAGCAGCCACATTAGCTCTGCAGAAGCAATTCTCTGTAACCATTTTCCAGCCATAACCTTATTCTTCAAAAGGAGAAATCTGCCTTCAACTCCTTGAAATTTCAGAATAAGCTGTTCACAATAACTAGTAACAACGCTTCTTTGAACTCCATGCCCACATGTTGCTTTGCAGAGCCTTTCTGAAACTCTTGATTATACTTTAGCAAGATACCCAATGTATCACAGAGGTTGGGAAAGCAGCCTTGTGTAATCTACTGCTTACCTCTGGTATTATGGTTGTTTAACAACGGAGGTGGCTCTTTGCTATAAACCTAGCCTTTCAGATAAATATATTAACCAAGTGTTGTGGTTTAACCCGAGCTAGCAATATAACCACGATAGCTGCTTGTTCACCCCCTTCCCCAATGCCGCCAGCAGGGGAGAGAAACAAAGGGAAGGAAGAAACTTAGATTGAGATTAACACAGTTTCATAAAATAACAAAATACTAATACACTACTAGTAAATATATATATATAAAATAGAAATAAAAGATACTCAAGGCAATTCCTCGTGAACATGGTGAGCAGCCAGTCCTAGGAAACAGCCAGGTCCCAACAGCTTATCCCAAAGACAGAGAAGAGAGGAAAAAAGGCAGAAAAGCCCAGAAGCCTCTACAAAATGGCAAAAGGCCGGGCTAAACATCCCAAATGAACTCCTCTGCCTGTGCCCCAGAGCAAGCAAGCAAGAAAACAGAAGAAGCAAAACTGGAAGATCCCAACTTCTCCTTAAATGATTAGCATGACGTTAATGGGATGGAATACTCTTATTGATCAGTCTGGATATCAGTCAAGCTCTGCACCATCTCTACCCTCCTTCCTCGATGCAGAAGGCAGAGCCCTCAGAATGTCCTTGGCGCTCAGACCAGAGCAATTAAAAACATTAGCTCTGTGCTAGGGTGTTATCTGCTTGTTCTCAAACTAAGTCCAAGTAATGTGCATGCTAGCTATGAAAAAGAAAGGTTTCTAACTGCATGAAGAAAATTAACTTATTTTCAGTCAAACCAGCAGACCAAGAATGGGTGAAAACTTAGGAAAAACGAATTCCCAGAGAGTGAGAGCAGCTATGGGTGATGGATTGGTAATTAAATGAGATCAGAAGGGATCAAACTGGAACAAGATCAAAATCCTGTTCTTTACTTAAGCACAGGGTGTTGGCTGGTCTGAGATGTTGCAGGCTGCTACCAGATCCTCTCATTGATCCTCTCACAATCCTCAGTTTCAGGGCCTGAATTTGCACACAAATCTGTGATCCCTTCCCCACCAGAGGCTCAAGCACCTGTGTTCAAGTCGGGTTAGGAAACTAGCCACCATCCCATGGCTGTGTGCTCAATCTGACGTGCCACTCTCCTCAGACTGGTCTGCTAGAGCCCACATAGCTCCAGCTGCAGCAAGTTCTGAGGCCTTCCTGGGGCTGCGGAGCCAAAATGCCTCACAGCAGCAAACCTTCTCTTCTGTACTTTTGGTACATGCCTTTGTAGACATAACATTAGATAAACAACTTGTATTACTTTATGGAGAAGCAGGGTAAGACTCCTGGGCACAGAGTGTACCCACCTGCTCATTCTCTGGTTGGCTGCTCAGTCCCTCAAGGACAGCTTCATCCCGGAGCTGCCCTGTCTGTATCTGCCAGACTCGGACTCATACTGTAATTAAGGGAAATCTTCCTTTTGCTCTCATGTTAGGGGTTTTCAGCTGGGAGAGTGCAGATCAAGTGAAGCAGCTCAGGCATACAAACCATGCCTAGGAGCAGGAACACCTCCTGGCAGGGAGTGCCCACACGCAGCAGGCCTGGATCCATCCAGGAGCCCAGATTGTCAGGTGAGTCCCGTGGTGACAGGAGGTGGGTGGTGGTTCAGGATCAGGCCTGGTGAAGTAAACTAGGGTCATATATAGCCCCAGGCACTGGGCACCTCCCTGGGGATGGGAACAGGCCAAGACCAGGCCATGGTGGGGTGGGCCTGGCTTAGCAGGGCCCGTGGCCAGGCCCTGGCTTTGGGAGCTGGAGACCAGCCCTGCTGCAGGTGTCACTGGGGCAGGGGCTGACTGACCCAAGAGGGGGACCGAAATGGGATCCTGGGCCATGGTAGAATAGGCTAGCACCAGAGGGGCTGGTACCAAATAAACATTAAAGACTTGTTGTATTCACTCTGGCATTTGCCATCAGGCAGCAGGGAGCTTGTAAATATCACCCATATCCTTGTTACAAAACTTCGTAATTCCTGACTGTGATCATAAGGATTTTATCTTTCTTTATTCAGTGGATCCTTGGAAGTCATTTGTGGACTGATTAAGTCATCTCCCCTTTCCTCCTCTCTTCTATAACCTCTCTAAACCTATATAAATGTAACCTATACAGACTATCTAAATTCAGCCATCTTTAGAGTAAATTGTATCACTTGTTCAAGTGTGCAATCCGAAGGTCATTTCCTTTCGTGGATAGATTCCCAAAGATGGGCTCCTTCCATAAAGCAAGCAGCTAATCCAAGCCATCACATGGGCATGCCCTCAGAGGTAATTTCATGTGAAGTGTCACAATCTTTGATGGCTGTGAGTGTTCAGAACATTGGTTTTAATTCCTTTCTAAAACGCAGTATCTTCAACTGAACAGTGTTCTGCACTTCTGCTTGGGCAGGGCAGATCGAAAAAAGGAAAAAATGGCGGCGTTTGACTATATTTAAATCCAGGACTGGCTGGATGTCACGATGTGGTTTCTCATCCACACCTCAACACACTCTAAATTTATTTCACTGTGCATTGAACTCTTACTGTGAGGTTACCTTTACATACCTGAAAATACAAACTATGCATAAATCCTCCTGGAAAGGTGTATGCAGTGTAAATTTCTGTTTTGTTAAAATACAGATATTAAGATGGATTAATATCACTTGCTGATTAAAATGTACAATTCTTTCTGAATAGAAGGTAGTTGTAAACACATTTGCCTATTTTCTTTCTATAGTTGTTCTATGCCATACCCACAGATATAATACAAGTGGTTTCCTCAGCAACTATCAAATTTTAAAGGAAAATATAAATTCAGTATTTCTAAGTAACAATAACAGAGAAAACCAATTCATTCTGGAATATTAATTTCCATCTATCCTAAAATTATTAGCAACTGTTCCAAATTGAATTACAGTATACATTATTATCCTTCAGAGAATAAATCTCTCCAAATTAGTTTAGTAAATTTTCCAAATGATTTTGGATAATTAAATGAAAATCGTTTGCATATAAGTGGTAGCAAACAATTTTCCGCTTTCCATCTACCTATTGCAGCATTTTAAATTTCAGTTAGTATTTTAAACATCTTTAAAACCTATTAATGACAAGTAAATGACTTGTGTATTGCGAAACCAACATTTACCAGTGTTTTGCTCATAAAGCACAGAAGCAGGTGACAAGCTGGTTTACAACCTCAGTTTGCCTTTTCTGGATCCACTAACTTGAATTTACAAAAATTCAAACCACCACTGCTTACTCCCATCCATGTGAAGATAAACTTTCGAAACAGAATTGAATGTGCCCTTTGTAATGAGATTTTCCTAAGTGTGGAAGCAAATAGGATGAAAGAATAACTGCTGTAATCTTCCTCGGTCCATTTTAACTCACTTCTGACTTTAAAGCCAAGACTAACAGATTGCATTAACTCTTTTGCCGCTGAGGAGCTGAGTAATCTGAGGATCTTACTAAATTTAGTAAACACTCATATTAGCTAAAGGAAATTAAAGAGATTTTGTTTACTCTGTGAAGTGCAGGACGCAGACATTGAAACTCATTTTCTCAGCACGTCAGCTTGTCTAATTTAGAAATAAAAAACCTGTCTCTGCTCAGAGTCTCCTGAGGAGAATAATCATGAACATTGAGAAAGGCTCTGCTGATTTTTTAAATCATCTGTAACCCTCGTTTACTCAATTTCATTTGTAATACCCTATAACTAATCCAACAGATTTTCCTCTACCCCTGTCATTGGAATCAAGTCCTCACTCTGCAATTTTCAAAAAAGAGATGCTAACCCTTAACATGGACTAAGCTAATGTCATGCTCAGGGTCTGAGCTTTTATGATCTTGGGCATACCTTTGAGAAACCAGGCCAGCTGACAGGGCCCAACTGACCCAGTGGGGCAAGAGCGTCTTGGGCAACAAGATATCTGAATTTAAAAACAGAGATTTAAACTAGATTTAGCAGGGGAAGGGGACAGAGTTCTAAGTGCTAGAAAAGAGTCAGGAGCTGCTAAGGCATTAGGAAGCAACAGGGAAACACCTGTGAATTGTCTCAAAGGAATTAGGGCAAACTCCTCTAGAAAGGCGATGTGTCCATTCATTAAATCTGAAACTTTTTCCTTTTGTTTTTCCCCTCCCCCTTAATCTCGAACACCAAACTCTAATCTAAACTGGGACATCTACAAGAATTTGCTAGATATTTCATGAAAAGAATTTGCTAGATGATTTATGAAAATAAAATACATATCCATGGTTTATACGTCAACTAGGGCTTGGTGCTCTCAGTTAAAATGTGGCAGCATATTTTAGAATCTGACTTTTTTCTGTGAGTGAAAAAAAAAGTTTATATAATTTTGATGACAGTTGACAAATGCTGATTCTTCCTTCTGTCTCAACTACATGTGAGATGGAAGGAGTGGCCGTGAAACCTGTTGTACAGCTACCCAGCTTAATTTTTGTGAATGTAATACTACAGATAAGGCCATACTTTCTCCAAATTTCAGGAACTTTCTTACTGATCTAAGATGAAACAAAAGAGTTATTATCCCATACATGTTTTGTCCAAGAAAAGCCTTTTCTACCTTTACATCCAACTGGAGATGGCCCATAAATTCAGGTTCTGTCCTAATGTTCATTTGTGTAAGAAAGCAAGAAGAATTCACATGTCTGCACAGGAAGAATTCTGCAATGACCTTCTCTGAATGTTTTAAGACCAGTTTGCACTGCTAGAAATCCATCATCAGATCATACTCCACATATTCAAGTAAAGGCCAATGTTTTAGACAGATAACGTTACTTTGTAAAAGCTCTGTTCTTGGAAAACTTCCATTCACTCTCTGTGTGGCAGATGATATCCTAGCAATGGAAATACTAGAAATGCCAAACATTAAAGAAGTCATATTTTTTTTTGCAGATATAGTAGAAGTGGATGTTTTTTCTCAATGTAAATTCTGAACAGCTTGCATGACAGGACAGGTATTTTTAATAAATGTAATTACCAATTTTTTCAAACATTGCAAAAAAACTTCATTCCGACAGTTACAGAGCACAGAGTGGGCAAAATGTAATTTATTATATATTAGTACAAAACCTCAGAATTTCTAATCTCATAACAAAGAGAAGATCCTGGGAAAAAAGACAGAACTAGGTCACTCTTCACAATGGTGCAGTAAAATGTGGTGATGTGGTATATGCTAACTGGTTTAGAATTGGGGAAAAAATGGTTAGTGGCTATTTTTACTGCACCTGGTTACATATATCATTTAATACATGTATAGTCCACAAAAACTGGTAATATTTCTGGCATTAATAGAAGTGTATAACATTTTGAAATATTTTGTGTGAAATAATGGATTGAGCTGTTCACAGTCATAGGCGAGATATTTCAATAGATTTGTACATTTTCCCCAGGGTACCGGGACTCTATGAAAGAATCAATGCAACAGCTGTAATTAATTTTGCTTTGTTTAAAACCAGATGAAAAAGTACTTAATCAGTGGATGCCAGAATATAGACCCGCAAAGAACTTTGATATGATATGAATACTTAAAAATTACATAGGAGCAGGCAAAAACCTTTCTTTGTATGATAAAATTAAGTCAAATGAGTTATGAGGACTGAAATTAAATTGGTCCCATTATTAATTCCTGCCCCCACACATCTACAAAGAGGAATTGAGTCAAATCTCTGTTCATCCTTTCAACTGAAAGAAAGTATTTTTGGAATCTCTCCTTTCTTGTACTTTGATGTTGCTGACTACAGTTTGTCAGAAAACAGAAAGTTTTATTAAACAAAAATATTTTTAATTGACATATTTCCTGCAGAAAATATCGACACTGCCCGTTTTTTAGGAAAAAAAAAATGCAAGTTTTCAGTTTTCTCATAAAATCTCTCTGCTTTCCCAGGAAAGATACGTTTTCCAAATAAAGTTTGTTGCTTTAAAATCAACTCCATTGTAAATTCTTGTTAAGGAGTAAAACAGTTAAAGAGTGAGTCATAGCTCTCTTATTGTGCGGCGTTGGTGGCACAGACCTACCAGAAAACCCAAACATTCTGCCAATTACTTTGGACCCTTTCTGTACCGGGTTTGACAGTCAGAACATTGAAACTTTGTGTAACCTGCTGCATTCCAAGCTGTGCACACGTCAAATGAATTTCATCTGTTATTAATCGTGAGGCCAAGTAGTAGGTAACTCCGAGAACTAATGCCTGAGCATGAGAAACACATCTGTGTTTTGAGAGTTACCTAAATTTACCAGTGAAGTGAAGGAAGTGAAGCGAAGTGAAGCAAAGTGAAGCAAAGCGAAGCGAAGTAGGGTACACAAGAGAAGAATATAAACAGAAGGGTTGGGAAAAGACACTTGGCAACAACAGCAAGAACATGTCCATTCACACCCACAAAAGCCAAATCTTCTCTTACACGCCTTAGAAAGGGACAAGGAATTCATATGTTCCTGCAATTAAAATTTAACAGTTGGAAGTCAACAATGTACATTACCCGTAAACCAGGAGAAGAAAATTCAACATTTTTTATCAACCATAACCTTCATGTGTTTGTGATTCTTAGGCACATCTAAGCGGTTTCCTGAGCAACACAGGTATTGGAACCTGTTTTCCCATGGATCATATCTCCTGTTTGATTGTAGTGCCTGCCTGCTTTTTCCATAAATGGGGTATGTATAACAACATTTTCCCATGAAGACTCTCTAGGGGCTTATACGATTCAGTGGCATCATCTGTATCTCTTCCCTCACTCAAAGCCATTTGTGAAAAACTCTTTTTCTTGAAATATGCATGAATAGCTTAAGAATGTTAGTTCTCTGCCATGTTTGGTTAAAATTGGTCAGCAGATAGAAAAGCTATTCAAGAAGGAATAGGTAGAGAAGTAATGTGTAAGCTTTAGTTCTTTGGACATCAATAAAAACATTTACCAGTTATTCCCTGATATAGTGACTGTTTCTCAAGAACCTATAAACACAAAGAACTCTCAAGGAAACCTTCATGATCATTATGGTGCCTCTCAGAGCTATCAAACATTTAGGAAAAAAAGAAACTTTGTGTAATATCTCTAAAAAATACTTCAGTAGCAACCAGCCCTGAGTATTAGTGATGTAGTAAATCTACTCAGGTTGCTCAGGTACAGGTTTAATGTAAGGAGAAAATGTACAGAACCATTTACAGTTTCAAAGGTTTTGTTGTTTGATTTTTTTTTAACTCAGAATGAAAAGGAAACAACGGGAGAGTAAAAAAATTATAAGATTTTAAAACTATTTGTATAAAATCCCAAGCAAAGTTACTAATTTTTCTGCGGTACATGAGAATGTAAGAATGAGATGAAGGAGCAAGTTACAACAACATAACAAGAATTAGGGACCCTAATGAAGGAAAACAAAAGGATAAGTGAAATATTTGTTGTTTATACTCTGTTCACATCCTATTCATTCACTAGAGTAAGAGCAGCATTTTTTTTTAATTGACCTCAGTTAATGCCCTTGGGTTAAAAGCAAAAGAATGTATATATAGCAGTATAAAATGTAAACTTCACATCCCGCAGAAGATCTGGCCTCCCAGTCAAAAGCTGTTCCTCAGGGTCATGAAATCTTAATTCTCTGAATTACTAAAATGACAAATATAGGTCAGGAAGAGCTTAGAACATGTTTGTGAAAGAGAATTTTTGTTAGAGGTTCTTCTTGATACCAGCAACTTCAGGTACAGTAATTGAGTCTCTCAGGTACTTACTCTGATGCTGAGAATAAAAGACTGACAGACTTTATGTCTCCTTAGTGTAACATTTAATAGCTGAAAGACATACCAGCATTCTCACAATATTGTTAACATTTTATCCTGCTTAATGAATGATAATATATCACTCTTTCAAAATTTTCTTTCTTTTTCCCTTATTGTGCCATATCAGAGAAATTACAGAAGTTCTCTTGCTCTAGAATAGGCATAGATCAAGAGAGGCCAGTTCATGGAAATATAGCATCTATTATTTTTCTGCATTTTGATCATGCATAAGTGGACCCTATTAGGCTGCTGTGCTAAAATTGCTTCCTGCAGCGCAGGGCAGAAGTTAATAATTTGCCTTAAGATGACTCATTCATAAGAAAAAAACATGAAAATGAAACAGAAATATACAATGCCAAAATAATTAGAAAGATTTTATCTGTATTTTCTTTTCTTTTTTTAATTTGCTTAGTACAGTAATACATAAGGGCAACAACGCTATTTACTGTACAAGATATTAATTCAGTATTCTTGTTCTACAATGCTTGATAACACTTTGTGAAAGATTCATTTTATCATGCTGCTTCATTTTAACACACAACTACTAGAAAAATAATAATTTAGCAACAGATAAAAGAACAAGGAAATAATTTTTGTGAAAGTGTATAAAAAGAAAAAAGGAACTGTGCAAAAGTTTGCTAGAATTTAGATACGGTTAAGAAGAAATTGAGTATTTCTTTAGAGCAAGCAGTTTCGGCAGCAGAATTTGAGAACCAGTGATTAAGTGTAAGTGACCCATGTAAGGGTAACAGGGCAATGCTTAACACACAAGTCGAGCCTGGAGCCATCAAAAGAGGTATATTATCCAGAACAGTAGAAAAAGGAATACAAAGATGATGATCGTAAAATCAACCATGTAAAGCACCAACAGATGTTTATGGAGGAGGCTGCTACATGCAGCTTCTAAGGTTCTTAAATATAATAGATGCTAAGTGTTGTTATATGTGGCTGCCATCTCCAGCAGCTGAGGGCCCGGGGTTTCCTACTCTTGACTACTGGAGCCCAGCTCCCTTTGCCCGAGGGTCTCTCTCCCAGGCCAAGGGGTTCCACTGCTGCTTTCCTGTGTGCATGTTCAACCAATCTGCATCCCAAGGACACACTGCACACACACAGAGGGCACTGACACAGCCTGTCAGACAAGGCACTGCCTTCAACAGCACCTACATACAAGACTCAAAATAGAAGCACAGGCACCCAAGTGCCCTCCTCCTCTTTGGCTGGTAAGAGCTGGCGGTCGCTGGTGAAAGCACACACACACGCACGCACCCTACTTTCTAGGCTCACAAGCACACGCATGTTCACAGATCCCTCAAATACCAGCACAGATGCTCTGTGCGTCTGTCACCCCCGCCCAAACCCCGCTTTTTACCTGTTCCGCAGATCTCCCAGTCGACTGCTGGTCAAGCTTAGTGCTTGTTGGCAAACACATGAACGCTAACATACCCATCTCACAGGCACTCCATACTTGTGGGTCCCCTCAAATACTAATGGGGACCCTCTGCCCACCTGATACCCCTCCCCAGACCCACGGCCTCCTGCTTGCCAGCAGGCCCAGGCTGAGGTTTGCTAGTGAAGCAGATGTGCACACCTCTGTGCACACTGGGTTTGGGGAAGATACAGACAGGCACAAGAATGAGGTGGGCCAAATCTGTTTAGAGTTCATTAATACATTGATGACTGTGTTTCACTGGAATGTATTGAGATTAATAATACGGATAGTGGCGCAAAATTGTAACACGGATAATGAACTGAAATTACAATAAGCTGTGCCAAAAGAATTGTACCGATGCAGGGTGCAATTAAGTCATCATTTGAAACAGTGTCTATCACTCTAGTCACCTTCACACAGGAAAGACGAACAGAATGAGGGCTATTGTTGTAGCTGTTGTTTACAAACTGTTTGGGAGGATAAAAATGTGAAGGAAGGAGCTAAAGTTGAGGTCAGGGGAAAAGTTGGTAGAGGAACGCATAGGTATGAGCTACCCATTATTAAACTGACGGTGAAATGAGAAGGTGCTGAAATTACCAATTTTGCTGAAACAGAAATTTGCCTTTTAATAGGCAAAGATCATAAGCCATTCAAAGATGAATGCAATTATGAAAGAAAGTTGCACATATCACTGTTCCATACTCTATTTCCAAATGGATTCAGTTTATTAACTTGTGTTTATAAATATTTATCAGACATATAACATGACTGGCTTGACAGGAACAAAACAGATGGAGCATATCGAGTTGTAAATATAAATAGTGAGACACTGCAATCATTAAACTCAACAGCACTTTCCCATTGAATTCAGGCTCAAGTGAGGACAGGGATCAGACTTCAAAGCATGGCAACAGCAGAAAAACTGCATATGCTTTTATAATAGCTCTCAACTATTTTAAAAGCACTATCAAAGTGCAGAAAGCAGAACAGTGTTGCAATGCTTTTGAAAGTCTGGGGTTCTGCTGGTGACTGGCCAGACACCATCATAGTGACAGAGCTACACAACGTGCTGCCTTCTCAGCCTGATATACAGTCTTTCTTCTATGGAATCCCCTCCATTTCCAGTTTATTGCCAAGATTTTCTGAGGGGAATCACTCCTGTCTTTTCATATGGATAGGTATACTGGGTCTGGGATTGAGTTTATTTTTCCATAGCAGTGGTGTGGTGCCCTGCAATGGATTTGTAGCTAAAACAGTGTTAATAACACACCAGTGTTCTGTCTATTGCTGAAGAGGTTTTCTCTTTTTCACAGTCTGCCCCTGCTCCCAGTGAGTGAGCTGGGGTTGGGCAAGAAGCTGGAAGGGGACACAGCTGGGACAGCTGACCTGAATTGGACAAAGGCATATTCCATATTCCATTCCGTATGATGGTGTGCTATGTCATAAAAGCTCAGGGAAAGGCGGAGGAAAGGGGAACATTGGTGGTTATGGCATGCTGAGGCCCTGCTTGCCAGGAAGTGGCTGGTCATTTGCCTGCCCATGGGAAGCATTGAAAAAATTTGTTATTTTGCTTTGTTTGCGCATGAAGCTTTTGCTTCACTTAGTAGACTGTCACTATTTCAGTCCCTGAGCCTTCTCGCCTTCCTCCTACTTTCTCCCCATGCCACAAAGGAGTGAGCGAGCAGCTGTGTGGGTGCTTGGCTGCTGGCCAATGTCAACCCACCACAGTGGAACACAGCTTACATAGTTGCTCAAGCTAGAACAAAAGTAGTTGATATCTGTGCCAGAGAATCCTCTGTAAGGTTGAATAACTCTGTTAAATCACACTATAAATGCCTTTACTATACAGCAGTAAACTGATTTCTTTTAAATATTTTTACACCAAATGATGTGGTTATTCTATTCAGCTCTGTGGTCCAGTTCCACAGTCAGATATTTTCTACTAAAATCTGCTTTATAATTCTGCTACAGGAAGCAGAAGGTACTGTTCAAAATATTACAAAAGAGGGTGAAAATTGTGAGTCATGCTACATGTCTGTGCGGGAGATATTATGACCCTCAGCTATTCTTATTCAAATAGGCATTTAAACAGCTTTGGTGGGCCACACATAATTTATCATTTTCTTCACTTTATTATCAGATAATAGGAAAGTGGCCACAGGTCATAATAACTGGAGTTGTGGGCCATCTCAGTTTCAATCAGACTCTATGTTCACCTTACCTGCACTCAACATTTTCCCCTGATATTTGCCACAAATTTCCAGAGCCATGTGAGTACCAGGAAGGACAAAGAACTGTCCCGTTTTGTGGTCATGGACACTTAGGCACAAAGGATGTTGAATAGTCTGGTAAATGCCACCTTCTTGAGGCAAGTGGAAAGCACAGATGTGGTTATCTAAGTCTGTGTGTTCCCTAGAAGTTTCTTCCAGAGTGTGCTACTCTGTTGTTGCTCAGACCTGCCCCAGCTATGTATACAAGTATTAAGCTATGTATACAAGTATTAAACTATGTATGTGTTCATACGCAGAGTATGCATTGTCATTCCATTGCATCAAAAAATTTGGAAATAAGGCTAAATAGGATACTCCTCAGTTAGACAGCCACACTTGTGAAGCAAATGACTGGATTCATCGCAGAGGTATTAAAATAAAACTATGTGATGACTGTGTGATACAGGAGGCTTCTGTCTGGCCTTGAAATCAATAAGCTTGTGGCTACATGGCAGAAGATCAGCAAAAGAATGTGTACATTTACTTTATAAAGTAAGGTAAATATCTGTTTAGGAAACATTTATTAAAATATCCTGTAAGCATGCATCCCATTCATGATGACCTTTACAGCCTTCTGATTTTCAGATTCATATTGTTTACACTTTCTGCACTAACCTTACTAAACATATTTTTAATTCCATTAAAAACCTTAACTTCAATTCTGCATAAAATATCAATATTATAGATTCATCCTTTTTCTCTCCTCAGGGCATGGTTTAATTTCACATCAATTTGTATAATGATGAAAGCAGTGAATCTGCCAAAAATTTATGCTAAGAGAAAACGCTAAAAATCAATTAAAATGCTTTATCAGCTACAAAGATAGTAATATCCTTTTACTAATGAAGGAAGATATATTGCAACATAGAAAATCAGAGCTAATCTGAAACCTATTTCCACTAGCAGGTTTTGTACTTCAGTTGGCTACAATGATTTTATGCTGATGTATTAGAATTTAATTTGTCCACTATCAACATTAAATGTGTGGAAGATTAAGGACACAATTAAGTTCAATTGAATGAAAATTAAATTATCAAATTAAATAATAAAAACTATTTTTATCGCTTTGTATTTTGTTAATTATGTATTTTTCGTTTCATCAACATAAACCATTAGTAAAATTTGACTTCTACACACAGTCAGGACAACCAAATATAAAACCAAGTACATGTATTCTAGATACTCAAGAAGTCCATTTTAACAGCAGTAGATATATGTTTCTCGGAATGAAATCTTGCTCTTGATCAATCATTGACTTACTGTTGAATTCAGTGGTAACAGGAATTTACCCTATGGAGTATGCTTAAAACTATATCCATCTTGTAAAACCCTGAAGATGTTGTTTGGAAAAAAACTTTTAGCCCAACTTTGCACCTCTTTTCTAGCAAACTCTTGAAAACTTCCAAGGTTGAAGTTTTTACAGTCTCCCAGGGTAGCTGTTAGATGGCTGCTGGATCAGAGGGATGCTGTTCAAAGTCTGATCTTCAAAACCCTTTAACACTGGGAATTTATACGAAGTTAAGAGCATCAGGTGCTTAGCTCTTCTCAAAACCAGATCCTACTTGTCCTCAGAAAGTTAGATTCTAATTTTTTCATTTGCAGTCGCTGTGTTTCTTTAACATGTGGTTGACTGTTATGATTGGCACGTTTCTTGTGATCATGGTCACATCAACCTTCTGGGTATCATGGCCCAATTCCAGAACACGCTGCCAAATACCAACACCACAAATGTAAACTAGTATTTTCTTAGGATACAGAAAAAAAAGAAACTGTTGGGTAATACGCCTTCACCAAACTCTGTTACCTAGATGATGGGTAGCTGAGATGTGAAACAATATGGTGTTATCTGGAACCTGTGACAGAATACTGTTATTAGGAATTTGGTTTCATATGTAAAATTTTCAGTATAATTCAAAAAGTTAATTTTTATCTGGTATATAATTGTGATGCATTCTTAAGCTGCCATTGCACTTTATCCCAGTGGTAGTTAAAATGTAATAAGTGGGAGAGGATCCCTAAGTATATATGATGTTCTGATTGCTTGGCATATTTTATCTATGTAAGGCCACAAACATTAATATTCCAGAATAATATGAGATTTTATTGTCATTAAACAAAATCTTTATGAACTTACTTTTACTAAGTCTAAAAATAAATGTTGAAGCCTTTCTTCCCTTCTACTTCAGACTTGATGAACAATAGCCTTCTAAACCTTTATTCTTTTAAAAACAAACCTGCTAGTGTAGCAAAGTGGAAGCCAAGAGTGCACAAAAAGATAAGCATTTACAGTGACAATTCCAGAATCCCATTAAGTAAAATTACTAAAGCTTTTAAAATAGACGGGCAATTTCTCTTGTGTGGGAGGGTTGTGCCAATTTTTAGTGCTAGAGTTAGGTCATGGTTGTACTCTACGATCCTGAGGGTCTCTTCCAACTGAAACGATTCTATGATTCCATTACTCTGATTTTGTTAAGCAAGAATTTTACTTGGTAGCCCATCCTTATAGGTGCCATAAAATGCTGCATTTTCAAAAGTGTTTTAAACCTTTGAAGATTCAGACCATTTGCCTGTGATATTGTCAAAATCACTGTAACAGATTTGACATACAATGTTTTTGAAAATCCCAGCAGAAGCTGCCTACAACTGTTGAATATCTAATCCCAACAGCCTGTCAACCTAACATACTACAGTAGTGAAGTATCAGTGAATAACCAAAGCATCACCTATAGTTGACCTACAAGCCAAACATCGTTCCAATTACGAAGTTTAGCAGTAAATCATGAATATAAATGTTTCAATGTAAGAAAGACAAATATGGAATTTAAAGGTAGATTTATTTTTTCCTTTATTTTCAAATTGGTATCGCTTCTTAGAGTTTAAAATCAGAAGAAACTTTTACAGATATTTTTAGCACCTTCTGTATAACACAGGTCATAGGACATTCTTACTTTATCCAAAGGTATCCCAAGGGTAAGAAAGTAGTTTTCTGTCAAGTGGTTTTGGCTTGGGTTTTCTCTTTATTAAAAAGGAACCAAAGGAACCAGTGTGTTCTAATCTGTCCTGGGGGTAATATGCAGAAATATAGCTATTACAGAATACAGACAGTACTAAATTGGATTTATGGCCCTAAAAAAGCTGGCTTTGAAGGCATGCAAGTTGAAGTTAAAATATAGCCTAGAATTAAATAAATAAATAAATAATAAAAAGGAAATGTTAGTGTTTCTTTTTATGATGAGAGTCTCTTCCTGGTTCTTAAGTCATGGATGCTAATGTGATCCTTCTCTTGGGCATTTATAATTAGATTGAAAAATCAGCATTGGTATCTGTATCCAGAATGTTTGAATGCATAACCAGGATTGAAAAATATATTTTGATCTCTGCATCTCTAAAGTCTGACAGAGACTGTATGTGATTATACCTTCTTCTGTCATATCTGCACACAAAGATGAAAATATTTTGAAGATAATCTGAACGTATCTGATACAGCCTTGAAAAAGCAGTTCAGATGAGTTCACCAAGAAGTTTTTATGGGACAGATCATGACAATCCTCATAAGACCTTATTTTTTCAAAAGGTCTTATTGAACTAGATCACATTCTTAGATTTTTCTTTAGGTTTCACATTTTACAAACAAGACATACCAAGCTAGAGCACGATATACTTACAAAATACTATACACTATACATTGCTCATTTTAATGCTTTTGACATAAAGCCAAGACTTGAAGCTCTTCTTTTTTTCAGGCTTTTTGTCTAATTTTACTTTCAGGGCTTCCACTGACAGCAGGATAGACCTGATTTCTAAGTTGTGAACCTGTATTTGCCAATGTGACAGCTTGAGACTACCGAAAAGCAGAATCATTGCATTTAAAATTATGTGGAAAGGAGTAATTATGAAATAAGTTTCTAAAATGCCCAGAAAATACTTAGGGTATACAAGTATGAAAATATAATTTGCATTTTTTCATAAATTACATCTCTTTCCAAACAGAAACTGCAAATTAATATAGAGGAGACTAAGCATAGAACTGAGTTAGTTGTAAATGGAAATGGTTAGAAACAGCAGCAAATAAGATTGATGTTTCTACCAGAAGCTCTTGATTCAGCAAAGACTAAATGTCTTGGGGAAACAGTCTAAATTTACCTAAAGCCCATCAATTTTCTGGCAGAAGTTTTGCAGATGTATCTGGTGGCATCTCAGAAACCGACCTGGCAGACGAAGGAAGAGCTCGGAGTTTCCAGGCTCCTTGACAGCAAGACAGTTCACCATGTGGACAGTATCAGAGCCAGAGTCCCTCTTGCTTAACATTTTAGCAGTTTAGATAGAACAGAATAAGTTTTCCTGGTGCTGTTCCAGGTGTTACATATTTATCCAGAAGTAAAGCTCAGGGTTTCAAGTAGCAAAATCCTCTTGTGTATATTGTGTCCAAGTCCAAGTTGATGCGGATATTGATTGTTGCCTAAAAAAAAGATCAAAGACAGATAATTATGGGGGAAAAAAGCGGAAAGCAGAAAATACAGCTTTATTAAAATTTATGCAATACTAGTATCTTTGAGTATGAACACCATTTTAGGATTATATTCAGTATGTTCAATTTTATAAATTGAATAATCCATAAATCCATGGGTCCAGATGGGATGCACCCGCGGGTGCTGAGGGAGCTGGCTGAAGTCATCGCTGGACCACTCTCCATCATCTTTGCCAAGTCTTGGGAAATGGGAGAGGTGCCTGAGGACTGGAGGAAAGCAAATGTCACTCCAGTCTTCAAGAAGGGTAAGAAGGAGGACCT
>VWYH01001709.1:741614-768320 GCA_013399365.1 Pampusana beccarii | reverse complement strand
TCTGGGTGTTTCTTGAGTGAGTGAGTCTCCTGAGCCTTCAGCTCTATCTCAATAAATATAAATATGTTATTCTTAAACAAATAACAATGCCATTCATATATATCAATTTCTATAACCTTTTTTTGATTTTGAATTCTATCTTTGGATTTTGCCAACCTGTGCTCTCTATCCATATTTTTTTATATCATGTTTTTGAAAACATGTCTTTCAGTTATACTGGATAAAAATTGATTTTATTTACTAAAATGAATAATAATTATAAGTAATATTACTGATGAATGTGACTGCAAACAATTTGCAGTGTCTGCTGATTGGTTCTAAGAGTAAAGTTTGAGTGTGCACTGTTAAGTGTAGTGGAGGGGATTAATCTGAAAAAGTATTTGTTATGAATGACACCTACAGCCAAGCTAGTTATTGAGACTTTTAAGCAAGGAAGAGGAAAATATACTTTTAGTTAATGATTTGTGTCATCCTAATGTAGTCATCCAAAAAGATTTAGATATCTTATTTCTACGCAATTAGTTTGTCACTGTTCAAAAATAGGTTTGATCTCCTGTCAATTATAGAAGTAAACAAAATTGGAATGAAGAGGTTGTTTTCACTATTAATCACTGAATTGATTTTTCAGTAGCTGGGGATCTTGTTCAGCTGATGATAGTAAAATAACTGTTAAAGAAAAATATTGGTTTATAAACTGCAATTGACAGACTTCAGATGGAAGTGTGGGCTTAACTGATGTTCCCCTTGTTTGAGGATTTTTTACCTGTCCTTTCCCATGGTCATATACCCTGCATTTTAGTATACCATTTTATATTTATACATGCATTTTTATGTGCAACATTACAGTTAATATTCTGATAAGATGAGAAGAATGGGAAGTTTTCCAACATAAGTTTTTGTGGAAAAATAAACATAGTTTATAATTTGTATCCTGTTCTTAAAGAAGCCCCTGTAATCGTCAAATTAAAATTTGTAGCTCTGCCTTATGGGGTGTGAATCAGTATAATCTAAATATGCCCATGTTAAACGAAAATTTGTGGTTACAGTCACAGATGTTTGTGCTATAGGTAAGGTAAAGTCCTCAGGCTTTTGGATAGTGTACTTCAAGTTCTACAGAGGTGTGAAGAAGTTTCATATTAGTGACATATGCATGAAAAGACCTATGTAGCGCATCTTCTAATGATGTACTCTTGAAGGACATCACAGGAGATTTTACACTTGGAGCTGAAAGTTTTCCAGTTTAGTATTCTGATGTGCTTAAAGGGAGGAGTTCTCTAGCCCAGAAGCAAAGTACATTGTTAGTAAGTTGGGAGCAGACATTCACACTTTCAAAATCAGTCTTCAGGAGCATATTTGCCCCATCCCTCTCTCTGGGCTGTCATGCTGCTTTGAGGGTTGTTTTCAAAGCTTCACATTCTCTAGGATCTTCTGTTTCCATATGAACACACAGCTGCAGATATTCCCTGGGGCAGTGTTGGACCAGGATCAACCAGCTCCCAAAGGAGGGCTGGAGCTGAAACTGATTCTGCAGCATATTGGAGGGTTCACTGGCATTTTTGTGCACCTCCTCTGATAGCACAACCCTACACATGGCTTCATGTCTTAAATGGTGTGCAAAACCTCCTTTACCTGTATGAATTTTGCCATAGGATATATTCACTCAGGAGACTCCTATCATTATTCTATGTATATTTCAGAGTGTTATTGTAGTTCTATTGAACATGGGATATCTAGCAGAATTCTTATTTTATACTGCGTCATACTCTTAGGCTTTTAAAAATTAATTCTGATTCATGAGAAAGACAGGAAGGCTGGTTTCAGTTTTTGAAGTGAATAAAAGAAACTAATAAATGAACAGATTTCTAAATATATTAGAAAAAGTTAGAACTACAAGGTTTGTATTCTGAAAGTTTTTAGCTTTTTTATAGAACAGAGAAAAATGAAAACATGTCTGTCAGCCTTTAAGCTTATTCTGAAAGGGCAGAAAATGCAGCAGGATGCTCTAGAGGGCCTGGAAATCTCAGTCTTTAAAGGGAAAGGGGAGAAAAAAAGAAAAAAGAAATTCTATTAATCTGAAAATTAGACCCCAAGGGATATAGAATATGTGTCAAGAAACTCTTTTTTTTTAATACTTTATTGCACATAAAGACAGCTGATACTTTAAAATAGCTTGGCCAGCTCATTACAGTATGTTAGAGAGTATATTTGTTTTCTGCAATGATAAAAAAAGCTATCTAAACACTGTCTTTTGGAGAGTGATTAGCAGCCATTTTCCTATTTCTCTAGAATGTCAATCACGAGGATGTGCATAAAAAATTTACTTCTAAGGATCTGATTCTAAACTCTTTTAAATAAAAGTGATACTTCCATCATTTTTCAGTTAGTTTTCAGTCATGCTGTAAATCATCATCCGAACAAAAAATACTTAATACTACAGTTGTGCCTAAAGATAACTTTCTTGTTTGATTTTATTGGCCTATTGTGCAATAATTTGACTTTTTTCTTTTCCAATTCCTGCCAAATAAGCTTCTGGGAAAAGTTATAATGATTAGTGCAACTGGCATTGCATTAGGTTCAGCAGGGAAAGGACGAGAGTATAGGAACTCATTTACATTTGCATGTATATGTGGAGCGTTAGAAGTATGTACTTTTTACTAGGGTTGCATTTTTCAATAGCAGTTATATTTTTCTGTATTTCTAAGTCTGACCATTACTACAAGTATAAATGACCAGTTCCCTCAACACTGGACCTTACCTGATCTAATCTTTTATCCAAATCAGCCTTTCATTGTGTGCATTTACCTTCCACTAGTATGTGCAACTCGGAGACCTTTTGCATTGGACCCTTTGCAAACATACCATGAGTATAAAAAGACTGGTTAAAGTTATGTGCTGTCCACAATGTGGACCATGGGGAAATCCTGCTGTGCTATAAAGTGTAAAAACTGCTTAAACCTTCACGAGCTCTGTGTGTGCTCAGGCAGAAAAATAAAAAGCCTAACTAGATGCTGGGCTGCATTTAATAGGACCCTAGCCAGCATGTTGGGGGAAGTGATCATTCCCCTTTAATCAACATCTGTGAGACCTGTGACACTCCAACATCTGGAGCTCTGTGTCTAGTTTTGGGCTCCCCAATGTTCAGGAAAAACGTGGAGGAGGTCCAGTGCAGGGCCACCAAGGTGGTCAGGAGTGGGAGAACTGGATATATAAGGAGAGACTGAGAGCTGGACTTGCTCAGCCTGGGAGAGAGCCCAGGAGGGACCTTATTGCTCCCTACAGCTACAAGATGGGAGACTGTACAGAAAACAGAGCCAGACTCTTCTCAAAAGTGTACAGCAAAAGGATGAGAGGCAGCAGACATGAGGCAGCAAAGGGAATTCTGATGAGATATTAGGAGAAATATTGTTCATGATGGGCTTAATGAAACGTTGGAACGGGCTGTCCAGAGATGTTGTGGACTCTCCATCCTTGGAGATATTCAACACAAATCTGGACAGTGACCTGTGTGACCTGATGTGACTCTAAATTTGGCCCCATTTGAGCAGTAGGTTGGGCAAGATGATTTTCAAAGGTCCCTTCAAAGGTAAATTTTTCTGTGATTATATATGAATGCTATTCTCAAATAACAAGGTTCTGTGTTGTGTACCTTGTCAATGAAAGACACTTTAAAGGAAGGAAAACATGGCTTTACGCTACCTTTGCATCCCTTCCACCTCGGCTGTGATTTACTTTAAGAGCTGGACCAGTCCTGATAAAACTTCAACAAATTATTTAGTTCTAAGTATTAGTGAAGATCTGTTAGGACAGTTACACAAGTTCTAGGGGGCTGTGGTTTTGTATACATATTAATATACGTTGTTAGCAGTAGTAACAAGAAAAGCTAAGAGTGGCTTTGTTTCTATTCAGAAATTGCGGGAAATATAAAAGCAACTTGTTTCTAAATAAGGATGCAATGTGTAAAATTCTAATCTAGTTGTAATCATAAAATGCAAATTAAAACTAGGGAGAACAATTGTATATTTGTGCATTTTATGTGTGAAGAGATGGAGCTCTTCTTAGAGAAATAAGTTTTCCTCTGTAAGAAAATAAAAACATTAAATCCCAGCAGAGTTTCCTAATGAAGCTGATCTTGAAACACAATTCTTTTATGTGGAAAACGATCCCAGAACTTTAACTAAAAAAAATCTACTATCTTGAAATGTGCCCTATTGGTTTCTCAACGTGCCAAGGGTACTCTGATAATTCTATAAACATAGCTTAATAATAATATGGATTCAGAGATCTGCTAACAGATGGACAATTCCCTTTTGAGGCAGAGCAGCCAGTAGTGTCATTATCATCCTTTTTCATGAAGGGATTGTTTAAAAAAAATGTCACTCGAATATGTCAGATAACTAATTTCTAGTGACTTAGCTCTATTGCAGTAAGCGAAATTCTTGGAAATCCTTTTCTCTTTTCCCAGTAGAATACTATAATATTTTTTTCATACCTAGAGAAGCTCTTGTGGAGAGTTCTCTGTTGATTTACATGGATGTACTGTTTTACAACACTCATGTGAAGTAATCAAAACAATCTAACTCACTAAAGCTCCTGCAAAACATTTACATTGTATGCTATGTAGAGCTGCTTAAAAGTGAAAGGTAATATTTATAAAAACACCATAGGAGGCATATTTGTTTTCAGGGGCATAGGGGTCCTGAATATTCTTCTCCATTCTCTAACCGTTATACCATTTATTTCTTCGTGTGACCCACCACTAGGCAGGCATTGTCACTAGATTTAATGTAGGAAAACAAGAAGTTCCTATGGTTCTGGAGAGGGAGAGAAGTCATGGGAGAGAGAGTTGCATGTCTTGGGAAGCTGGTATGATGGGGGACTGAGGAGAGAGAGACACTGTGCTCTGAATTTACCTGACCTTCACTCTCCTTCTGCCACCTTCTTCTTCACCTGTGTTGAACACAGCCAGACTCTTTTCTGGTGCCTGGAATCCCCTTTGGCCCATCTCTTCTTCAAAATATTCTCCTTTTGTTTCTACTTAACTGAATTTTGGATACAGAAAATGAGGACAAAATATATGATTTCGCATAACACCTCTAACAGCTGATGTCCTTTGTTAATGATGAACAACATGTTGAAGCAACACTAGATTCCAGCATTTCTAGATTCTCTTTTTGTTTTACTAGTTGAGGAGGGTAGTAGCATGGGGGTTGTATGTTTATATTTTGTTTGGCCTGATATAAAACCAATCCCTCCACTACTACAAAATAAAAATCTCAAACATTGATATTAGCAGACAACAAATTTAAAATGTAAATAGGCAGAATATTTATTTTTTCAGGTTACTAAGCACTGCAATGAAATCCTAGAAAATGACTGAGTACATACTGAGCTTGAAATATGAAAGTAATCCCATTAAAAACAATAAGACTGTATGTTTTCCTCAAGAAAGATATTAAAGTGTTTTTCTAAATTGAACCAGAGAATTCAGCTCTTCACATAACTGAGGGCTGAAGGAGAACATAATTAAAAGAAAACTGGTTTTGTAGTAAATGTGGGCCATTTTGCATTACTCAAACCTCCCATCTGTCTCTGTTGCTAGCTGATACACTAAGCAAGGTAACAAATCAATTTTCAGAACTGCGTTCTGCTGCTTTTGTGGACCATTGCTCTTATTGAGATAAAACATCAATTTAACTTATCACTGTGACACTCCTACTGTTCATGTGCATTCTACTGATATTAAAGATTTTGTGCAGCCAAATGTGAGTTTCACACATAGAGGTTCAGTCATGACAGCCAGCTCCCAACTTTCGTTTCCATGCTTCTGGACTTGCCAAGTCTTCCAGATGAATTGTTAAACATGGAATTCACACTGGGGTTCATGCAGTTCAAATATTGCAACTATCTGCTCTATTTGCTCAAGAAAAGTTTTCCTGTTAGCCATTAATATGCAAGTAACTCAGCTGCAGCAGTTACGTGCTATTTACAGAAGTACAGCATCAGAAAATATAATGCTTATCCATCCTTTTCTTGAGAGGTAATTGTAAAACCTCCAGTCAGAAATAGATGATAAAAGGCAGGAAGACCATTCAGGGTGACAAAATATGAGCTAATCTGATTCACCATGCAAGAAAATTGTATAATGTTGACTATTTATTTTTTTGTGCTTAAATAACTGGGCAAGAGCAAGGTATAACTATCCCAAACATGCGGTGATAATTTCTTAATAACTACTGATATTGAGCTTTTTGCTAATGTCAGATCTTAAATGTAGGTCATAAATTTGTAATAAATGCTCTTTGATCCAGATTATTACAGTGCAATGATAATCTTGGGTAGGTTTCCTTTAAAAAATTAAAGTGCGAGTAGTAGAAACAACACTGGGAAGATACTGGAAAGCAAAAGAATTGAGAGTTGTAATTGTTCAGCATCTCACACGTCTGGCTTTACTTGTTGATAACAGGAATGTGGAAATTGCTTGAGAAGAGAAAATAAGGAATAATTTAAAACAAAAACAAAAACCTAACCAAAACAAGCAAACAAACAAACATTCTAGGCCTAACGAAATATCAAAATAGAACAATCTAAACCTGTAAATAATTGTAAGTGATTTCTGGATGTGTTTTTTTTCAATGTAAGCATAAAAAGTTAAAAAAGTATAGATCCTATGACTATAGGCCCTTGTAAAAAGTATCTCTCCAGCTTTCCTGTAGGCCCCTTTTAAGTGCTGAAAGGCTGCTTAGAAGGTTTTCTGAAGCCTTCTTTTCTCCAGGCTTAACGGCCACAACTCTCTCAGCCTGTCCTCACAGAACAGGTGTTCCATCACTCTGATCACTTTCATGGCCCCTCTCCAACAGGTCCATGTCTTTCTAATGGTGGGGGCCTCAGAAGGTAAATTTAAGCATTTCTCTTTCTGCGGGAAAGAATGATGTATTTTGAGCTATTGTGAGTTACTAGAGATGTCTTACTGTGTATGTCACAGAATCATTTATTCAAACAGACAGCTTTGAAGGTGGCATGGTGTGGGACCTGCTCTCAGGGTAAATGTCCAACCTTTTGACGTATGTTTGACCATATGAATGGGATTGTTTTCTTTTGTGGTATCTTCTGTGTGTGTCTTAAATTCCTACTGTGCATCATGATCAGCACCGATAGCATTTTTAACAGTTCTTATAAACCCTTATTATGTGGCCCATATGGCATCATATTTCCATGATGAAAAGTGGTATATTTGGCACATTCCTATAATGACATTCAGAGGTAGGAGTCAGTTCTGACAAAAGTGGTTGTGTTTCGCAGAGAAATAACAGTGCATCAGAACCCATAAAAATTTTTAGGTCATCTGCTCATAGTGTGATTTTAAGTGGGGCTTTTTTAATTCCCAGACCTGCCATTAAAGCATGTTATAAAGAAAAAGAATATAGAATCTAGAGAATCAAATTATATCTCTGGGTACTAGCTGATAACTCTAAGAGCACCAATGTACTGTGAGTCAGCTAATAAAATCAACTGTATCAGCCATTTGTATTTTGTAAATATTCCTTGACTAATAAAATAAAGTAAATAAAATTAGTAAATTTACTACTAATTTACTAAAGAGCATATCTCATGCAGGTTGGTTCAAGTCAGGGAGAAGTGCTTTGGAGGCAGCAGAAGCTGAACAGGGGATGGGCGCAGCAAAGTGGCCCTTCTGAGCCATGACTGTAAGGTGTATCATACCATATTGTGCTTCATGTTATGAACTCAGAAATAGCACTTCAAATTAGTTATACTAAACTACTTTTCCTAGAGCTATACACACCTGCAATAATAATCCATAACAGATGTTGTTGATAGGATCAATTTAGAGACAGAAGGGTTTACAAGAAAATAATTACTGGGGGGTTGTGCATTTAAATTATAATACTGATAAAGTGTATGTGGACGAAAAAAAATTGTATATTTATAAGTGGCTTCAATCAAGACTTAGAACATTGTTCCAAATTGGGGAAAAAGTTGGCGAAATTATCTCACAGGTCTTACGGCTATGGTTAAGGGAAGAGATGGACAAAATGGAAGTGGAGAGTAAAGAGTAGGAAGAACAGTGCAATTGGAAAAGTTCGGAAGGCTGTCAGTTTATCTCCTTTAAGGCATAGTTGTATAAAGGTCCATGTTGATGAAGTACAAAAATTCAGTTGAGGAGAAAAAATTGTAGGATTGCTTTTATGTAGTGAATTTATGCAAATTTAATGTCAGTAAGTTTCCCTTCCCCCTTCTTCCCCTCTTCCTGCTAGACTGCAGAAGTTTTTAGGTCAAACATCATGCATCTACTGAGAACAATGTCTAACAAGTATCTTTCTTTCAAACTTTCTAGCTAAATATGATGAGATTAAGGAAAATCTTGCATGTTGAAACTTCTTTTCAATCATATTGGTTTATTTGTATGTTAGTTTCTGTTTTTTATTAAATTATTTTCCTGTATTTCTGTCAAGGTGAGAATTCATTTTTTTTTCAATTAAAGGGTTTTTTGTATGAATTAAATAATTTTGTATGGCTCTAATTATTAGAATGATTTATACATAACCCAGAATTGTCAGTGGAATCTAAGAAAATTGTGCACCTGACTTTTAATTTCCTTGGGTGCTCATTACCCGATTCCTTTTTAATTCTTTCGTTAGGCAATCTTAAAATCACAAGTCTTAATTAAAAGAATACAACAGCCTTTGGAGACCTCTTAGAGTAGAATACAAAGCACATATTTTTTTCTTAGGAGAAAACTGGGGGGTTTTCACTGTAGAATTCATGGAAAATGTGTTCTCTTGATTTCATATTTTACCATATGCCTATTTCTGATGTGCATGGACTACGTGGTCATTGTTAGACTTTGCTGTAGGACTGATGTTCAGGGATTCTATTTAACAATATGTAGTATAAATGATTCCTCAGCCTGTTTTGAATGATGGGTAAGCTGCCATTAGGTTATCGTTTTCAAATTTCTCTCCTTCTACTGCCATTGAATAATGAGACTTTTTCACTGTAATTATAATTTCTAGCACAAAAAAATGCATAAATAGCAGATTATATTTTTAAAACTATCTCAGAAAAAAAATGAACAGCAGGACTCATTTTCTGTTCCATGTACATCAAAAGAATTGTAATGGATTATTAAAAATAATGTGAAAACAAGCACTTTTTCACAATAATCAACAGAAAATTATGATCTTTTCCTTTTAATGTTTTGCTACTGATTCTTCTCCCTGGAGACATTCTGACTTTGTTTCAATCCATCTCTGTATTTTATTTTCCTTTCTTTTCCAAAGATGTTTGAGTGTTCCCTATGAGGCATGTACTGTGAGGAAGGTGACACAGCATAGAGGATTCCAGCTCCTGTAAGAGTTGTTCATAGCACACTGTTGTTGGGCAGCACCGTGCTGTCTGTCTGCTAGTATTCTGGTTAGGGAAAGAAAAGAAAATCTAAATGGGAAGAGGTTTATTGAAATAAGTCAGAAATAACTACTAGGCAGCATAAAGATTAAGTGTTAGAACTAGTTTTTAGTTCTTATTTTATACTTTGCACTGAAGTAAAGTCAGCTCAGATAGGAATAACTACATGTTTTCTCAGAGCAATTTATTTATATTAAAATTGATAAGAACTATTTAAAAAAAAATACTTTCAGATAAAGTCAAGTGTCCACATCAGAGTGGAAAGCTACTTTCCATAACATATTCAGTGAGAAATGTAAGATTTAATGGACACAGTCACAATTCTATCCCCTCTAATGCCAGCTTTCAGGAAAGTACTGTTACAACAAGTAGTTTCTGAAATATTCCAGTATACGTCTTAATATTTGTTAATATTCAGTTCTCTCTCTCTCAAATTATTTCATTGGTCTTAAATGTCTTTTAAAAATGCAGACATGTCCATTCGTCTGTGTTTTGATGAGGAAATCTAGGATATGTGCAGAGAGTGATCCAGCTTAAAAACTATGACTTTTGCAATACCATAATTCTTAATGTTTAAATTTCACTTTCTTAGTTTGATATGGTTTAATGCAAGAAATTCTCTCATTTAAAAATAATGACACAAAAAAATACTCCCCAAAGTATTTTTTTTTAATTAACCTTTCCATTATATAAATATGCCTAAATTTACATTCCTATTTCAATTTACAATTCAGAGAAAACTCAGTACTTTGGAATTGTTTGTGAAAACATAGAAATTGCTTTCATTTTTTATTTTAACAAGGGAATGGAAGAGTCAAGGCCAAAAGAGAAATAAATATAGTATATATCAAGACTCTGTGCGTACAGCATTTCACAAGAAAATGAGAAAAAACAACAACAACAAAAAAGGTGTTCCCAGATATTTTCATCTGCTTTTACATATCGCGTGTTGCTGAGCCTAACATGTACAAAGAGGAAACCAAATGTATTCATTCAGAACATATTTGAAATTTTGCTGGTTTACATACTTATTTTCTCTGAAAAAGTAGGATAATAACATCCAACAAATCATAAATTTAATTTTATCACCCAAATGCAGGGATTTTTATTATCTTTGTCATACTTTCTGCTGTATTCTTATTTACCTTTGATACCTGTCAGTTTTGGTCACCCATACACTATGAAGATTTGCTACATGAGCTCTTAGGGAAGAAACTTGTAAACTGTGCAGGGCAGGGATCCTGTTTTCATATCTCTTTATAAATTATTTAGACACTGCTGATGCTATTGAAAAAAAACCCAACAACAACAACCCACAAACAAACAAACAAATAAAAAAACCCCACGCTTTACTTGTTTTGATCATATTTCAGCTTCAATACAAGTTCTTGGCATATCTCACTGAGCAATGACAAAATAATTTGTAATTCTTATTCTTAGACACAAAATCGGGGCAGATCGTAGCAAAAGTGATTGTATGTTTCTTGCTACTGAAATGTTAGACATGTTATCTCAGATTTCCAAACCATTTAACCATTTGGCCGTCAAAGAACAGACTATAATCTGTTTTGGCATTAATCTACTTGCAATAGCTACTTTGAGCACAGTTTCAATATTACAGCAAAGATGCACAATGCATTATAATTATGTCCCTTTCAGGAATAAGAACTGCAGAAAGATTTCTTGAACTTAAGTCTCATGTCTCCACATCTCTGGGAACTAAAAATATCCTTTTAAAAATTTGTTTATAAGGTATGTTTGCCATAGTACTGTATGGAATTCACAAGATTTTTTTAAGTGGCAATAAAATGTGAAATCGTATGTGTGCAAAATGTGAGAGGAACACTCAGTATAAAGTCAATCAAGAATGAAATGCTATTATGTGCAAACACCTCCTGGGCTTGTGCAGAGGTAATGGAGCATAAGAAATAGATAAAGTGACAACCAAGAAAGGAAGATATGTGACTTTCCTTACAACTTTGTTTAATAAAGCACGCAACATACATTGTGGATATAATGTGCTGTTTTGTTTCCATCCAAATCATCTTAGTTTTTATTCCATGCATTTTGTAGACTGTAATTTGGTGGTATCTCTTCTTTGCACAGTTAAAAGGAGTGATAAACAGGAAGAACAAGTCAGTTAATAAGAGGATGTGCATGTCTTTCCCACTACAGAGCTATTTATTTGAGTGGGTCAGGAAAAAAGTCAAATTTTGCTTCTAAGAAACACCACTAAGGATGCAGTGTTGAATATTTAGGGAGAATACTTACGAGGTGGCTGATTTTAAAGCAATCTGTGTAAGGGCCGAGTGAAAAGACTTACCTATTTTTCATCCTTTCTAGTTTGAAACATGCTTTATGAAATCTGTAATTCTTGAAGTTTGCCTTGTGCATTATCATTACATTCAGTCCTTTTGGTCTGTGTTGTAATCTTCCAAGCCACACTGCCCGAGCAAGGAGCAGATTTGTATTGTGCTGCCTGAGAAGGGCTGCAGCTGCAACATGATTCAAGGAGTCAGGACGTGGACTCTGTTTCCCCCTTGCTCCAGTTGGGAGCAATCTGTTCAGGCACGAAGGAGTTATGCCCTTTTACTCCCTAGGGGGAGATGCAGTTGGATTTTCAGATGTTCGTGTTGCTTCAACCTTGTCAAATTTTTCAGACTTTCTTATTTCAATGGAAAATTGTGATGACTAAATAATTGGAATATGATGCAGACATGGACAGCATTTTAATACGTATCATGTTTACTAATTTTTTTTTATTCCTCGATTTAGATAAAAAGTCAATTGTTTGAAGACTCTTCTTAGCAGCAGCTAGAAAAGATATTATGTATTAGTAACATAAATAATATATTATGCCAACGTAGTAACAAATCAAACCCTTCTCCTGTTTATTACTGAATCTATAATACTACAGATTTCCTTAGAATTTAGGGAAAAAAATGAAACATCTTGCATAGGATTTGCATTAATTTGGACGGGGACAACATTAACAAATATTCTTGGTGTCACATAACTCTGCATTTGCCAGAGCTCTCTCAGTGTTTTAGGCTGCAGAATTGGTATTTATAGGCCTACAACAAATAAAAGAATAATTACTTTTATAAATGGGACTAAAACTGGGTCTCACCACACTTGAGAGCATAGGAGATCACTTAGTGGGTCAAACCGACATTCTATCTAGCCCAGCAAAGTGTCTCTGGTGGTTACGTTAGAACAGATTTGGCAGGGAGAATGTACCAGCCTGGCTGCCTTCTACGGACTGTTCCCTTCATACTGCCCCCACGGCTCGCATCCATAGCTGTTGGATTGGGAATATCAGTCCTGCTTTTTCCTTGTAGAATCAATTTTTCAGTCCATTGTCCATGAACTTATCTAATCCCTTTCTGTATCCTACCTGAACCAAAACATCCTTCTCTGCATGCCCGTTGCCTTCTTTAAAGAAGCCCACGACTCCCTTTAACAAAATGCTATGGCAACTCCTTCCAAGTGAATCACACACATTGTTAATTTTATTCCTCAGCGTGGTTTTACCAGCTTTTACCATATGGGTAAGGCAGACACATAGACCAGCAGCTGCCAGGATCTGAGAGCCCAGTTTCAGAGGCATGATGCTAGAGCAGTGTGATTGAAGCCTCACATTATGGTCACATCTCCTGCAATCCGCAGCCTCTCTGATCTCCCTGTTCATAGAATGTTCATGTTACCCCTGCTTACAGACTCACCATATTCTTCAGACATGGAATATAAATGCTGGGTTAATTATTGAGATCATGTAATCTAATTTTCGTTTTAATTACTTTTTAATATATAATAGTATCTGAACACCCACATAACCTTACTTTCCTGTATACTTTGCATACATATATTACAGTGCACACCTGTCATTCTGCCACCGAACTTCTGAGAAACATGATATGTCAGTTAAAGTAAAACAAGCTTCTTGTATCTGAGCTAAGACATTGAGGCTAGCAGTTTTCAGTAGAACTAAATATACAGAAATGGAAGTGCTGCCTTGCTGTTCTGCAAGTTTCTATGAGAAACTAGTATGACAAAGAGAGGCCAATTTCAATAACAGTAAGCTAACTCAGGAGAAGAAATCATTTAGTAAGTGGTGTTCTTCTTATAGTCAGTCAGTGTGCAGGTACTGTTTCTTGTTCTCCATTGTTATCAAGTAATCAAAACAAAAATTGAAAATGTATTAACTATAGGGAATGCATATGGTTGCATTTTTACGCAAACCAACATTTAAAGTTCTGTTTAAAATTATGTTATAAATTAGCATAGGGTTCTATCTTATTCTCCATGCTGCTTTTTATAGACATTTGGTTGCTTTTTTTTTTTTCTTTCACAAAGAAATGGTAGGTGTAATAAATAGGGCTTGAAGGAGGTTTGAAAGGCTGTGCAGTCCAGATTTTTGCCTCAGGCAGCATCAAGTAGACTTAAATAATTTCTATCTAACCTGCTCTTTAAGTCGAGATTTTTTTTTGTAGCTCTGCAGATATTTTTTTTCTACTGCTTTGCAATCCTTGCAGTTCAAAAAGTATTTATCTCCAACCTTAATATCCACTGCTGCAATTTAAGCTAATTATGTCACCACAATGGAAACTGAGGACGGTTTACTCTCTCCTAGCAATAACCTCATATATTTGAAGGCTGATACTTCAACTCAATCTTCTCTAGACTAAATAAATCCGCCTTTTAGAATTTCTTTCCTTTTTTCTAGACTTCTGACCATCTGTCCAGTCATTTGCAACCCATTCCTGTGTTCATCCAGTTTATTCAGATAGTTATTTTAGTGCTTTGCCCTTATTGAATTGAAATCTCAGGTTTTTTGAGACTACTTTGAATTATGTTCCTCTCAAGTGCTTGCTCCTGGTTCAGTTTTGCATCGTTATGAATGTAATTTGTCTACCTTCTATTTCATCAAATAGTGATTAATGAAAATTCATACTAGAAAAAATACAAATCTGTAGGTAACTTCACTTGATATTGCCTCCCCATATACTACATTCAAGTTATGTTTTTCCATCAGTTTAAACTCTGTTTAAATCAACATTTCCTAGCTTGCTTATGGTGATGTCACATGGGCAGTATCAGAAGCCTTGCAAAGTGCATCAGACACAACTCCTACCTGTTGTCCACTATTGGTAAATCTTACAGCTCCAGATGAAAGGAAATTCAGCTGATTGGCTATTTTTAACTCTTGGTACATGGTTGGCTGGTACTTATCATTTTTTTCCTGGCTCACAGATTTTTTTAATCCTATGTTCTAGAACTGAGCTCAGAATAATTCACCTGGTACAATAATTTCCTGGGTAGTTTTCCATGCCTTTTTCAAAATTGAGTTTTATTCATCCATTGCAGGTTCTCAAATATAACTACTAATGTCTATGAGATTGCAAGTTCCCAAGTATTATAGCCGAAATTCATGAGTTGTCACATCACGATTCGTATTGAACTAGATAAGAATAATGTAATACCAATAATAAAATTAGCGTTGTTTATTTATTTTCTTTCACACACAGACCTTCTGTATTGAAGCTGCTAGCATAAGGATTAGAGCTAGAACAAACTTTTTTTCAGACTGTCATTTCAAAAGTTTCAGTGACTGTTTTATCTCTTTGTGAAAAATGTTGTGACAATATAATATTACAAACTTCAGAGCATCTGCAAAAATAATCTCAGTCTTGTATTATATAATGTTGCAGATGAGAAATGAGCAATAGGTTTGAAACTCTTGTTGCCAATAGGGGGGATAACAAACATTGGATAATAGTACAAAAAGCTACTTAGGCTCTCTGTGATGGGTTCTATTCCTTATCCAAATATTGTCTACTGTTTCATGTTACCTGCATATATATGTGTGTATGCATATCCATATATACATTTCAGATACATGTTACATAATTATGTTTTTTTGGTTGGTTTGTTTGGTTGATTTGGTTTGGGTTTTTGTTTTTGTTTGTTTGTTTGTTTTTTACTGATAGAAGATGTAGTGAAGAAAAACAACCACCAAAATCATCAGGCAACTAGAAGGATTGGTGATGACAAGTCCTAAGCAATAGCCTGGCTAAGCACTGATTTAGAGGTTAAAATAGGGAACAAATATTTGAAAATATCCTTCCAACAAGAATAGCAGGTAATATGTGCAAGATTAGATTATGAACAGTTAGTACAGTTATCCTCAGTCTGCTCTGTGAAGTTGATCCACAATTGCTGTGCCTTTAAATATATATATATGTATGGAATATGCAACAACAAAGCCTTGACTCTGACCTCTTTCTCTCTCACGCACACACACATACACAGATGCTAGTATACTGTAATATTGTGGAGCTGCCTTGATTACAGATAGGCTCATTGCAGCTGTTTTAAATGAGATAAAGCTGGGGAGCAGATGCAGGAACAGGTAAGTGGTTTTGCATTCAGTCAGTTGAGACTCATCAGGTCTCATTAACTCAGGCTGTTCCTGAAAGGCACCGTACTGCTGAGCTGGCCCCAGAAATTACACCACAGTGTTCACACAGTGCTCTGTGTGCATTAGTTAAGTCTATCTGACCTGAGCTAGCTCTTTACTGAATTACCTGTAGTGCTTCTGCCCTGGGTTGTATTTAATCCAGAATTGAGGTTAAATCGTCCGTAGGTAATTGAGGATTGACTGCCTTTCTGGAGTGCGCAGCTCAAGTATCAGTAAGGTCCTCTCTTGCATATCATGCCTTTCCCTATATCCCCACCCCCTCCCTCTCATGCCCGTATTCTGCTGTTCATTCCCATTTGTCTTTCCCCATCCTTCACGCACTTGTGCTCGTGCTCAACCTGAAGCATCCACCTTTGTCAAACAGGTGAGCTGGTGGATGGGGTGCAGTTGCAGTGAGGCACTTGTGTAGGAAGGAAGCAGTGTGGGTGCAGCTGGCAGGAACTACAATTTTCTCTTCCAGGGAATGTGTGTCCAGCTTGCAGTGCTGCAGTGGAGTCCGGGCACCTTATGATAAGCTAGGCACCTTATGATTATGGAGTCTGGGCACCTCCCAATTAGCCATGGCCCCAAGTCTGACAGTGTTCAAGAAGCATTTGGAAAGGATGTAAATTTTGGGGTTGTCGTATGCAGGACAGGAGTCAGACTTAATGCTTGTTGGTCCCTTCCAACTGAGGACATTCTATGATTCTAAACTCTTGGGTTAATGCTGTTGTGGCAGTTGCTGATTTTTTTCGTTTTGTTCAGTCTGAGTAACGAGTATGATCATGCTGTGTGGCTATTTTGTGTTTGCGTGATTGTTAATCTGTAGATAGAGTTTCAATTTGAAGGTGATTCAATAAGCATGCCCTCAGCCAGAAATTCTGTGCCATTCTGTGCATGTATAGAAATCTCCCCTAATGTATCTCTTATGTGACTTTAGTTGTTCATGGTAGGGAACAGTCCTGGTATGATCTGATTTCCATATGCAATGTCTCTTATGCTATGGAGGACAGTTTGAAACATTTTCCTTTGAACTACAGTGACATTAGAAAACAATAAACCATCAAGCCTCAAGAGAACTACCTTGGTATACATGATGAATCTGTTATAATTACTTGTTATGTCTTAATGCTTGTACATCTGCAGCAATGAGTACTTAAAGTTTGAAAGGAAGCAAAAATTTTACAAGCTGATTAAGGCCTTTGCAGTTTTGCAGAAATAAATTTGAGTTTTTATTTTTGTTTTGAAGAAACATATGGTTCTTATTCAAAGAAGTTAAAACACTCCTATCTACACACTAATCTACACCTGGAGTATAGACTCGGAAAAAATGAAATCACAGCCATTATTCCACTGTTAAGAATCTGTTTCAAAAAAAAGAAAAAATTCTGTCCAAACATCTTCTCTATTACCACAGTCTTAATAGTGCCCTACAAAGCTGCTGTTGATATCATACTTCTTTGGTGTTCTCTCTCAGCATCACCCAAATCAAAATGAAAAATGTGTAACTTTAGGTTCCTGTACACCAAAACCTGCCATCCTCTATTCCTCATGTACCCATCTTCAGTAAAGCAGCGAAGCCATTTTGCATTTCATTTGCCAGCTTGGCCCTCTTGCTTCTTGTTAGAGCTGCTTCCCTGTTACTTTCTCCTCTGAATTTTCTGGCACAAGGCACAGGGTGAGAGAAAAAGGAGGGTTGTGGGAATCAGCTGGCACAGTGTCACTGCTACACCAATGTGAAATGAACAGCCAGTGGCACCTCCGTAGCCTGTACAACCCTTTCAGAGAAAGCAGATGATTCAGAGTATTAGGACATGCTGAGGCATAGCTCATAGACTTGTCAGTGCTTCAGACTTTTGGTTTCTTTTAAATCAGAATATATTATGCTGTCATGGATAAATAAACTGTTGTTACTTTAGGTGGTTCATCAAGACTAAGAGAGAAAGGCATCTGTTCTTTCTCATGTGTAATATTTCTCTTTTATTTTTTAGTGCAATTGTTTATTCCTGGTTTTATGATCTTCAGCCCATGTTTCTAGAGAGTTCTTCAGATCCCTTGGACAATGGCTACAATTTATACCTTTGCATTTTCTAATGTTTGGAGTGAAGGTATTTAGAAGGCTTCTCTGGAAGGAAAAAGTAGAAGCAGGAGAAATAGTAGCTTACTAAACTCAGTTTTCTTTTGTTGATAACTGATAGCTGACAAAAAAAAATTGTTTGCATTAAAATGTAGCTTGCAAGAAAATTAAACCTTACTTTTGTTGTCTGGCAGAAAACAACACTGGAAATAAGCATATCTGCCTATGTGTATCTGATAATTTTCAAGAGAAAAGAAGGAATAAGGTCATAAAGATGAATAAGAAAAAAATGCCAAGATAGATATATTTTTTCAGCAGCATAGACTGTAAAATACCTCTCAGTTTTTCAGGCTGGTATTTGCAAAAAAAAAAAAAACATTGACCTCAGTCTGGAGTCCTTCCAGGATTTAGCTCTTGAAGAACTGCTTGTCACAATCTAGCAATACTGTGATTTCCATAGGGAGATACAAATCATTAATTTTTTAAAATGTAACACATTTGGAAGCTCTTGTTTCCATCTCCCAATCTGGCCTTTCGGTTAAACTGACTTTGTTATGCTAACAGAGGCGAGGGGAAAGCGGAAGACAGGGTGCAGATGCATTCTAACAGTCCCCTAGTTAATTTGGGTACTCCATCCCTGGACACCTGACTGCATCAATATTTAGCTTATCCTCTATATGGTATGACATTTTCTTGCACTTTACTAGGTTAGTGAGTACAAAGCGAAAATATCACAGATCAGATAAGGCCGAATTTTCAGATACATTTAACTTGATACTGATTATTCCAGAATTTTATATATATATATATTTCATGTCAAATTGTGTGTCAATGAATAGTAAGATGTAAAAATATCTTATTGTCATGGAAATTGTTAGTGATCAATGAAAAGCTGAAAATCAAGTTTGATTAACTGATAAGGATGAACAATTTTTACTTGTGAGTTCTTAACAGCCAGTGACATAAACCCTCTTGTTGAAAAGCAGCACTACAAAAATGGATGATAGACACTTATCCAATCTTCAGCTATTTTTCAGCCATGACTGACAATGTTATGGAACTGCATGTAGTGGATTTCTGAACATGGTCAGAATTTTTAATGCAAACCAGTGTATAATATAGAGGTTTTTTTATCTAGGGCCCATCTTTTGTAGCACAAAGGAGAGCAAGTATATGAGAACAGTCTAGCTAAAAGCTATACATAAGCTTATTTCTTTCTGGAGCTGTGGAAGTACTTTGTCTATAAAATGTTCGTATTTGACAAAACATAACACAAACTCAGTGTAAATAAAAATATACTGGAAGAGACACTTTTACACCCACTTCATTCCTTTGGCCCAGGAAAAAGTTGAGTGGCTAAAACCAAGTTCTGGTTCTCTAAAGCAAGGGCATTGCAGAAACAAAACAATATTTTGCAATATGCAGAAAATCTTGTCTGTAGAAAAATGTCAGTATTTCACAACTACTGTAAAAGATAATACAGAGAAGGATCTTTTCATTTTGACTTGTAATAGTGAAGTTTATTATTTATTTTTTTTCATTTTGCCAGGAACATTGATTATATTCTTAAGTGGGTTGTAATAGTATCCTAAGAAATACTTCTCCCCTGTTTCAAGCACCTTGTGATGCTCGAGCTCATTGCACCTCAAGCCTCAGTTACTCTTCATTTACAAAACAGAAATCAGAGGAAGGCCATTAATTTTGAACTTTATTGTCCTTGGGTTCCATCTTCATTATTGTACAGGTTCACTGCAAAATCAGTATAGATACCTATATATACTTATATATAGCCATTTGTGTGTGTACAGAAATACACATATAAAGCAAATTATTAGTTCCTGCTTTTGTTATACTAGTGTCATTCGATTTTACTACTGATTCTTTTCTATTTATATCATATATATTTCTGAAACTGTCATTCATGTAATAAAACTGTATTTTCTGAAAGAGAAAAAATGCTAATTTTTCTTCCACTGAAGTAGAATTGTGTGGCTCCTCTGCAAGCTTCTAATCAATGTCTGCACCTTCTCTCTCCAGCAATGGTTACAGATGAAATATGTTAGCTGTTTGTAGTAAGATTTCCCCATGTCTGAACAAGAAATAGCTCCAGTTTTATGCTTAACTTTATGCTTAAACACTGCTCTTGGTCAGAAATTGGTTAAATATATTTAAATTACATGATATCTGTGAGAAGGAAGGGGAACCAAGTAAGACTGATACTGATTTGAGGAAACAGGTGTTGAAAGTTCATCTCAGATAAACTGGCATTATAAATGAGTTGAAATTCAACTCAAAATGCCTTTTTAATTTCTCGTAGTTTCATAGATTTCAATGTCGGAAAGGACTGATATGATCATATACTATTTATGTAACTATAATCCGTGGGATTTTACGTAAGGATTCCTCATCCTGCTTTTCAAAATTGTGTTGGTCTATTTTAACAAAAAAATCATGTGATCTTGATTTACATAATTTTATTAAGAATCTCATATTCTTCAGTCATCTGCTCTGATTTTTAAATGGACTTACTACTAAGAGTTTACAGCTTTTAAGTTTGAACTTCATTGTCTTCAATTTCCAGCCAATAAACCTTTTCAACACTATTGTTTCCATAATTAGTAATTACTGTATTATCAGAAAACTGTCTACAGTGGCCCTCAGCGTAAGCAAATTTACCCTCTGCAGTAAGCTGTATTGACCAAGGGGTGGCACCATAAAATGACAGAAAAATCCAAAATGAGGCATAACTGAATGATGTGGGCGACTGTCTCCTGGCCTTGATGCCCCTGCCCAGCTCTGCTGGTTCTCAGCTCTACAATAGTGCCATTCACTATGATCTGTCAGTTTGGCTTTCGCCTGAGAGTAGAAGCTCTTCCAACCTGCTCTGGAGAAATTTAAAATCCAGAACCCATTTTCAGAGCAAGCCCTCCTTGAGCTGCCTCCTGTGAATATGTGTTTTAATCTGCCAGGTGTTCTCCATCAGCATATTGAAAGGGTAACCACTGGAAATGTAGGAGGGAGACCTGCTGCCTTTTTCTTTTCCTTTGCACATCTTCTAGTGGATAAGGCATCCCTCCAGACACTGAGTCACCTGCTTTCAGTGTCTTTCTCATATCCCGCTTTTCAGAAATGTCACTTACACCAGGCTGTTCTGGTCGGTGTTAGTCTGTGCCTCTTCTGTTGCATTGGCACCGTTCCTTAGAAAAGAGGAGTCCCAGTACAGGAAAGGCAAAGCAAGTACCATTTGCAACTAGACAAGGAGCACTTGTGTATTTTTGCTAGTCCCACAGTGGTTAGGCATCTTTCGACATAGCCTATGTGTGGGTGAATTCTCTCCTGAGGCATTTACTCTCCACTCACTTTTCACACTACAAAATAGAGTAACTGTGCAGCACTTACATCCGTTTCTCAACCTACTCCATAGCTTCTTGCATCATGGGGGCAAATTATAGTTTTTCAGCATTAAATATGGTATTTTCAAAACACTAGTGTCTCTGTGCTGCTACTGAGACAAGGTGTTATTAATAATTTACTAACTCCTGCTGGCAATTGATAACTTGAGATTTCCCCTTTGAAATTGGTTCTAAAGATAAGTCTTTCTCAGTCTAGACTGTTAATAACCCATTTTTACAGTACACCACTGTTTTGTCTTCATAATCTCCATGGCATTTTAAATGAAATATTTTTCCTGGACTTCAAATATGCACATTATACTTATATATATATATATTTCCTTCCTTCCTTCCTTCCTTCCTTCCTTCCTTCCTTCCTTCCTTCCTTCCTTCCTTCCTTCCTTCCTTCCTTCCTTCCTTCCTTCCTCAGAATTTTTCAAGTTTCTACCTTTTCCTTCTGTGTTATTGTTGGCCTTAATTAAATACATAGTTACAGAAATATGGAGGAATAAAAACAAGAAGTAAAACAAACAAACAAGTACAACAAAAAGTAATAAAAACAAAGACAAAAATGAAAGGCAAAAGCATACCTCTAGGAGTAAAACTTCTCCAAATATACCAGAAAGGTTTAGGTACCAAAACTAGGCTTGTTACTTTGTATGGTTGTCATCTTCCAGAATGAAAATGAGATCTGAATACAGGTAAGGATCCCAGTTACTAGATTTGGGCTAAAGTTATTCCAGAGTTATTCCAACATTTCTTATCAGATGCGGCAAATAAGAAATACCTTCCTCAGCCTCCTACACACACAGAGAGCTAAATAATATTAATTTCACTGTAAGAAACAATTGATCTAACAGCTTTTGTTTTCTTTTTCAAAACCAAACCCAAACAAACTAGATGAAATCCACTTTCTTCATTTTACCTTATTCTTGAGAAAAATATCTAGTGTCCTAAGGTACTGCAGAAAAACTTTTCTGGCAAATGATGCTGTGCCAATACATTTTATTATTCTTAATTGTTTTTCACTTGCTATTACTGGAGAAAACTTCGAGTAAAAGTAATCAAAGATTTCCAGAGGCTCTAGCAGAAACTGAGGAAATCATTCTGTGTTTTTTTCAGAGCATAAAATTGATTTAGGATAATCTTTTCCCTATAAAATTGGATAAATTGGGGAGAATCTCTAGTCAAGCTGTTAGCTTTCCTTCTCCATGAAAATATGTTAGTTATTTTCTTAAATTTAAAAAAATAAGTAAAAATACCTGCTTGTTTTTTTGTATATTCATAATATAATATTATATCTAGTCAATACTGTTTTATGCAAGGCAATATCTTCTATTTAAAAATGTGACAAGGTAATGAACCTATAACTTTGCTTTTGAAATGCATTGACAAATACATTTTTCACTGAATCAGTCTCAGATAAAAGGAGTTCACTACCACAATCATCAAAATAAACAGTAAAGAAAATTCTAAAGCTGCAGCTTTGAGAAACAGAAGAGCTGTCCTCAGTTTCCTTGGTAATATACATTTGTAAGCGCAGTGGAAAAGTACCTCATCTGAAAACCATTAGTCATATAGGAGAAATAAAATAGTAAATTTTGCAAATTCACATTCCATAATGGTAACCTTTTGCTGAGAGGCTTTGGTACTGCTGACTAACACAGATACGGGGGAAGCTCTGTAGCTCCTAACACTGGTTCCCAACCATTACATTATTTAGTGTGATTGCCTGAAAGGACATAAGATACCCTGCAATAGTTTTGCCTGATTGTTTAGATGCTAATTCTTTATTGCAAACAAAAGTAATATTGAACAGCCACACAGTGTGGGAGCAATAGGCTATAATTTCATATACAATTCATGTATACTTAGATTTACTCTTAGAGCTGTAATCCTATTTCAGTCTTGAGTTCTTTTAAGTGATTTATCACTGTCTTCTGGTTGAATAGATGTCATTATAGCCAAATACCCAAATCTTTAGATGTTTTTTTTCCACTTGTTACAGATGTATCTTTAGCTTTATTCTTTGTTTTCTGGCAATGGCTATGATAGTCCTAATTCCTTTTATCTGAGAATTATTAATTCAAAAACCATGTTAAGCTGTAATCTTTCCTAGTCTCTTCTCTTCATCCTGTCCACTGAATGGACTCCAGTGCAGCCCATACAAAACATCTCAGTTAGAATGAGCAAGCTGCTGGTGGTTTGAACCTTTTCCTGGATGTGCACCATATGTGCAAAATAGCATAGACAGCACGTTTCTCTTCAGCACTTGTTTTCCCACAGACGATGTCTGAGGTAGTTGCCCGTGTTCATCAGCTTTGAACATATTACTACGGATTATTGTAAAAATTATGCAGTCTGTCAAAAAAATATCTGGTGATCTTATTTAGCACATAGTAGCTATGCTTCCCAAACTACTTAGCATTCCTAAAGACTACGGATTTTTTTTTTAGCAATTATCCAGGAAAAGTTGGAAATGCAACCACTTTGTTACAGTCCTGCCTCACTCCATGTATTGTAGTATGAGGTGTCATAGTAGCTGTTGAGAACAAGTTAAATTCATTTTTAAGATGCTCTTTTTTAGTATAGCATTCTTGCAACTCCTTGCGATATTGCAGGTTCCTTGCACCATGTGGACAACTTGCATACTTTCTGTATCTCAAACATATCTTTTCTGCAAATCCAGCATAAAGGAGAGGTACTGAGTTACAGATTAGCTCAGAAAAACATGACATTGTTAATGCCATTAAACAAGGAAACACTTTGCAAATATTTTGGAAGTCTTTGCCCCTATTTATATATTATTTTTCTCCTGAAAAGGAGTGGGTTTGAAAAGTCTAAGTTTTGCAATGGAAAGGCTTCTATTGTCTCACTGAGCTCCTTTGGTCACTTTTTTCTACTTGAGTTGATATGTATTGATCTCCTTGTAAGAGTGTGAAATGTCTACAGCATTATTAGTTCATAACACATATCCAAATTTATTCTTATTTAACCTCGCATCTAGTTAACTGACTCTAACATGCATTAATTGGAGATGCCTCTATAAGAGATGTAGTGCATCTTTACATTGCAGCCTATTTTGTAATCTGAAAATCTTTTCAGCTGCAGGCTGAACTTTTGTTTGCTACCAGCTTTTTATTTCTAAGACTACGGCACATTCTGCCTTGCTGGACCTGCTTCAAATCATATTATATTTGTCTTGCAACCTACATGTATGTCACCTTTTTCCTAGCGTCAATACCCAGCTTGGTGGTCTATGAGGATGGTAAAAAACATCTCAATGGGCCTTGGCTCACTTTTAGCCTCTCAGAAAGTCTCTTTCTTGTACTTTGTGACTCTGATCCATGCTGCATGTACTTTTTTCTTGCTGACCACGCCATTTGTGGATGAGTAGAAGGGTATCTGTCTCCTGCGGTTCTGGAGAAGAATAGTTGATTTCCCTGTGAACTCAGATTTTTGAGCTTTTTTTCTCTTCTACAGTTCAGTCAACATTCCTTAGAGATGTTACAATATCCGTGCCCAAAGCCCTTTTCTATACACAAATGGGGACTGGGGGAGGAAGAGAGAGGGTGAGAGTTATCCCAGCTCCAGCCACAACCATTACTTTACATTCTTTGTCAAAGCATGGAGATTCAATTTAGGTACTCCCTCTTTGGGTTGGTTTGGTTAGTATGTATCAACAGCATTCATAAGTTGAAAAGTAACAGTCCTCAGATATATACAATGCTGCCAGCATAATTTGTTGAACAACTGTCACAGATAGCATACAAAAAGTTCTATAATGCTTTTTCATGCATCTAGTGAGATGCCCAATAATCTGCCACTGGTGGCTTTCCCACAGCAACACTGATGGTGTTTGGACATTCACTAAGACAGTGGGGAGTGCTCCTTAGGCTGTTCTTGAGTGGGCCCTAAATGGGCATAAAAATATGTGCTTTCAAAAACTTAAGCTGCATAAATAATGCAGGCAAAATCCAGTCATAGTGTCCAGTCTGTTAATGTTCTGATTTCACTGATAGGTACTAATCAGCTAGCAACACTGCTAAATAGTAACTCTAGATCTTCTTATTTCCCTAAAATTGCATGTACTTTAGGGAAAACACAAAACAGCTAATAGCCAAAACAAAAGTTGTTTCCAAAAGAAAACTCCACTGCCTTATATTACTTTCACTATTTCATAAGTTTATGTTTAAATTTAGAGAGTATGTAAATGATAATTTTCTTTCATATTCCCTTCCTGCTTAGTGACAAGAAAACAAATTCAAATGGTGCTTGGGAGGAATAACTTAACAAAGCCAATTTTATTATACAGATGAATTGTAGGTGTTGCATATCTGCATTTTCTGAAATTGTTAGCAAGCTTTTTTCCAAAGCTTTCTCTCTTTCTAGGTGTGTATATATAACACATTATATTTAGATAATCAACTAGCCTTAAGAAACTCAGTTGTTTTAAGTAAAAGTTGTCATGGCCATACATTTTGCTCAGGAAGTAACTGCTTCATTTGTTGTTTCAATTTAAGGTTTAGAGTCTGAAGTTTTTCAAAAGATGAGCAAATAGTTTCCTCAACAATGGTTTAATGGAATTATGCTTTTTTAAAGAATATCTTGGTGAGTTTGGAGTAGTGAATAAGTTCACAAGAATAAAAATATATCTACCTTTTCTCTTCCATTCCCATATTAATCACTCAGTTCTGCTTTTTTGGTTCACTGGTTTGTTTCATTAAACAAGGTTGGAGATCGGCCAAAACAAACCATCCCAAACAGTCGTGAAGTTTTTTTCTTCAGCTGTGGGTTGTTTATGACAAAATGGTGCTTACAGTTTGCTCTTAATATGGGAGGTCTTACCTAAATCTATTTTTCACCAAACATAATTTTTTGGATCACTCACTGTTATTGTTTTTACCTAGATAGCAAACTATGTTTGACTAGTAGAACATAAGTACACAGAAAAATTGTGAATGCATGTTAGTCTATACCACTACAGAGGACTTACTTTGGGCATTAATCTTTCTTTTTTTTATGACATTTTAATTTCTTTGCTTTCAGAGACATTTTTCAACTTAAGAATGTAAAATTTTTGCTAATTAGACCCAGAGCCTTTTTAAAGAATCACACAGACTGAGCCACAATGATATATAATGTTGCAGAATAGCAACCTTAATTCTCGTCTATATGTTTGTAGTTCACCAATGGGAGATGAAAAGTCCTGGCTTTCATGTAAGAAAAGTTGCTTCTGATATTAAGGAGCAAGCACCCATAATGAACACTAGGAAGTGATTAGTTGAATGTTTAAGACTTCCTACCATTCTGGATACTCCAGTTTAATAATACTTGTCATAAAGTCAGGAAAA
>VWYH01001709.1:696197-740948 GCA_013399365.1 Pampusana beccarii | reverse complement strand
AAAGGCAAAGAGGAAAAGCGAGAGAGAGAAGGGGAAAGAAAGGGAAAAAGAGAAAGAGAAAGAAGGCGAAAGACAAAGAGGAAAAGCGAGAGAGAGAAGGGGAAAGAAAGGGAAAAAGAGAAAGAGAAAGAGAAGGAAAGGCAAAGAGGAAAAGCGAGAGAGAGAAGGGGAAAGAAAGGGAAAAAGAGAAAGAGAAAGAGAAGGAAAGGCAAAGAGGAAAAGCGAGAGAGAGAAGGGGAAAGAAAGGGAAAAAGTTTGGATAGATTTTAAAGATCCTGTATTTTATTTACACTACTGCATACATGGCTAGAGTGACAAGTATACAAGCTGAAGCATGCTGTATATTATAAAGCTAGAGAATATTTTAATTCTCAGTCTCAAGTCTTGCAGTTGCACTAAGAATTAGTCATGCTTCACCTGTTTCAGTTCTTCAGTTTATTTTTTAGTAATTTTTATCCAGATTATTTCAGTTGCTGACTTAAATATTTTGTTCTGTACTTCAGCCCCATTTTGTGTAAAGAAATCATAAAAGTTAGGAACCTGAAAATTGGATTTTTCTTTTGAGCAGGTGCTGTCCACAAATGTGGAAAGATTGTTAGAAGTGAATAGCATCACTTTCTAACAAACTGTAGGCAGGTTTGATAACTGTATCTCATCTTTCCATTACTGTGCTGTCACCAAGCATTATTATGTTGGCACTCATAGATATATGGAACATAAATAAAAACTCTTTGGGGTTTAAAGCTGTATTTGTACAACCACGGATGTCAAGGATCCATCTTAATTGTTGAGCTGCTCATGTTGAATTACATTTATTACTAAACGCAAATTTATTGATTAAATTTGATCTATAATGTTTTGCAGAATAAAGTATTGTAACTTAAGAGAGCACTAGGAACATAACAGTAAAGGGAAATTATATGCACAAGAACACAAATATTCGTTTAAAACAAAAAATCCTTTTAGTGTAGCTGACTTCTTAAGTCTTTGTACCTGTGCTTTTGGTGACCTGATGGAGACTAGCTAGATTTCTGTTTAATTGATTTTGAAAATCCTTTTGTAATAACTTTTATTTCTGCATTACCCATTTTTACTCAGCAGATCTGTTTCATTGTGCTGACATTCTGAACCAGAGGCATCTGGTCTGTTGCATAGGCAGTGCCTCCACTAGGGTGCCACTATTAATGAGTTTTTCTTCTCACGTCTGTTGTAACAACATCTCCGAATTGTTTCCATTTAGTTTTCTGTTCAGGATCCAGTTTTACAACTTTATATATTTGGCTGAATTTGTAAAAGTTTTAAAATTATCTCCATATAGAAATTGCTCCTGGTTGTGGTTTTTTACCATTTGGTTTTTACCATTTCAGGTAACCCTTTGAAACTATTTTTTTTTTTCAAAAATCATATTTAGCTGTCTTCTAATTTGTATTCATCAAAGCACTTATCTTCCTAGCATAATTATTTATATTTTGGTTATCCACAAAATCAATTTATATGATTAATTTATCCAGTCACAGAATATTTTCTGAATTTGAGAATGCTTTGAGTGGAGCTCAAGTGTTGCTGTTTACTTTCATGCTACAGAATCACAGGAAGGCTCAGGAATTATGTGTTTTAATATTAATAGCTACTTTTATCCAAATTTCTATCAGGATTTGCATATGTATGTGCAATGGAGGTTCCATGTAGAACGTACATTTACTGTGTCCTTAAGATTCTACCAGTTGGTAAAATTGTACCAATTGTCAAGGGTTAAGGCAAGGCGACAATGAACGGTGGCAGACGCTCCCTGTTACCCCCTCACCCTCCGTCCACGTCTCCTTTAGATCGGAAGGATGATAAGGAAGATAAGAAGGAAGGAAGAGAGACTTAGACTTCAAGTTGGAAGGTTTTAAAGGGTTTACTAATGCTACTAATGAATAGAATATATATACAAAATAGACAAAACCAATCTTGAATGCTCGATATGGAGTTGGCGTCACTCCAGTGGTGGCGGAGCTGGGTGGGCAGAGCTGGCGTTGCTCCAGTAGCTACAGGACCAGCACCCAGAAGTCATGGGCGGGACTTCACAGCAAACTGGAAGCTGGATTTCAGGGATGCAGGGCCTGAGGCCTGTAGGTCCCAAGGCACACAGAGAGGGTCCTCTTTAGATGCTGGCCATGATCAAAAAGGGCTAGACCCTTGTGATCACCCTATTGTATAGGGGGTATGATGATTATGGGATGGAATATTCAGTTGGTCAGTTTTAGTCACCTGTTCTGTCCGCCTCTCCTCAAACATGCCCCTCTCAATTATGGGATGTGTGAAATTCTTGGCTGCCATAGCAATAAATCTAAAAATGAGGCTTCTTCAGCATTCCGTTGGTCTTGATCTTGGTGATATCAGCACGAAGCACAGTGTTCGAGAAAAACATGCAGGCAAAAATTCAGAAAAGTGCAGTTGCTTAGAAGGCACTTAGCTGAAAGGAAAATTCACTGAAAGAGAAACTGGTCTTGTTTTTAACAAGCCCAGGACACCAATAAACATTGTAACAATTTTACAATGTTAATTGATACAATTTTACTGAATAAAATAGAGCATCTTTTGGATAAGTTTCTCAGATACTTTGTATTAAATCAAGGAAAGAATATATTAATTTGAGGAATGTTTGGTTTTTTCCTTGTTCTGAATGGTTACCTTTCTAAGACTAAGAAGAGGTCTGTTCTATAATTACATATTATTATCTCAGACAGGTCAAAGAATCTCCAGATCTGTGTAAGGGTTTCAAGATGTCCTTCTTCACCTTTCAAAAATACACATTAGTACATCTAGTAGGAAGTAATTTTATTCACATTAAATGACAGAGGCAAGGATGTCATCAGAGTCCCTATAGGGACAAGATTGTAGTGTCTCCAAGGAAACAGCAGAGCTAGCAACACTCACTTTAAGGAGCCATTGCTAGTTTTCCTGAGTGTACAGTTCAGGAATTGCAGATGGGTCTTGTGGGTAAATCATTCTGTACAGCACTCAGGCAAATGTCAGCTGCATTCTCTCATTTTGGTACTGAGCAAATCCTTGCTGAGCAGTCCTTACCTATTGCTTTTTTTCTTACCAGACTTCATATAGCAGAAGCCTTCTTCTGTGGCTCAAGCATAGCATTTCATGTCTGGTTGGAGACTCAGGCTGAATCAGATAAATCATTCTCTTGTTCACTATATCAAATATAAAAATTATATTTAGGAAACTTTAGGGAACACTTTAGAGTCACGGTTGGCATAAGATCTTAGGCTCACTTACTTTGCTTTTTCTCCTCGAAACAGAATCTACATAGGGGAAGGAGAGAGAAAGGGAGCTATTAGAATATTTCGGAGGCTACATAATTATCTGAGCATGTTGTACAGGTTTTAATGTCCTTTCTGCACAGTCCATTTTGGCAATATCTGTATGCAGATATTGTTAGGCTGCAATGGGACAGCTTTTTCTATTGTAAAATTCATGTCACTCATTAACTTGTCTTCCTAAGAAATAGAGTTTTGAAGGCAAATAGATATCTGGATGTAGTAACTGCATCAGTAGATTTTATTTCTTTTTCTTGAGTGCTTTCACTTAGGAGAGACTTCTAATGAGAAATTTGTTCTTTGCTTAATTATGCAAGCGGCTGCTCTAACTGCATGTCTCAATCCAATCAGTATACAAGTGCGGAAGTACCATCCAAACTTGTGGGTATGAGTTTAGAATGCCAGTTATAATAGATTTTCAAGGAACTTCTGATACAGAAGTTAAAGGCAAGAATTTCACAGGGTGTAGCTAGCTGTGTATCTTGAAAATTGCCCTTTTTTTGAAGAGTTTGTAACTGAACAAAAACAGAACTCTGTGGAGCTTTTAGCTTACTTTTGATGAGACATGCTGTAGTTACTGGAGGTGATATTCTTGTGCACTTTTGTTAATCTCATTGGACATAAAATGATATTGGACCTTTACCTGTCACCTACAACTTTGTGAAGTTATGTAACTCTAATCTCAAATTGGAAGGCCAAATTTAAGATCAGACTCTGCAGGTCTTTTCTACCCAGTGCAGTCAGTGAATAACCACTTGTTAAAGTATAGATATTTAGCTTAAAAGCATTTTATAGGAAAGGGAAAAAAAAAAAAAACACCCAAAACTTTTAAGACAATGAAATACTCAAGACTCATAGTCAATAACCAGGTGAGTATGCTGACAAATTATCTAACCACTGTTCACATAAAAAGCCTGAAAAATGAAAATCCTCCACTCACCCTTGTTGTCAACTTGATGGCTGATATACTGTACCTACTAGCTATCTGACAACTTACTGTTCTCTTCTGGTGACTCAAAATTGTTGGCAGTAAAAAGGTATTTGTTCAAAATTTGGTAATAAATATTGCTACTTCCAACTCCTAAGACTGGAAAATCTAGTGAGCATCTTTTCTAGAAGGTACATGATAGGGACTTGAAGTTGATAGATTTTGTCAATGTCTTTTAAATACATGCTTGGATGCCTCTTATCTGGGAAACCATTGAAATGATTCCTTGTTTGTTCTCCCTTAATCCTTTAAAATAATTTAAACTAATATATGCATAAATCTTATATACCTTACTTTCCTTGAGTTCGCATTTTCATTACTTCTAAAACTATTATATTTTAATTTATATTACTTTCTAAAGACCGTGATTCATTATCCTGAAGCCCATCTTTTTCCCTGTGAAAAAGTCTAGGTCTACTTCTTACTTTCTATTCACATTGCCAGGGCTTTATGCATCTGCTTGACTAACATATAAATTATGTTGAGTGTTAATTACTTTTCTGCTAGGTAGGGTGTCAGGACAAAAAAAGCAATATTAACTGACTTACATTGGCTTTAAACCAACAGATAGTAATTAAACAGTCTTAAAATATTAAGAAATAAACATTATTAATTAGACTTCATGATTTACTAGGAAGATCCTTCTTAATCTATAAGAATCAAAACCCTATATATACATTTTTCAAATACACTGTAAAATCTAAGATAATATGGAAAACTAGTATCCTTCTATAGCTTTCTAGAGGAAAATGACTCACCCTGCATAATTTGATGGGTTAAAAAGTTAAGACTTACTTTTGTTTTCTTCTTAGTTCTATAGATTATTTTAAAATAATTATTACAAGTTAGACTTGGTATTTTTGTGTTAAGAATAGCAACATTTGGAAGTTCTAGACTAAATTCTTCATATTGTTTGAAACAGCAAAAATCTTTCTGCTTTAAATCAAGCTGTCGCAAAAAAAAGTCCCTGAACATGGTCTTCTCAACAGCTCTATATGTTTTTTCTTTTGTTTTGTTTTTGTATTTGTGTGCAACTAGGCAATACTACAGGATCTGGAGCAAAGACGTCCCCAACTGGATGAACTAGTAACTGCAGCACAAAATCTAAAAAACAAGACAAGCAATCAAGAGGCCAGAACAATAATTACTGACCGCAGTAAGTGGTGATTCTGCTATCATATGATGTTCCAGCAAATATGAAAAAATTTGTAATAATTGATAAGCATAGTATTTTTCAGGCACTTTACGCTTTTGTCATTAGAGTTCCATCAGGAGACAGTTCTTACATGTATTTTCCAAATTGCATATAGGAGAAATGTAAGTGAAAGTCAGTGAATGTATATTCCAATTTTTTTCCTTAATTTCATATTGCTTGTCTCCAAGCGCATTGTAGCAAATACAGAATGCATTCACTACAGATAATGAATACATTTATTCTTAAACAAGGAGGGAAAAGTAAAGAATTCACAGAATATAGCCATAGGCTGTGAGAAGCTTTCAATTCCATCCCCCGTAGTAAAGCCACAGCCTCTTCTTTCATCTCCCTTCAGCTGACGCAGAAGTGTGATGATGCTCTGTATTAGTCTGGATTAGTTCTTCAGGTCTGATTTCCCTTTCCAGAATTAACCAACCAGCTGTGTCAAAGGTGGAAAAATTAGTAGTTTTAGAAGAAGTCTATCAAAGACACAGTCTTGTCGCCCTTGGATCTTTGCATGTCCTTATGCCCTTTGCTATAGGATGAAACACAGTCTCAAGGTCATGCTATAAAAGCAGCCCTCTATGGTGGACTGTTATATATCTTCAGTTATTGAGTACTCAGGACTGAAAACTACAAAAATTGATTTCTTACTGTCCTAGGAGTCCCCTGCAGAGCTTAGAGGAGACCCAGACCAAATACCTTCTGTGTGGTCGCAGCCAACCCACTTTAGTTGGATTCACACTGTTCTGTATACCTTGGTCTGGAGACCAGGAATACCCCCTTGAAACTGATGACTGTAAAGCTGTATACAAGGGCTAAATTTCTATATCCCCATATTAAAAAAAAAAATAAATACACACACACACACGTTACCTCTTTATTCCATCAGGTAAATCCTTTCCGTAATATATCAAAATCATATTGCATGTTTGGACTGCATTGTTGTTAGTACCACATACTTAAACTAGACTATATCCTATGTGAAATAACATCGCTTAACTGCTATTCTCTTCCTGGCCTTGAAACATATTACTGAGATGTATTTGTTTTATTTAAAGTCTGAGAAGAAATGCATAGCACTTATATATTGTATAATTACCTGTTCGTGTTTGACATGCAGATTAATTTTTGAATCACATACTCAGTTGAATTCAGATTAAGTGTATACATATAATTTAACTTTACAGCACTTATTCAAAGGCAGCATGTGTAGTACTCCCATCAGTATTTTCTAGTATGTTTTAATTTTTAATTCTGAGACAAGTCTTCTGAAGATAAGAATTGTAGACTACATGAAATGCAAGTATAATTCCTGTATGCCCTCATGTGAATTGTATACATGACTAAACCTCGTTCTGTTGGAAAACTGCACTTCACTTTAAGTGAAATTGCCTTCTAAGACAAATTAAATGCTTCTTTCTCATACAGCAAAAACAGGAAAGAAAGCTATCAGACTGAATCGTGAATGAGTATGTGGTAACTCACCTATATTAAAGCTTGCATCTTTGACTAGTAGTGTGGTAAATATATTTTACATGATGGTTTCCTAGTTTTATCTGTAAGCATTCCCAAAATGATTAGTTGATATTGAACTTAGATTATACAAAATTAATTTTTGCTGTGATTTAGCAGTCAATTTTCTATGTTGAAAATGTCAATATTGTTGACTGTAGAAGTGCAACTTATGCAGTAGATACAGGTCATGTCCCTTTATGTTCTTTCAAGTACATTTTTCTGTAGTGTAGCATCTTCTAACATGATCCGATTTTTGCTAATGAAGCAATTTTAAAGTAAACAAAATATTTATTGGCAGAAATATACAGGGTCTGCATTTCTGCAATGAAGGGAGATAAAGTATGATCAGGGCCATTTTTGATCCAGACTTCTGAGGTAGCAAAGTGGATTCATGTCTTTTTTAAGCTTAGTTTATACTTGTATAATTGTAGGTTATACTAAACACTATTCAAGAGGTATTTATTACTTTCTAATTACTTTCGAAGGAGATCATGATCTTTCTTGAGGAAAAAAAAAAAAAAGCAAGAACTTTACGATGTGGCACATAAGGTTTTTCTGAATATATGCCAAATGTGTAATATGGTCACCTGAAGTACTTCTGTAAAAGAGCAACAGTATTTTTTAATTGTATGGGGGGTTGTTTGTTTGTTTGTTTTACCCTGTATATTGTATGAAGAAGATAGAGATTGCTCTTTGGTTTGAATTAGGCTTACTACATACCTGTATAGACAGGATCCACTTGTTCTTGCTGCAGCTATAGTGGGGGTAGTTCATTTCTTCCACCCTTTCGCAGTGCTGTGCTGTCCTGAACACAGGAGGGAGGACTCTCCTGGGGTGCTCTCTAGCTGTATGCTCCCTGACACAGGTCCTCCAAATCCTGTTGTGCTGTACAGTGCTCCCACCCACTGCAGTTGTTTTGCCTTGCAGCCCAGCACATGCTGACCCTGCTGCACCAGGGTGTTGTTCTCAAGTCCATCCATGGGAATCTTGCTTGCAGTCAGAGCTGAACCTTGGACTGGAGAACTTGCTCCACTTGCTAAGGCCTGTGTATTCCCCACAGCACTAGACAGCATCCCCTCCGTTACACTTTGACCAGACCCCTGCTGCAAGTCCTCCCTGGCTACCTCATCACAGGCTGTTCCCTATTTGCTGTGTTTTTCCCCCTCTTCATGAATACAGATTGGCTTCCATGGTTATGTCTTAGCAGTTGTGAGTACTAATTCAAATCTATGCAGTTTCATGACTTGAGCATCAGCACTGGGCCATTTGTGCTCCTCTGCACCAGCTGTGTCCCACTGTCACGTGCAGCCATCTGTCGTGTCACACCATCAGGTGCCATGTGCATTGGATCCCGTCATGAAGGGATGGGAGTGCAGGGCTGTGGTGTGACGATCTGTCGTGTAGGAGCTGATAGACTCAACTGTATCTAGGGGATCTGGCCAGTATCACTGAACAGATATATTGTACATACTAAATGAGACTTGCAGCTACTGTACAAGATAGCTGTATTCTCCGTAACAGGATGGGTCAGCCTGCCATCAACTGGAATTAAAACCCTGAAGGTTCTGTCTTCTGTGCTGACACTGGTGACCCTTAAGCCATTCTGCTTGCAGAAATGTGTATATTATGGTAATTAAATTTTAACTTTGAATTATCTTTAGAAACCTTTATTGCCTTTTAAAGTATTTATAAAAAATGAACAAGGTAGACATTTTATACAGAATCAGGCAAATCAAAAGAAAGTTGTTAGAGAATCTCTATGAAGAATTGCAAAAAAGTCAATGATTATGACATTATTTTGCAACAGAATTGTCGAAGTATCACAGAATCACAGAATGTTAGGGATTGGAAGGGACCTCAAAAGATCATCTAGTCCAATCCGCCTGCTGGAGCAGGAACACCTAGATGAGGTTACACAGGAAGGTGTCCAGGTGGGTTTTGAATGTCTCCAGAGAAGGAGACTCCACAACCTCCCTGGGCAGCCTGTTCCAGTGTTCCATTACCCTCACTGTGAAGAAGTTTCTTGTCATATTTAAGTGGAACCTCCTATGTTCCAGTTTGCACAGGTTTAGTTTTTCTTTAGGAAATGAAAACAGAAGTTAAAGAGAAGCTCATGCAATTGATTTATTTCCCTTGAACCTTTTTTTCCCCACCCTTTATTATCTATATGAAATTGCAGGAACTTGGCTCTATGAAGTAAAGATTGTGTTATGTTTACATAATGTTATACTCGAATCTCTGTTTATTCTATGTAAATCATAGTTTGTTTACAACTTATACATTAAAGAATACATGAGAATAATAATTACATTAACTCTCGAGGAAAAGTTGTGGGGAAAAGCACTTGCGCTTTTAAAGACCTCAAGAAAATATTCTATTCTACCAAACCATATGCTGTACAATACCATTTGTCTCTGCATAATGCAACAGAGTTCCAAAACACTTTGCATTACTGCTGATGACAATGTTGTTTCTTTAAATTGAATGAGTTTATAAGCAACTTTGAATATCATAAAGTAATTAAACTTTGAAAATTCTTTTTATTTTTAAACAGTTCGTATGTATAGAATACATAAAACAGATAACAAGTCAATATAGAAATATACTGAGAGATAATAAAAACAAATCTACAGTCTTAGAATCAGAAATACCAAAGCAATTACAAAGGCTGTGTTAGATCTTGCTAGATCCTGGAAACGTAACAAACTTTAAATAGCAGGCCATCCTGCTGCTGTGTTCATACACATGCGAAATATAATGGTGAATAACCTTTCTGTGGTTTTACTTTGCCAGTAACTTGTGTCCCAATTTTGTAATGTGGTTTCTGGCTGTGTAAGCAACAGGGGAGGTATGAAGATGAATATTTATGGAAGTCTATGAAGAAATAATCTCTTACAGACCAAAGATTCTCCCTTTCAAGATTACAGGAAGCCAAAGCAAAACATATCTTCCTTCAGCATTTACGTAAAATTCTCAAAATATCACTTGAGAGGTTAAGTTCTATTATGTTAAATACATAAATGATAACAATAAAAACAAGCATTTAAATGAAGACTATTTTGATCAAGAATTACACATTGGGACCAAATGGTTCCTTTTGAAATTTTATTTGGTGGTTTTTAAAGCCAAGTCCACAAATTCATGTAAAATTTATAGAGGATGTAGAGTTATTTTGCTTTCACAGTTTGTTGTTTGTTTGTTTGTGTGGGTTTTATTTTTGATTTTTTTTTAGGGGGGTGTTTTTTGTTGTTGTTCTTTTGGGGTTTTTTTGTTTGGTTGGTTGTTTTTTTGGTTTTTTGTAAAGAAAAACTATATGTTAAAATTGGTTGTTAGGAGAGCTGTGCTTGAACTAATCTGAAAAGAATCTGAGTGCCTGTGTGCCACTCCGTAAAACTGCCTTTGCTGAATAGTTTGCTGTATTTGACAGTTTTACAGCAAAATCATCAACTTGTCATCACTTTCACGACAATATGTATGGAAACTCCACAGTGAATTAAAGCTGTACTGCTGTTCTCGACGTGTTTATAAAATAGCTGTCGCCATTGTACTGCCATCCATGTGGTTTTCTCTTAGAGTTATTGAATATGAATGAAGAGTTTACCACTTGGAAAAATAAATTCCTACAATCTGAAAGTTGTCGTTCAGTAGTAAAACTCCTAGTTACCAAGGCTGTTAAAAAAGAAAAAAAAAAAACAGGCATAAGTGAAAACTGTACTTGTATACAGTTTGCCCAGTTACTTTGTTGATATTTTTAAGCTGAATTATTGAAATAATAACCTCTGGATTCCATGTTTTTCAAGAACTTCTCAAGAACCTGAGTAACAGCTTTCCAGTGTCATAAAGGTGCACGTTTGTTAATCATCCTGATGCACTTCTTTACATCTGAAACCTTGTTTTTCCTATGAGAACTCTATGCCGTGGAAAGGAAAGAATGGAAAAAACAGTCATTATTAAAGAAACATCACTAACAAGGCAAAACTATAGCTCTGAAAGGGATAACATTACTGAGTTCCCCATCTGAAACCAGTTCCTTGGCACAAATTTGTTGCTACAGGATATGTAAGAAAGTTATGGGACATTTTAAGAGGGAGTAAGAAGTTTTTTTGGAACACTGGGTGGAGTTGCCCTTTATGAACAGGAAATAACATGCCCCAGAAATCTCTGACTGATTGGGGAATTACAGTTATATATCACTTCTCAGGCTATATATACTAAACACATATGATTCAGTGGACTAAGGGCAAGATCTAAACTGCCTACTTTAGGTGTTGTCATGCTCCCAAAAAGGATGTGAGACTACAAGGTGACCTTCCTCCCTTTCTTTCCTCCCTTTTTTCGGGATATTATTGAGTAAAAGTCACACGGCTTTTTCGATAGCCCCAGAGCTGCTAGATGTGTTAAGTTATACCAGTGCTGGTGGCTTGCTCATAGCACACTTACCTTCTCAAGCCTCTGAAGAGAGTTAGATAATTATTAAATTTTGTCTTTTTTTTTGTAATTTTGGCAATTTTTTGGTAATTTGTCTTTTTTGGTAATTTTTGGTAATTTGGGTGGAACATACCTGGCTAGTTCTGGATCAGGTATTTCTAAATAAATAAGAATGTTCTAAGTTTTATGTTCCTAATAATCAATCTGTGTTGGAGAGTGGGCACCCTGGATTGCTGTGTTGAATAGAGGCACTTAATTTTACTCAGATGATAAGTCTCAAGAAATTTTGTCATCTATCCTCCAAAATAGCTAGGAGAGCAGAATGGTTGACTAAATCTCTCACCAGGAAAACATGACCTCAAAATTAATTCTGTGCCAATTGTGAGCTTGTGAACAGCAAAGATAAAGTCCAGTAAGGAGTGTAAGGCTGTGCTGCAGAAAGAGATCTTTAGGAAACAGGGATATGGAAATAATTTTTTTTTAAATGCCTTTACATAGTTTTGACTAGGCCCACAAATTAAAATAAAATAAAATAAAATAAAATAAAATAAAATAAAATAAAATAAAATAGCAACAAAAAAGCACCCTGAACAAGGAAAGCACAATTTGGTAGGGGGATGCTTCACACTAACAGGTTATATATTATTGTATGATGTTGCCATGGCTACATGAGGTTAACTGCTTGAAGGATTCAGGATATACCATCACCTGACAGAAGGAGAATGTACTTCCCATTTCAGCCTAGGGAAGGATTTGGTATGGCATTGTGGGAGAGCTGGTCTTTAAGTCTGCTTTGTGGGGTTGTTTTAACCTCTGCTGATCGTTATTTAGTGACCAAGTTAATCAATAGCACTGGTCAGTCAGAATACAGACAAGAAAAGTGTTCTAATTTATAGTGCCAAGAAAATTTGAGCCTATTTGATATTCCGCTGTTTACTCTGCTGGTCTTAAAACGTTTGGAGACTGAGGTGACAGAGGTGATTCTAGTGAAAGGGTCAAAGCATATACACCTTCAGCCCTCCCAACCTTCAGCCTAACCAGTCACAAATTCAGTGAAAGTCAGTGCTGCCCAGAACCATGAGCAGACATGAAATAACAGAAAGTCTTGTTTACAGGCTATCAGCAGGCAGTTTATTTCTCCAAGTACTCCTGTCTGCTCCCCTATTATAAGTCCCATTAATAGTGTTGTTAGAGGCATCTTTTCCTTCTTCTGTGCTCAAGGGGAGTCATATTTTAACAGATGGGTTTTATGTAATTGCCAGCCTTTTTCCCAAAGTCTTTGTGAAAATCTTTAACACTCATAGAAATCTGCAATTTGAAGGAGCTTTCTTTTTGTAGTTTCATGAGGCTAGTGTCTTGGTAGCTTCAGAAGGAAACAAATTTACTTGCAGAAGTGTTATAAGCAAAATGTAAGGGAAGGTAAGGAACTGCCACGCAGAATGAGATTGCAGGTCCTACTCCTTTACTTTGTGGTCTCTGAAGTTGTTAGTACCACGTCTTCTGAAGAATATTTAAGAATTCAAAAATATGCAAATGTGAATTAAATTGAGAGTACTTCTCAGGATATGAAGTTTTTCTTTCATATCTGAAACTATTAGAGAAGTGTTAATATAATTTTTTGAAACATTTAACTGACTAAAGCTGACAAAAATTTGCAATTCTTCAGGAAAGCAAGCACTGAACTGTTGCAGTTTTCAACATATTTAACAGTATCTAATGTGAGACTTCGTATTTACAGTGTTACAGCAAAAAATATGGTTTAATTGCATTGGATTTCAAAATTGGATTGAATCTCATTTTACGAATGTTAATTAACATTTACATAAAATACTTTATAGCCTAAAAATAGTAAATGCTGAAGACATTTGACTTATATCTTGCCAGTGATAGAATAATGGTCCATTGACTTGTGTAATGGTGAGATGAGAAAGGAATTGTTTTTTTCTTTGGGCAATACCAGAAAGTATCAGTCAATTTTCTGTGTAGAAGGTGTAGTATTAATATTTTGCCATTAAAAATATTTGTACCACTTATACTTGTGGCCCATCTCCATTGCAAGTAAGTATCCAAAATCATCGAGCTCCGAAAGTGAAAGAGGCAGGAAAAACTGCCTGTTATTTATAACTGTATTAGCATTCTATGCTTTAAGAAATATTTTTCAAAGTTAAAAACTCTTCTTATAACCAATTAAAATTCCCTATCTACTGATGAAATTCCATCACTCTGTTGATATAAGGTCCATTTGGCCAATAAAGTTAAACCTTAAAATCTGTGAGTTTGTAGTTACAGAATCATAGAATCATTTAGGTTGAAAGAGGCCGTTAAGATAATTGAGTCCAACCATAACCTAAATCTAACACTAAACCATGTCCCTAAAAGCCTCATCTGTACATCTTTTAAACACCTCCAGGGATGGTGACTCTACCACTTCCCTGGGCAGTGTGTTTGAATGGCTGACAACCCTTTCTGTAAATAAATGTTTCATAATCTGAATGCTTCCAATCTGAACCTTCTCTTGCACAACTTGAGGCCATTTCTTCTGGTCCTATCACCTGTCTATGCCCTCCTGCTTACTACTTCTTTCTAAGGCTTGTCTTCTGAAAATTGCTGTCATAGCTCAGGACAGGGCTCTGTCTGATAATGCAGAAAATGCTCTGTCTGGTAATGCAAGAAAACTGTATCAGAGTTCGAGATGGTTGCACAGGCCTATTCTTAAGCACTGTTGGTGTTTTCACAGCTTTGTACAGTAAGCGTCCCGTTAGTTTTCTGATTGTAACATGTGAGATCTGGAAAAAATATATCCAAATGATAGTCTTTCTTTTTAGATGTTAACTGCTTCTCTTAGACTTGATCTTATCAGCTTCTTAGATATCATTTGACATATCTGTGAATTCTTACGTTTAACAACCCCCCTGGCTGCTTACAACAGCCGAAATGGAGCAGGTCTGTGCCTCTGCCTGTTTGCTTTCTGCTCAGGAACACTGCTCATGCTCTGCACACTGAAAACACCTCGGAGAACACCAAAAGGGTTGCTGCCATCAGCAATGAAGGTGCTGTGCTCTGATAGCTACTTGCGCAGGGTGACTTTTGCCAGTGGGAAGTCACAAATTCCTTTGAAAGTGATGGAAGTGCTTCATCTTTGGAGACTAAGCGGGTGAACAAGTAATCATGTTTTTATTTACCTAGAACAGGACTTGGCACACAAATGCTAATTTAAACACTTGGACTAGGGATTAAGTTGCATCTCTAATTTTAATTGGTGAAAGAAAAAGGAAGATAAAGGTGACAAAAAATTCCAGCGTACCGAGAGAAACCATCGTATGAGTGATGGGAAGTAGAGAGAGAATGCTAGTGAGGACTGAGGCAGCCTACTGTTAAGGTTGGCTACCACAACAAAGAGGGTTTGCAAATATGTGATTACATCCAAGGAATAGTTGCCATTCTTCATTTTTCTTCCTAGTGGAAGACCCTGCCAAAACACTAAGCACCAAATTACTCATTATGTCTAAGGTCGGTTGTATGATAGCATATGGATTTTTTCTCTTCAGGGATCAATGAAGATACAGTAAAAGCAAACTTCTTGTATCGTCAGAGGTGAGGATGACCTTGATTTAATCTCCATATCTGCTACAATCTTCTTTGTAATTCCAGAAGTCTTTTAATTTTGTATGTTTAGTTCTTTACATAGTTAAGGTGGGATAATACATCTTATCTCTCTGCCTTTGTCTGCCATATGTGTTCAGAAGAGTAGTTTTTTTGACCTGATTTGTTTGTATATGACAAACCTAAGTCTTTGCTGGTTTCAAGGTAGTACTGCACTAGAAATAGTAGCTTCCACAGAACTTCATATATTTGAATAGCAGCAGGCATGTAAAAAGTAAAAATATCCATTTGGAGTTTTTTTTATCCATCGTGATACAAATAGAAGGCCTATGCTGGCTGTGTTGCGCCAAATTTGTCAAAATGAAAATAAATTGAAATAACAAAGAAGGAATTGTTCAGAAATTGAGTTTTCAAAATGTGATAAAATGATTAGTCCAGTGACATTTTATCCATAGTTTGATAGACAGCATTTAATGTCCACAGTTTTTTTAAAAACTTTGTCAAAACAGTATATATTCACTTATGCCAGACCATGATTTTCTGTAGTAACTACAGAACAAACAGGAAACAAAGGTTCTGCTCTGCAGAGATTACAAGCTAAATTTAGATGCCACATAATCAGTGATATCAGACAAATGCAGATTTCAGTGTACATTGTGTCCCATCTCTTTTCCTAAAATGAATGCAATACACAAAGAACATATATTGGAACCTGTAGTTGTTCTTAGACAATCTAGTTAAGCACACTGGAGTACATTTGGCCTAGGGATTTTACTTTGGCTGTCCTCAGAATACATTTATCATGGTTTTAGTTTTGCTTGAGTTGGGAATAAACCAATAACAAAAAGTGTTTTGCACAGTCCCAAAGCTCCTTTGCAAGACCAACCTGAGTAAATACTGGCTTAGCCTGTGGGCAAGAGATCCTAAGACTTTGATGTGTGGTTTGCACCAGCTGGTGATTTCATTTTGTTATGGTAATCAAATAAACATCATGGTGACTTATGAAATACAGTAGATAATTAAAATAATTTAGTCTTATTACTGTTTTCAGGACCATAAGCATACGAGTATGGTAGCTCTGAGTCTTTTCAGTCTATGTTTAGTGGATAGCAATGCTCACAGGATTGTATCAGCCTTTATCATGCTAAAAAAGGGAGGGAAGGAGAAATACCATAAAAATTCTGGAGATTATTTTCTCATATTTCACTTTCCTTGTTAGCAGGTCTATTGCATGGTAGGTGAGACAGTGACCCGTCTGGACAATCCCAAGATGAGTAACAGCAAAGGAGAGTAGGTGTTGCACAGTCAGATATATGTTGAGGAAGTGGTGGCATCTGGGCTTGGTGGAAGTTAGAATCTGAAAAACAGAATATTTAGAAAAGGTTTTATTTCATTATATTTTAGTTGGATAGGAACCTATGTACAGTAAACACCTGTGCCATGGAAGTTTTTCCTGGAAATGTCAGACTGTGTTTAAGTCTGCTTTATCTTCTTAAGTGTAGAAGTGAGTGTACTATTCCAGTTGAAGAGATACAATAATTTTGCAGAATATTCATTACATTTCTGTTATTATTATTGTCTCTGAATTTTTGCTTTTTTGTCACTTGGCTTTATTCCCTGCAGTGTCATAGTCATCTGTTCTTTGGATAACTCTTCTTTGTTCTTTTTTTCCTGGAAGCAGTTTGTTGAGCTCTATAGTAAAATGGATAGGATAGGATAGGATAGGATAGAATAGAATAGAATAGAATAGAATAGAATAGAATAGAATAATTTCAGTGAAAGGGACCTAGAAGGATCATTTAGTCCAACTGCCTGACCATTTCAGGGCTGACCAAAATTTAAAGCATATTATTAATGGCATTGTCCAAATTCTTCGTAATCACTGGCAGGCTTGTGGGACTGACCAACTCCCTAGGAAGCCTGTTCCAGTCTTTGACCACCCTCACTGTAAAGAAATGCTGCCTAATGTCCAGTCTAAACTTATGTAGTGTATTAGGCTCAAACTTTCCCAAGTTTCAGCCACATCAGAACCCTACTTTGAAGATGGTCTGTCTAAAGTTGGTTTAGTCCATTTAGTGTCTCATGAATGTTATGGTCTATGTTGGACTACCAAAGAGACCATGAACAAAGAAGCACAGATGTCTGATTATAAAGGGGGAGTGTCACGAGGATGGAGCTAGGCTCTTCTCGGTGGCAAACAATGATAGGACAAGGGGTAATGGGTTCAAGCTGGAACACAAGAGGTTCCGCTTAAATTTGAGAAGAAACTTCTTCTCAGTGAGGGTGACGGAACACTGGAACAGGCTGCCCAGGGAGGTCGTGGAGTCTCCTTCTCTGGAGACATTCAAAACCCGCCTGGACGCCTTCCTGTGTAACCTCACCTAGGTGTCCTGCTTCGGCAGGGGGATTGGACTAGATGATCTTTTGAGGTCCCTTCCAATCCCTAACATTCTGTGATTCTGTGATTAAAACAAAACAAAACACCCCAAAAGAAACCCAGTCCCTTCTCAAACCAAAAACACAGTAAAAGGCAAGTTATGAAGTCTTTCCTTTCCTCAAGGTTGCTCTAACTGGCACCTATTTTTTGTGTTTTATTAGTAAGCTAAAATACTGGACTAAAATGACAGATACAGTATGTGTTGTGTTGGCGTTGGTTTGGTTTTTTTGGTTTGGTTCATTTGTTTTTAATTTAGGTGTCTATTTACTTATTAAGAAACACATGTTTATGTCATGCCAGCCTCCATACCTGGAGACCCAATTCATACGACCTTGAGAACTAGTCCTGTGAAGTAAAAATAGGAAAAAAGAAGTTACTTTTTTATTCTTACATGTTCCTATGCTTGCAGAGCTATGCTTCTTTAATAGTTCAAGTACCAGTATTTTTACAATCAGCCCTTCATTTTCTGTTCAGTGCTTGGTTAAAGACAAAAGAATGTTGAGCAGTATAGCTACACAGAGAATGCTCAAAATGTTTGAATGTTTTGGAAATATCAGAAGAAACATTGTACATTTCTTTGGCATTGTATGTTACTCCCTTAGTTGACTCTGTTGGATGTTTACTTTAAAGTGTATAAGGTAATTTTAAGTATGAAATTTAACTGTTTCTTTACTCTTCATTTTAACAAAGTCCCAATACTACTTGGCCATGTAAACGTAAAGTACTCATTAAAAGAAGAAAAAAAAATTGCAACAACCTGCTGACAAAAGAATCTCTGGGTCATTTTGCATGTCATTTTTAAGTCCTGGATTCTTGTGTTTCAGGACATTAAGGATTTCAGGTATTGGGAAGCTAAGATTGTCTTTGCATAAAAAAGTGTGGATTAACCACTATTAGACTGAGAGCATCTTCTGGTCTATGTAGAAAATAGGTGCAAATGTGAGAAGGAAGACAGAATGGGTGTGAAACCTGTGGAAATGTCAAGCTGAAGTGGAAACAAAAGACCCTGAGGAATTAACTCACATTTGGAAATACTTAGTTCAATATTAATGTAATTTTTCTAAAAGATTGTAACTGTAAATCTAAAAAACAAACAAACAAACAAAAAAAGGTTTGTTTTTGTATTGGCCAGAAATAGAGTCTTTATTTCACAGTCTTGTGATATTTCTTCTGTCAGGAAGAATATTGTAGGAGAGGTATTTTAGCCAAGCCACCAGTACAATATATAATCTGTTTTGTAAATGTTACTTTCTTTTCAGTCTATAAGCTTCTGTCTGTGCTGGAATTTCTAGTCATCTGTCCCTGAAAAAATACCATGGAGGAAACTGTATATCTGATATTTCAGTACATTAATGAGTACTGCATCCAGCTCTGGAGTCCATAGTAAAACAAAGACATCGACCTGTTAAAGCATTTCCAAAGTAGGGACATGAACACAGGAGCACCTTTTCTGTGAAGACAGGCTGAGAGAGTTGAGGCTTTTCAGCCTGGAGAAGGCTCCAGGAAGACCTCTGTGGTCTTTGTTGCGGCCTTTCAGTATGGAAAGAGGGCTTATAAGAAAGACAGAGATAGACTTTTTACCAGGGCTTGTAGTGACAGGACAAGGGGTAATGGCTTTGAACTGTAAAACAGGGTAGATTTGAATTAGATATGCGGAAGAAATTTTTCACCGTGAGGGTGGTGAGGCGCTGGAATAGGCTGCCCAGAGAATCTATGGATGCCCCATCCCTGGGAGTGTTCAAGGCCTGGCTGGATGGGGCTTTGAGTAACCTCGTCTAGCAGAAGGTGCCCCTGCCCATTGCTGAGGGGGTTGGAACTAGATGATCTTCAAGGTCACTTCCAACCCAAACCATTCTATGAATCTGTGATTATAAAACAAATTTATGCAGTTTTCTATTTCTGTTGTGAAATAACAAATTTATTAAGTTAACTCTGTTCAGAAACAAAATGCCTGAAAGTTGTGCTTCAAGTTGAATATAGAAATATTTTAAAAAGAAAAAATTTACTTTGAAATCAGTTTTTCCTCATTTGGAAGATTTTTTTGCTTTCAAAGGTGAAAATGGAAGTCAAAACTATAGTGTTTTTATTCGGCTCACTGCTTTTTTTTTTCTGATGCATGTCTGGTTTTTTTTGGTTCATCCACCAAACTATGCTCAATATTGTTGGCAGCATCCTGCTTTCTATACCTATTGCACAGGTGAGTGAATGGAGCTCTAGAGTCATCTCCCAGCTGACCTCTGGTGAGAGGCACATGCTGTAGAGGTACAGCAATGGAATCACTGTACCAACGTAACATTGTCAGAAGAGGCACAGCAAAAGATTTACGATAGTCTGTGATCATAATTCTCAGTCTCGGAATACCGTAGAGAGCAAATGCCGCCCAGCAGATGTTCCCAGAGTTAACTAATGGGAGCTGCTATGTTGCTTACTGACTGTTGCACAGAGTATTTACCAATTTACCCCTGCTGCAGTGGCTTAATTAGTAAGTGTTATATTACGGTGGTAAGGATTTGGACCTTGAGAGTCATAGATAACAAAAGCTTAGTTCTTAGCTGATGTTATTCTGATAGCTCATATAATATTTAATGTCAAATAACAGAAGGAAGAGAGTTGTTGTTTATCCATTGTGAAATGAATCAAAGCCAGTTGCAGTATCTGAATTTTGGATGTGTGGCTTTTGTGAGGAACAGAGGTTCTTGTGAGGAAATTATTTTGCTTCTTGAAGAAGAAAATAGAAATATAAACAGTATGCAAAACTTTGCTTCAGTAACTCAGAGCCCGATAGTCACACATTTGCAGAATTCCTAAGTCCATTTCAATTTTCTAGTTATTTTGGTACTCTAAGATCACCCACGGTCTTGCCTATGCAGTTAGAGCTGGATCTATTAAATCAAAACCAAAGTAAATTAGCGCACAGATTAACGAAGGCAAATATATTTGAAAAGCAAGTCTCATCCTAAACTCAGTAGGAATTAGTAGGCTGATGACGTTAAAAATATATGGTGTAAATATGATTGCATGATGGCAACACAAAGTTATATGGTACTAAGAATTCTGAAGTTCATTGCCTATATGCTTCATTAAGTAGGTAATGAATTTCATGCATTTCAAGACTTAAACTGCCAGACCTTCCATTAGGTTTTTGCATCAGTAAGTGTGGAAGTGTGGAAGTCCATGAAGATGTTAGTACATGAAAGCTGATGTACTTTAATAATGCTAATAGCATTTTTGTCTAATACTTTGTAGATAGGTTGATTATTACAAATGCTGTTATCCAAGAACAGAAATTAGATTCATAATTGTAAATTATTTCCAATAGCTCAAGTAACCAAAATCCCAGAAAAAAAAAATTAACAGACATTTGGTCAAAGATAAATACTAAAATACCTACTCACTTCTAACTAATCCTTACATTCCTAAGAAAAGACAGAAATCAATGATCTTTTCCTTAAGTTCTTTGAAAACTTTTCTATAAATTTAAAACTGAAATGGTTTGGTTACTTGCATATTCACTCATCTTAGTCAATTACATTAGTCTTAATCATATGGCTTCAGTTTGGGTATCTTCCATCAGTCTAAATATAATTTCCAAATCTAATGTAATCTTCATAATTATATGATGAATATTTAAGAAAGTAGCTAAATTCATTAATGCAGTAGCTATTTTCTACATACAGCAAAGGAAATTTAATAAAACAAATATTTTGAAAGATGATTAAATCATTCCAGCAAAGAAACCTTCTATTTTTTCAGTTAGTGCAATGTTACTACAATGTCTTGATATCATCCAAATATGGGAGTCTCTGCAGAAAAAAATAATTTTCTGGCGGTTCATCCGTATGCATCATGGTCTTGGGGTGATGGAAGAATCACTGCTACCTCTGCATCCCTCCTCGAGCAGTGGGACCAAACTGGTCAGTGGGACTGACTGCGGCCGTCCATTTCTCTGTAAATGTCCTACTCTACTTCTCAGGGCTCTGATGGCAATAGAGAGGTATCAGAAGTTCATTCCCTCACCTGTCTATCCAGCTCCCTAGTCAATACCTGTGTGTCTATGCATATACACACATTTATTTGTTTCTGTGGGTTTCTAGCAAAACTAAACCTAGGTTTGTTACTGATTTCATACTAAATCCTGAAGAATCTTACTTTTCTTTAGGGCAAATGTTTAATTCACACATCAAAATTTTACAGAATGTATAGCATTTTAAAATGCAAGGCAAATGCTCTTCCACATCATGCATACCATGATCTCTTCCCATTTTCGTTTAGTGAAAAAATGATCATGAAAAATTCATTTGAGAGATGATAAATGTTATATACATAAATACTTTTATAAAAACTTGACAAGTTAGTGAGTGCTTTCTGAAGGACCTTTTTTCCATATAATAAGATCGTGCATGACCTCCTCAGTTCTCAGTCATGGAAGCTGCTTCTTGCTTGTTGCAAGAAACTGATTTTTTTAGGTGCACTACCAGTTCAATTTGGCCTCTAAATCCCACTCCGTATAACAAGGTATAAAGCATGCTTCAGTGTTTAAGAATTATTCACTTGGTGCTTGGTAGAAACCACTTGACAGTTTTTAGTTAATTCTGTTTGATCTGACACTTCCAAATGAACAGAGTGACCTTCATTAGTTTGATCATTTGGAAGTGATTTTTAGATACAAGAAAATAAGCTTGCCCTAGTGAAACAAAAGAAAATTAAGTCATATGGTTTCAATAGTTGGAAATAATTACCTCCCCAAAAGTCTAAAATTACAAAATGAGATTGAGCGTGTGTGTTAAAAACAAAACAAAAAAACAAACAAAGAAGAACAAACAACCCCCCAAAACTCCAAACAAACAAAACCAAACCAACCAACCAACCAAAAACCCACCACCACCACCACCAAAAAACACACAAAAAACCAAACCAAACCCAAAACAATACACTGACCTAGTCTCTTTTATTGCCTGTTTTTCTTAGCTCCTGAGAAGCCAAGAAAGGTAACATTTTTCCTCGTAGGGCTTTCATGCCTTGGTAGGACTTTCAGGCACAATTTCATTGCTCTTCATCAGCACAGAAAGAGAATTGAAGGCTATGAGCACTGCTTCTTCCTGGTTTCCCTTATAATACCTTTTATCTGTTCTTAGAAACTAGAATATTACACAAAAATATAGAGGATTACAGCTCCTGCCTTCATCCCAGGTATTCATTCACTTGTTTATATGCAGCTTAGTTTGTATACGTACTTTCTGTTTTACCTACTTTTTGGTAAGCCATAGGCTTCTTTTAAATGTCATTACATGTTATGATACACATATGATAAGGAATAATCTGTCTATAAATAGATTAACGGTGCATAAATGCCACATCTGACATCTTGCTGGCATAAATGACAGACTTCACATTTAGTTAGATATTCTAAATTGCCACCCTCCGTTAATTTTGGCTTTATTGGCTGAATCCTCTCATCACATTACTGACCATCTAAAGAATGCATAAAGCATCTTAGATCACACATTATTATTTTTTTCTATATTTAGTTAAAGTGTTGCTGTAACTTTCTAGGGTCATTATTTAACAAGTATGACTTTTATAAGCCTCTGAAAAAGGTCAGGAGAAATACTACTTTACAAGAAAAGATAAAGATGGAGAGATGAAGCATAAATTGCTATCTGAGTGTCTGAGCAGGCTGGCTCCCACTGTTCTCTGCTATGTACTCTGTCCTATCCAGCTCCACTCCGTAATGACAGCCTACAGGCAGCAGCTTAGTTGATGTTATAACTGTTCCTGTAACTCCTTAAGTACTTCAGCATTTGAAAAAGAAATCTTTTAAACTTATCCTCATTTGACTCTGCATCTACTATCCGAATGTTCTCCCTAGGCTGATCTCTCTCCAATTCACCATTGTTCATAAGAAGAGAGTTGCCATCCTTTTGTCAAGGATGTTGTATGATAGACTTTATTAAAGTGGTTCTTCCTTGAAGAATAAGGCTCAGGTCAGACATCTAGGTCAGACATCTTCTGTTCTGGAAGGCAGCAGGAGTGAAGGTGGAGCACTTTGAGCAAGAAATAATTGACAAATAGAGAACTTTAACTGAATCCTTTTTCTAGGGGGGGAAAAAAAAAAAGTTTATATGCTTAGAATAATACAATAATGAAAAGCAGAGTAACCACAAGATAAGAAAAACTTAAATGATGTTTTAACTGTGATTCTACTCGTGTGGTTTACAGAAAACTGAGCAAAAACTGAAAAGCATCAGAAAGCTTTGCATTAGTTTCTCCATCATGCCTCTCAGAAAACCTGCTCACTCTTTAGTAAGCACACACAATTTTTAGGATAGGAAAACTGTTTTTCTATACAGCTGCAAAAGTTTAACTCAACTAAATTTTATATGGATAAATGTATAGATTAGTTAAAAGCATATGAAGTAGGGTGAAATATGTAAAAACTAGCTATCCAGAATATTCAAAGAAAAGTATATTATGGGGCTGCAACACCAACAGAAATGGAGCCAACCTGACAGACTATTCAAAGATGAAATTTAAAATGTCTACTTATTTTTGGAAACAACTTTGTAGAAGACTTAAATTCTAGGAAGATGTAGGAGTAACCTCTAGAGAGATGTATTAATAGGAGTAGTTTTCAGGACAGCATATGACTGAAAAAATCTTGTATGAACAACTTTGAAGTGGTGGTAGTATGCTTCCAGGGCAACTAATAACAATGTTGGGCTTGGGTTGCTTTTAACCTATTCCTCACAGAAATATACAGGTTTTCGTGTTTTCAGCATTTTCTAATATTACAATCTCCAGCTACTCAGTGTAGCTCTGCACACCAGCATGTCTTGCTGTCTGGTGCTGGCTGGTACTTATAATATATAAATTGTGCTTGCAGTCCTGTGGCTGTGCAAACTGCATTCAGACCAGGGCTACATCCAGTTCTGCAGCAAGATTTTTGTGAATGCAGTAGAATGACCTCACCCACCAATTTCTTAACCCGTTAATATTGACAACTGAAATTATTACAATTGGCAGAGGATGAGAATTGGGTTTTTTTTCCTTATGCTTTCATTCAGTTTACCAGTGACAGCCATTCTGTATAGCTGTAGTGTTTAAAGGCTACTCAGTGCCCCAACAATGAAGATCTCAGATACTCTCTTTCTCTTTTTTTCTTTCAGTGTACTGGGTGTTTCATATTGCTGCAAAGGACAGTGGGGGGAACCCTTAAGATTCTAGAGAATATGACAGAAATATGAAAGTATACATAAGTAATTTTTCACAGTTGGCTAGATTTCAAACTCAATGAGTCTTTTTATCATGATCATTGTTGCAAGGTATAAGTAAATTGAAACACTCAAAGATGCATATAAAACTGTTTTTGTTTTTCAGCTAAGGAATATTACTGCATTAGTAGCTTCTTTTGTTAATATGAATGATAGCTGCTGTTCTACAGTTAGATTCTGCAGCAGGTCAGGTTGCATTAATCCTTCTAGTCTTCAAATCTAGGAACGTACAGTGAAAAAATGACATTTATAGGAAAAAGTCAATGTATTGACGTTAGTGCTTTTGACTAGCACTCTCCTACAGAGCAAAATGCTTCTTGGACTTGGACTTGTTGGACAAGGAAAGTGCAGGTTTTCTACCTTACAAATTCTGTTGCTAGACTTGTTCACTTTTTTTGGAGAGTTTACTGGATTCAACGGACTTATCAGACTGGCATGAAATGATTGCTTTTTTCAATTCGCATAGGCTAGATCTAGCTTATAGTAACATGAACATTATTTCTACTGTGACCAACAGCTTCTTCTCAGACTCCTTTTCTGTTGTTTCCACTGCTGTTATGTTATAAACAGCAAAGAATAAACTCTCTGCAAAGAGAGTTATTTTTTTGTTATCAAGGATATGATATATTAACAGAGAAAAAGAGAATTTTGCTTGTTGTTTCTCTATTATGCCTCGAGTATGAAAAAAAGAGTATAAAAATTTTTGTTTATAAACAAAACTGAAACCAGCAGTCCCCTTCACTGAGGTTGTTCTTTTCTCAATGTACTAAGTCCCTGATAACCAAGTTGAAAAATAGTTATCTTGTGTTTGAATGTTTTAAATGCAGTTTTCTGCTTTGTCATTGCTTCTAATAACTTAATAAATCTGTCATCAGTTCAGCAGAATTTCTTTTGTCCGTATTACTGATATAATCACTACTGAACAAGTAGTGAATGGTAGTGATGGAAAAAAGAGATTGAATAGCAACCTTGAAATGAAATACTGGTAGAATTTCACCATGCCCCTGAATTATTAATTTGAGAGTTCAGTGTTGAACTGGGAGAGGTTGGAGCCGTGCTGGGACACTTCCCAGTAACCAAGAGCAAGACTTGCGTAAGTGGAGTACAATCAGGACTTCTGTCTGGAGCACTGTGATTAGGTTTGGGTTTCGCTTTAGGAAATAACCTGTTGTCTACATTTTATCTTTCTGATACTCAGTTTAGACTTGTTAATTGTCAAATATTTTTCTGGTTTTATATTCAACTAAAACCAGTTAATGGCCACATGGATTGATAAAATTATTTAAAATTATTTGTTTTCCTTGGGTCTTTAAAGAAAATGCTGCCCTTTTTTTTCCAGATTGCCCCTTTGCAGATTGGTTGGTAGATAAATTCTATAGTGAATAATTAAGGATTCTCTTGAGAAAATTTAAAATACTCATTCTTACGATATTGTGCTGGTGCCAAATTTAGAGGGGGGGGGGGGGAAGGAAAAAAAAATTGATACAAATGAGGAGTGTCACACTAAAAAAGAAATTAGCCTTTGAAATGGAGAAAGCAAAGGAATTAGCTGTAAGGAACAATGTAAACTGAGGTCCTTCAGAAACTACTGAACATTGGGGAAAAAAAGGCTTTTATCATCATCATTAATTATTTAAAATTCCTGTACTTCAGTGATATTAATAGTGCACATGAGCCACACTTGTTCTATCTATCAAGGTATTTTCAGTGTGCAGTCTTCACAGTATGTAGGTGATATACAAAAGATAAAGATCAGGGTCTGATCTCAGTAATATCCTATTATAATCCAGGGTGCAGTAAGGACAATTGCATTACATTTTCCTGGCAAAATGTACTTTTAAAAACCTATTAAATGTTCTTACTTAGGTTTCAGGATATTTTGCCATCTTCACAATAGCCTTTTGTCTGTTTTTTTGGTTTAGATTATCAAGTAACTCCCTGAACTCTTCAATTCCAATCTGTAATAAAGCAAAGCTATTAAAGATGTTATTTTTTAAGTGTCCACCTCAGAAGGCTTTCTTTTCCCTTTTTGAGAGAGACAACGCAAGTATTTTCATGAGGAAATGTGTTTCATAGATTTGGAGCTTGTGTATTCTTGTGTAAATGGGCCCCTGAGATGTCCTGAGTGCAGCTTTCATTATGCAGCCTCATTCCTCTCTTGGGTGAGAGAATTGGTCATCATGGAATTCCAGGACTGTGGTATCTGATGAAAAACTCAGTCTTGCTGAGAGAAGCACAGTCCCTAGTGAAGGACTGCTAATACGTCTTTCTTAGATACAAACCACAGGACATGATGGAACAGATCCATCTATAAATATTTTGCCTTTTGTTGGTAAGAAATATCAGCATTTGCTACTAAAAGCAGCTATTTTGAAGAATTAATATAGTTGTGGACCCAAGTTTTCTTTTGAAGCAGTTCTGCTTCAGTTTTCATACATCTCTTAATGCTGCAGCCCAACTCCCCACAAAAACCCCAACCAAGGCACACCAATAAACAAAGAAACTTATAATAACACAAAAATAAGTGGGATTTTTTTGTAGTTTTTTCATGGACAACTGACATAAGCAAGCTATTATAATTTTGTCAGGTATGTACCAAAATCTCCAGGTTACCAGGAATCAAAAGATAACACACTGAATGTCTCAGAGTCTAAGGCAGGGGTGTCAAACTCATTTTCAGGGGCCATATCAGCCGTGCAATTGCCTTCAAAGGGCCGAATGTAATTTTAGGACTGTATCAGTGTAACTACTCCTACATTTCTACAGTCCTAATATTACAACTAGCCCTTGAAGGCAACCACCAGGCTGATGTCCCCACCCCCATGAAAATGAGTTTGACACCTCTGGTCCAAGAGGGAAGGGAGCTCGAGTAGTTATTTGCAAGAAATAGGCGGCAACTATTACGCATATGCCAGCAACACCGTGGAATGTGTTTGGGCAGTCTTTGTCCCCAAGACCTCCAACACAGCCCTTGAGCCACAAGCTGTAGCCATAGCAGAGATTTTACTGAAGCAGTTCAAAAGCACGTCTGTTATTCACCCTTACCATACACCACAATCGCTTTGTTGTTTCAAGTACACCCTAAAGCTTACATGACAATTCCTCATCCATACAGGGCACAGAAATGAGTTGGTTTGTGACCTTTGTATACAGCCTACTAAACTGAGGGGTTAGATTTGCTTCAGATTAAATTAAAGTCTTTGGGCCTTAGGCTATCCTTGCTTTGCTCTGGCTGTGTTTCGTGTTCTCCAGTTCTGTTTCTTCAACATGCTGCTCTGTGTGCCTAACTCACAGGTTTTCTCCCTAGGCTTGAGCAGGGGACATTGAAAGATTTTCTTCTCTTTCTCTAAACCTCAGCTCAAACTGTGGAAAGATTTTTATCCCTTCTTCTAGAAGAAGGAAGAGCATGATAGGTAGAAATCTTTCCTTGCTGGAGCATTTCTCATTCCTTTAGTCTTTAGCCTGCACCATTTTGGACTCAGCCTTGCAGTGAGAGATGCAATGTTGGAACTACCGCTCAACAATAATTTCAGTTGCTTTCTGAGTACTCTGGGAATCTCTGTTTCCCATCCTAGAAGGCCTGTGAATTTTCAATGCAGTGAAGCAGTTTTCAAAAAAATATTGAGAATGTAGTCTGTGCTGAGTAACCTCAGGGAATTAAAAAATATGTATTTTAAAAAATGCCTATTTCTTCATGCAGTGAACAGATTTTATTGTTTGTGGAGTTTGTTTTGTTGTTGTTGTTGCTTTGTTTGTTATTTGTTTGTGGGCATTTTGTTTGTTTGTTTTGTATTTGTGTGTGTGTGGTTTTTGCTTGGTTGGTTTCGGTGGGGTTTTTTTCATTTGTTTGTTTGTTTTTGTTGGTCAAACTTCAGCTATTTAGACGACTAGGTCTCCTGATCTTTTTATGCTGCTATAGATGAGTCTGATGATGTGATTTTAGTGTCAAGGTCTCACAAACCACGGTTCTTTCAAATAGTGGATAAAGCTAATTGTTATTTTATATTAATATGAACATGTGAGAAAGTTTCTTAGCTTTTGCACTCTGCTGTAGCATTTGCCTTAATGAAATAAGAACAGCCATTCATTATATCTCTCATCTTTAACTAATACTACTGCAGTCCCTAAAGGACTTGTTCTTCAGAAAATACTAGAACTTGTGTTGGTTTGGTACAAATGAAAGATTATTGCCGTTGTTTTTTTCTTACATGTGATACTGTTTTGTAATGTTTTTTGGGGCATGAACACGTCATTGCTGGCTGCACATGCATTGAAACACATGCTGTGTACCATAGTGTCATACTGTGTGACCCAAAACAGTATATCTGTTCTTTGTTGAAATGAACTTAGTTGCAATTGCAGCTTAAAAGAGCTCTCCAATATGGTCAGTTCTAGAAAGGTTTAAATATTATTTTTTACTCCCTGAAAAAAAAAAAAAAGCTTTTAATTGACTCAGCTTTTGTTTTTCTTTTGTGTTTCACCAGTTGAAAAGATACAGAGCCAGTGGGATGAAGTTCATGGACATCTCCAAAACCGGAGACAGCAGCTTCATGAGATGTTAAAGGATTCAACACAGTGGCTAGAAGCTAAACAAGAAGCTGAGCAGGTTCTTGAACAAGCAAAAGCTAAGCTTGAGTCATGGAAAGAAATTTCCTACACCGTGGAAGCTCTGAAAAAGCAGAACACTGAGCTTAAGGTCATTACTGAAAATTAAAATATTTCTGCTTGAGTTGATTAGTTTGTTAAAGAAAATGTCCTCTAACTATTGGAGAGTGCACGTTGAGAATGACCTCTTTATCCCTTATTTCCCACAAAAAATAGAAAAAAATTAACTTACAAAGTCTAGACTGTGTGTCACAATCCTTGAATGAAATTGGTTTTAACTTATTAGTCATAACAAATAGCTGGCTGATCTTGCAGGAAGAACACCCACCTTTTCAGCACAAGTATTTCTCATCTCTTCTGTACAGCAGCCTCAGCTGCACTGGTACTGCAAACTGGGAAATCCTGTAGTATTGGTATGTCTGTCTGCACTGATAAGCTGCGTAGGTTGTCTAGAACTAGTTAAGAAAAGGGGAAAAAATAACAAACTATATGGAGATTTTTTGAAAATCAAGCACTGTAGATTTGTCAGAAGGTAATCTCACTGGTTTCAACCTTGGCAGGGATATTAGCTGCAAAAAAACTGAAATGGCTACTCTTGTGATTTTAGCACACACGTTGTCACATTCTCAACGCTAAAATGGGCACCTCAGCTAACTTACGGAGCTGAACTATACCTCAAGTAGCAATGCAAATATACCTGAACTGTTGCATCAGTTTTGCAGTTTCTTGTTATGAAAATAGTAATACTTTGGTGACACTCTTCATGAATAAAATTTGAGAACAGCTGTTTCAGATTAATAATAACTCATTTTCTGGTTGGGGAAAAACAAGATTGAAACCAACCAATTGATCAGCCTCTCAAAGTGCGTCCTGCCTCCATGTTAATGGAACATTACATTTTAGTATTTTAGTTATTTGGGAGAACAGTTACATAAATATTTTCTGATATGTTCCTCTCTCTTGCCCACCAAATTTTTATTTAACTCCTACCTCTCAGCTGTTGGTTAAAGTTTGCAGATTTAGAACAGTAACAGTCTTATTTGCACAGCTGAATGGTAATGAACTGCCGGGAGGCATAGTGGGGTAAAGTCATCATTAACTGGTTTTGTCACCACAGGAAGTATGTCTTCAGCTGTCTCCACCATCAGTTAGTCGTTGCCTTTCTAATGTTTATAAGTAGATACAAAATCTGTTGGAGTTTTTGCTTGCCTTCTTTTTTTTCCCCTTGCCTGTAAGAAGCATTAAAACGTTCATCAACCATTGTTTTAGGCTGAGATGTGGTTAAGTTTTCTCATTTAAGATTGTACCGTCAGGGTCATTGCTTAGGAAGGGTGGATTATGGTAACAAGGGCAATCACTCACTAATGTATTGGAAGGAGTTATAGATTATGTGTACTACTGTCATTCAGCATAGAGAACTCCCATTTGTCACTGTCTTTCTGCAGAGATAGAGTTCTGGCTTCTGTCCAGTGTTTGGTTAAAAGAAAAAAAAAAAAAAGGCAAAAAAGCTTCAACAAAGTCAATGTCCCAGCTCTGCAAAGACTCAATTAAGAGAAAACTAGTTCTGTGCAGACACAGTTTTACATCACTGTGTTGGAGTGTCTTATGTCCAAACACTAGGAAAAGAATTGAAAGTATAGTTTCGGAAATGGATTCTGTGTCCACTTGTTTTACAAGCATATATGAGGCTTGGATGAGGTTCATTTAAGATTGGATGCTTTTTGAAACAAATTATGTTTTTTTGGATCAACATTCTCCAAGGAGAGAAATAAGAATATGCCCTTCTCCATTGCCCAAGTTATAGAGAAAGTGTACTAGTATAGTTATTCATAGACTGTATCTCTAGGTATAAACAGAGTTTTTGAAAGGATATCAATAGGTTCTTTTCCCTTCTTCTTTAAAAGACAAGAAGTGCTTGGACTATCAGTATCATCAGCCATTCCTATCCCAGTCTGGATTCAATGTGATACGTTGTGTCAAGTTACAGACATTTGGCTATAATTACAATTTTGGTGTCATAGCTAGTCCATCTTAATTTGCTGTGCCCTTCTGATGATATGAACACCAACAAGCTCTACTGTTCCAGAGCTGTTTGCTTTCATTTGTTTGGTTTTGCCTAGCCTTTCTCCCTCAAGTTTGGAAGACATCCTCCTCTGTCTTAGAGAATGCGGGTGGGGAGTTCTTTTCTGTTTTGTTTGTTTTGGTTTTTTTGTGTTGTGGGGTTTTTTGGTGGGTTTTTTGGTTTGTTTTTTTTGTTTGTTTGTTTGTTTGGAGTTTTTTTGTGCCAGCCTTCCTGGAGGAATTATCTTTGTCTGCCAGTAATTCCTATTGTGTCAAATCCCTCATGAAAGCTTCTCAGATGTGACAGCATCAGCTGTTGTGTTCATGCTTGAGATAAGGGGTCATGAATTCTAAGGAAAATGGAAGTATTTCTTGAGTTTAGCAGCTTTATATTTCTTCTGTATAGCATTATCTAAACTGGAGGACCTAGAAATCCATCAAATCCTAAAAATAAATGCATTCCAGGCTTCTGTGCCAAACACGTATATTTTGATGTTGTCCCCTCAATATTTGTAGTAAGTATGCCGTCTTTTGGCTTGCTGTTACACTGACGGATATAAAGCTGTCATTTTTATTCATTTGTGTTGAGGGAGAGAGGTCTGCGTGAGTCTTAAATAAATTCTTCAGACATATTCATTTCCTCAACTTTGCATCTCAACACAGCTTGCTGTGAGAATGTAGTCATCAAGTGTTCTTCTGTTTGTTGAACATTATAAGTGTGTTCTAAGTCAACTTTTAATCAGTGCCTGTGTTAATGCTTTTCTGCTAGTGAGTCCATACATACAAGTAAACAGTAAGCTCAGCATTAGCAGGCTTTCAATTTTTTTTTTTTTCAATGCCAGCATAAAACGAAAGTCTGTAACTGTCTTGTATTTGGCCAATTTTTTTAAAATAGAATTTGACATATTTGTTTCTGACATTTAAAAGAAAACTACCATATAGCTGATAATTAAAGGTATTATTCATTTGAATCAGAAATCAATTCAGCTCTAACTTTCCAAGGATTAAAGCATTTTTCATTCTATTTTTTTAGTTTGGCATTTGAGAACTAAATTCTAAATACTGGGATTAGGTATGGAGTAGCAGAATACGGCATTCTGGCCAGTGAGGCTCTTTATCCATTAAAGCTCTGTTATTGTTTAAGTGATGACTGCAGATGGTTAACTCAGCATGCTGAAGGTCACAGGTGTAAAAATAGTACACAGTCAGTCTTCAGCTCCTTTCCATCCCCAAGTCATCTAAACACAAGCTAGTGTACAACTAGTCTCTTCTTAATATGATGCTGAGCTTACATTAAAAAAAAAGAAAGCTGCTAGGATTGCCCATTCAGTCCTTGGCTCCTTGTTCTGGTAAGAGCTATTGAGGCACTTTGTCTCCCTCTGGACCAATTGACCTGGGATGGCTAAAGTGATGAGGAGGAAGGATGGAGACAAGGTTTCCTTCCTTTTCTTCATTGACCACCTATTTCTTGTTCATCTTAATAGGAAACTGAATATCAGCCTGATTACATCCCCTGTTGGGACTCAAGAGGCCAGGCAACCTTCCCCTGGCATAGCCTGGAGGGTGAGCTTTATGCCCTGGGTTTGTGGATAAGACTGAGGCTCTGTTGCCCATCTTCTTCTTGCAGGGAGGGTAACTTACTAGGTACTCTTGCCACTTTTGATGTGTCAATACAAGATGAAGTACTGTCTCAGCACTTGGTAGATTTTTATTATTCCAAGGCTAACAGCATACTGCTTTATCTTAGTAAAACAATTAACAATTAAGTTAACTTCACTGACTATGATAAAGACGCTGAAATAGAATTCCTTGATTTAAAAAAAAAAATAGTTTATAAATAAAATGTGCTATAGATATACAGGAAAGGGACAGAAAGGCAGCCTGATTTTCCAGATTTCTGATAGATACACCTGCTCAGTGTGGGAATTTACATGCTCAGAACTGGATGATGCTGTACATACATATAGCTATATTTGAACTGCTATGCATCATTTATTTTGTTCCACTGGCTAATCCTGGGATAGAAGAAAGCCCAGCTCTAATTTCTATACTTGTTTTTAATCAAGAATCCTTAATTACACAGATTTTATTCCTAGTAATATCAACTAGTGTCTTCTAATTAAAAATTAAAAATAAATTTGTACCTAAGTGACATGACAAGTGCACAGCCCTAATTCTTTAAGCCATGTAACAAACTCAGCAAATTCCAGTGGTGGCAGACCATAACAAAGAGAATGCTTTAAAAAAGGTCAAAATGATATTCAGACAATAAAGCAAGTAGCTAAAAGATAAATAAGACCTGAAAATATAAACGGGAACAGAGGAAAAAGAATAATGCCAAGAATTTAATTCTAAAATATTCATTATAGTTGTGTAAGATACGTGTTAATGGGCCTCCAGTAGGACAGAGAGGTGAAACATTTACCACAATACTTTGTTCTCAATGTCTGTGCACAGAGCAAAGTTGAAGCAAGGCCAAGCACTCCTCAAAGTTGTTGAAAAATTACGTACTAATTTCCAATAAAGTGGAAAATACAGATTGTTTCTGTCGGCAAAGCTCTCTATAGTCATCATTTCTCTCCTGAGCAATGATCTAGTGTTGTAATGTCAGGAAGTTAATGGATTAATGTTGAAGTTAATGGTGAGAACAACACTTTTGGAAATAACCTTGCAATGGATCTTTCTGTATTTTTATTATAAAACTGGCTTTGGAAGGATTTATAAGGTCGTTTATATTCACATGGGACTGGGCAAAATAACTTATTTTCAAAGTAAAGTTTACAGGCCATTAATTTACAATACAGACAAAATGTTATGGTAACTTTTCTATGTAATGCAGTGAACGGTCAGCAGTCTGCTGTGATTCTCTGGCTGGAAAAAAGTAGCTGTATGCATGCATAATTTTAAAGAGAAAGGTAGAGAATAATAAAAATGGACAGACCTAAATGTAGAATAGATACTTGCTAAAAAATACCTACAAAACTGAAATTATTATTACCGTAGAATTTATTTTTTGTTTTATGTATTTTATTATATTTATGTAGATACTAACATTTATGTGTTTATTGTATATAATTCTGGCAGGAAAGGAGCTGAATTGGCAGACTGTTTCCAAAACCACCTACCTGTATCTTCTCCAAAGGAACTGTCGTGTTTTTTCACAAAATTATCTCCTCTCTTGACTACATCTCCATACTTAACACAGGGAAATTACTTTAGAAAAGTGTTTAGGCTGCTTTAGTTTAAGTGAGCTTAATGATAACATGTTCAGGTGGTTTTCAGAGGGGGGTTAGTAGCCTCCTCCTAATTTTTGATTAGTAGAAATAGGATCCCTTGTTCCAAACAGGTAATCTGGTTACCGTCTTAGTACCTGAGGTTATAAACTGCATCACCTGGGTGATCTGCCCTCTCATGAAGGAATAACACAGGACAGAGAAGAAATATATGTTTTCAGTTTTAAATTATGGAGGGTACCTAGAGATGCTGAAGCAGCTTTTTAACAGGTAATAATTTAGGAGAAAAATCAAAACCGCTCAAAACACCACTCAAACTCTATTTGAAGATAAAGTATGTTTTAGTCTCAATCTTAAACAAAATCAACTTACAGGCTTGCTTAGAGGAAAACATAAGTGCACAAAATATTCAAAATGTATGTATTTTTATTTATTATTTAGACTCTTCAATTGGGTATTAAATATATAAGTTCAATTTTGTGTGGAGAACTCCTTACCTGAATCAAATCAGGATTTCAAACTGAATACTGCTTTGGGAGAATGAGAAGGAAAAAACTATTTTCTCTTCACAGACATTTCTCTTCACAGTATTTGTGTATTAAAGCACAACAGTAAAGATGTTCAAACCTTATTGGGGTTTTTTGTTGTGNTTTTTTTTCTTTTTTTTTGCATTTCCCTTTGATTGGCCAGTTGTAGTTTTTGCCTAATACGAAAGTACAAGTAGACCATCTCTGCTCCTTGGGTTTTTTTATTACACATTAGGTAGTAAATGTGCAACTTCAGTGCATTTGTATGGAAAATGGCTCTGACAAAAGTACTAACGGGAAAGACATGGGAGCTGTTTGCTGGCTGAATGAGTGTTCTGGATTTCCTGGCTTGCTTCTGTTGTGACACAGCTGGCCAGAGAGGAGAGGAGAGGAGAGGAGAGGAAAAAGAAGAGAGGAGAGGAAAGTGGGGGGGAAGAAAAAAAGAATGTCCAAGACTTGAAAACCTTTCTTAATGCTAACAAGAATAATTTTACTTTAGAAAGGTATTGATAGGTTTACCAATAGTTTTGCTGTATTGCAGATTTAGTGCCATTCCAGTAGATGGCACTAATTACATAAACAATTTGCTAAAATAAATTAAAAAAAAAAAAAAAAAAGCCAAAACACTGGTACTAGTTGTCCAAATCTCAGTATTCTTTCACAGTATAAAAAAGAAAATTGGATAGAACATATTGTTTCATTATATTTTCCACCTCAGTATAATTCAACATCACGAATAGTGATAGTTTGTGTAGTGCGTTATAATGCATCCAGCTCTTTGTGTCTCAGAAAGAATAATCAACATTCTAATTGGTGTTTATCAATTTGAGCTGTCATGTTTTTAGAATTAGGTTGCTTGGTCCTGTCAGAGTTTAGAAGTAGTCCTACGGTTTTATGGCTGCAAGACTACAAGAATTTAAGACTACAAGAATTTAAATACAATTTAAACTGACCTTAATTACCAGGAGATCTGAGGAAGTCCTTTTTTTTTTTTTCTCCCATATTGATGGTGTAAGTTGTTCATATCCTTCTCTAATAAATGTACAATGTGTCTGATAATTTTCTGGTGATCTGACGTTTATTTTGTTTCTTTCTCTTTTAACTTCAGCAATTTTCAAAAGAAATACGACAGTGGCAAATAAATGTAGATGTGGCAAATGACATGGCACTTAAGCTGCTTCGTGATTATTCAGCAGATGACACCAGAAAAGTAGAACTGATGACAGATAATGTTAATACGGCGTGGGCTGCCATTAATAAGAGGTAGGATATAAATTCTGCTATTAGATTTGTTGTTAGACTACATTAACATTCATTGTCCAGCTTTTATTGGAGATTATAGAAGATGCAACTTTTGAAAATGGCAAGATTATAGTGAGAAAGAAAAGAATGAAGATGACTCTTCTGTCATATTTCTTGGAAATACATCTTTGGAATGCCATTCAATTATCTCAAATAAAATTTTGCCTCCTACCAATTTTCTTCTGCTGTAACCGGTTACCAATGAACTTCAGTTGATAGGTCATATATTTTAAATATTTAAAATTAAGTGTTTCATATTTCTATGTACTATCCCCACATCACAATCACTATAGTGATTTTGAGTCATAAGCTGAATCTGAAAATGACAGACATATCCCATTGAAGCATATTCAAAGTAGAAATGTTATACTGTACCTTTGAAGCAAATCTCTAGTCAAGAAAGTTTTTATTACACCCTCAACCATGTTCTTGATTACATTTCCATGTCATGCAGTGTTTGGTTTAGATACCAATTCCTTACTAAAAGTAATTTTTGCAGCTTGCCAGCAAATTCTGAATCATTCAGTAGTAATCTAAAAGATCGGAACATATTGCAGAATAAAAATTACTTTCTTTATAGTGGTAAGAGTTCTAAGTCATTGCATGTCAGATGAAATGCATGAAAATTAAATCAAAGTTGTTTTAATCAGTATCTTGGATTAAGTTTTATAGCATAAGACTGAAACTAGAACCGAATTAGATCTCAATGTGTTTTCAGTTAAAGTCTATGGACAAGGCCAAAAATGTTGGTTTAGTTAAATATACAATAAATTCAGGAAGTCTTCTTGCGTAATGACAGTTGCTTAAATCACTGATGACACAGAAATTTATTCATGTTTTTCGTTTAATTTTTTAATGAAGCTGATATTCATATAAACAAGTCACTTTAACAGCATTTTTTCTGAAGCAGACCTGCCTCTGACTTAAGATCCTGTTCAAATGAGAGAAGAGATGCTCTTGATGTCCACCTAAAGAAAAACACATAATAATTTGAGAGGGGTTTTTTTTAACAAAATTAATAACCAAACTGAGAAATTAGTATAAACATTCAGTTGATCTCTACTTGCATTTCTCCTGCTATAATTTTTAGCATTATTAGTAATAGCCATATTTTTATGCTCTCTGTGGTCTGAGAAACAGGCTGCGGAGAACATCTCTTCCTGGATGAGAAAGGCTGGGTGTCTAATGCTCAAAACTATTCTCCGTGAGTAGGTAAAATCAGCAGCTCAAAGGGGAGAAGCAAAGGAAATTGATTTTGTCTGCATGTAGAACTACAACACCGTATTTGGTGAGAAGGCTTTGCAATCCTGGAAGTCCAGAGTATCTGTAGCTGCTGTGGATGCTCAGGTAGCTACAGATACATCTGTCAACGCTTCAAGCACAAACCCAGATGTGTCTAATGTTGCCTAAATGTGAGAATTGCCATTGTTGCATGGACTCAGCCAAGTACTAGGCTAACGGAGAGTACAAGTTCTTTAAGACACGCTCCTTGCAAACTCCTACAAAACCCACAGACTTATTCACATGTGTTAGATGGATTACTGTAGTAAATGTTTTGTGTCTTGGAAGAGAGCTGTTCAGGTCACTGAGGTGACATTTTCCATTAAGGAGTACAAAAGGGTAGAGTTAAGCTTGAACAGGTAACTGTAAAACTCATTTCCTAGTTTTCGATAGTATGGCTTTACTACTTCTCTAATATTTTTTTTTAATTCAGTGTTTTGTATATATTTCTTGTAAGACTTCTCATGATTTGGGAACTTGAAAAAGCAGCATGCTGGAAACAGTAGTTGATGAGCTTTTCTAAGGGCTTTATCACATTTCTATCTGTCTTTTGTGAGACTGATAAATATGGATGTACTAAGTCTTTAAGTCAGCAAGACTTTGGAAGATTTTCTGCACCTGTAGATTTTTCAGGTTTGTTTGAAGCAGTAGCCAGGCCTTTTGCTCATGGAGCAGCTCTTAAATGAGGTCTTGAAAGAACCTTCGAGATTTCTTTTGTTAAACAGCTCTGTGGAAAGACAAGATGGAGTCCATGGGCCTTTGGCAAACTTAAATATCAGTTTGTTCCATTTTTGGAGGTATTTTTGCTTTGTTTTTCCCTCTCTCTATGCTTCATCTTTCAGGTTATTGTATAAAGCAAAACAAATTGTTTCTTTATTGTTTTGGGGATCTTTTGAACTGTAAGAGAACATTTACTCAGTAGAAGGGAAGCACATGAACTATTTGTTACATGCTCCAAGAAAGTTCTCCACTGAAATGCATGTAGAACGATTTCACATATATCTGTGAGTGTTTTTTTCATCTAGACCATGAGTGAGTAGTTCTCTGGTGACTCAGTGATGTAGAAATATACTCCAAATAATGGCCTTGACAATTTGTCCAGCATTTTAGAAATAGTTTTATCATCATTGTTAATATAAACATAATAAATATTCTGCTAAAGATTTTGGTTTCTTCTCCCTATATTCATAATTTAAACGGCCTACTTATTTTGTGGATATTTTCTTTTAACAAGAAAAAGAGTCGCTTACATTGTTTTGAACTGATTTTTCTCTAACTTGCCATTAATAACAGAATTGTGTGTTGGTGTAAAAAATGTGAAACCTCCTTTTCCATAAACCAGATTGGTAAAACAACAGGCAGGCAAGCAGCAGTAAAATTCCGCTCTGCCTGTTGGTAATAGTTCAGCCAAAGCAAGTACTTTAGTCATTAAGGCAACATCTGCCAGCTTGTGTTTTGTTTTGCTTAAGTAGATTTGCAGCTGATTGCTGTGTGTTTACCCTTTGCCTTACTGTTCTGTTTTATAACATTGAACTATAACCAATAACATTTTAAGTCCTTTAATAGCCAAGTTGGTAAGTGCCTGATGGTTGCTTCGCTTTTTTCATGCTTCACTTTTTTCACTCTCTACTTTTTATTTTTTATTTTTGTTGTCAATACTGCAAAGATACATTAAAAAGCACATGAACTGATCAGTCAGGTAAAATCCAGAGTGACTAGTAAAGCAGTCTCTTCCTCTTCTCTTTAAAAGTGTTGGCTTTCCAAGAAATAACTATATTATTTACACTGAAGCAATTAAGAAGAAAGTGATCTGTATTGCTTGTATTAACAAAAATAAATCTAACAGCTGAACTAAAGTGTTCTCAAGAGAAAAAATACAATGAAGGAAGCAGCCATTACACATTTACTATATATTAAAACGTTTATTATGGTAGTATTACATTGCTCCCTCCTTCTTGTGGGCACACACATTTTATGTGAATTATCATATAAAACATTAACACTTGCTTAAATTTTTTCCTTTCTTGGGAATCCACTAAATGTGTTTAAATACCAAGCTAAAAAGGGACTTAGATCTTTCTTAAGTGGAACATATGTTACGGCCAAAATTACATAACATGCTCTGAGAATTGGTTAGGACTCCAAACCATCACTGTCCAACAGACATCTTCAAATATTTGCAGCACCCACCAGTTCCTATGCCCAAGTTCAGTGGAACTCAGGCTGCACAGTAGGTGTTAAGAGCTTTCACTGCTCAAGATGCTTGTTTTGGCTCCTGAGACAAGATACAGGGCACACACATCAGTCAAAACACAAAAAAGTTTGTTTTTTTTTTTTTCTGTGCTATGGAGTATGGGTTGTGAAGATATATATATAAAATTAGATTTGTGTTGTTATTAGTTTAAGTTGTAGGGAGTTAGAGAGGGAGTAGCAAGGAGCTGAGTTTCTGGACAACCTATTTGAAAGCTCTGAGGTACCTACTCTCATACTTGTCTAAGAATGGTGTTAATTCTCTAATGTAGCCAGGTCTACAAACACCTTGATTTTTGCCTGTCAGCTGGACAGTATGAAAGGCAAGTGGCCAAACAAAGGACATAAACAGTACAAAAGTATGATGCATATCTGTTTCCTATGTAAATGCATACTACAACAGTAATTGTAAGTGTGAGAAAAGGTTATGATGTAGTTTTGGTCTTTGCGCAGCAAACCTTTCCTTATCAGTGGTTGCTTGTTATAAACATACAATTGTTAGAATATAAACTTTATCTGTACATAATGTTCGTAAATGTAATTTTATTGTCTGCACAGAAAGAGCTTGACCATTCTGCTGGAGACAGGTTGTTTTTTTTTTTTAATATACTGTACCTGTCCTAATACTGCTTTGCTTTATGACACTCATGGAAATAATCACATTTGTGGTACAGTTGAATTGCATTCTGGTTGAGAAAAACTGCATTTAGACATCAGCAACAGCCAGGAATATGAAGTGTATTAAGTTACTGAAGATTTGTAGTTGGTTTCAGTAGCTAGACCTTTCTGGAAGCCATCTCTGAAGAGCTTGTTTGCTCATTTAGGCTTGGATTGCTGAAGTCAAGAAGGACGGAATTCACAATATGTTCTACTTTAAATAACTTCCCCATCTTCTAGGTACTCTGAGCAAACTCAGCCTTTTCCTTTCCATTCTTCTGTTGCTTTGAAGTTCGGTCCACATTCCTAAAACCAGTATAATTCCATACGTATGAACAGCTAGTTCTTTGTGCAGGCACCCTTTCTTTGAGCACAGTGAAACAACTAAATGAAAAATTTAAGTCACCACGGGAACCTTATTTATATAGGAAGCTTTTTAACGCGTCTCTGCCTGCAGCTGATGTCCTGGCTGTAGAGCTGCATTCATGTGGGTGTGAGAAAGAAATCGTTGAACTGTAAGACTCCAGATGAAGATGACAATGGTAAAGTGTCATTTTCTGATGNCCCCCCCCCCCCCCCCAAGAAACCGTAGTATGATTTTTTTTTAGCATTACGTTGTGGTGATTTATTGATTGCTTTTTGAAATAAATTTGCCAGCCTCAGGAAAGTAGATATGTAGAGTAACTGCTTTTTTACAACCAATATGTTATGCTGAAGTTTGATGCTTACACCAGCTTAACAATAGATGTGAATTTAAAATTGCAAAGAGTGCTGGAAAACAATGCAATTGTAGGGTGATTATTTTGTTTTGTGAGAGATATTGACAATACATGTTTATCTTTGCTTTGGTTATTAAAAAAAGTAAATTTTCAGTCTAGGTGTTTGTCACATGCTGTCTTTGAGAACCCTGCTTGGTTCTAGTTCTATAAGGACTGAAGTACTTTAACTTGGTAGAACTATGCATGTTGAATGAAAGTAAGTCTCTGTAGTCTCAGGTATCACAGCTAAGATTATATTAAGGAGCAAATAATTTTTATATGTCAGCAAGTTTTTCTGATGAACTAATGTAGCTCTGACTATTATTTTTTATATGAGGAGAAACAAAGTTTTCAAAAAAATAATTTAATCCAGAACTTTTCTGGAAAGGCTGAATTTATATGGGGTCCTAATATCTTTCCCGTTAGACAAAAGGGTACAAGAACCCTTAGTTTTCTTGAAACTAGGTTGTCTCACTTCATCAGTACAGCACTCCACAGTTGTTAGAAGTTACTCTCCAATAGAGCTGGCAAATTAGCTGCTTGTGATGCCAGAATATTAAGGCTTTTGTGTTTAAAATATGGTTACCTTTGAAGTTTCTTAAGAGTTGTTTTCAGACAAAGGATTATTTTTTGTTTTCTTTTGTATTCTTTTGTTTTCTTCGCACCCTCAAAAAAGGACTATAAAAAGGGTCTGGATACCACTCTGGCAAGGTTTAGATGCTCTCAGTGTAATTTAAGATATTTGTTGTTTTATGTTTTACTTGGTTAAATATCACCCCTTAACTTATCCCTATTAAAAAATACATCTAAAAGGCCATTTTGGGGGAGAGGGATTTTGTGGTGAAACATAAATGAGCGGTTACCTGTTTGAAAGGTATTCTACTGACTGCCTACACTCTCAAACAAATATTTATGTACAAAATATAACCTCAAGCTTATCAGCAATGACATCAGTTAACATTACTTTGTTTTCTTCCTAATGCCCCTAAGAATGGTGAAATAAATAAATAGGTAAAAAATATAAGTAGACATAAACATAGATGCCAGATGAAGATCCTATAAATAGGAGATCCTGAAAGTCATCTTAGCTGCTTGTGGTCTGTTTTTCATTTTTGTCCTCCACTCAGCTGACAGTACTTTTTGTGCAGTACTGACACCGGTATGTGGATCCAAGGTGAGAAGTCAATTGAGAGTACTAAATATTTGTGGTTCACTTTGTGACAGGATGATCTTGGATATACAATGCCTTCAAAATGCTGGCAGGATGAGCTGAAAAAGCAACGTTACCCAGAATATGGTGTGATTCATCATTTCCACCTTTGTGAACATATTCTTGGGATTTTTGAGAAACTCTTTTAGGCTTAAAAAAAGGAATGACTTCTTGAGTTATTTCAAGAGAGGACAGCATCAGTACTGAACTTAAAGGATCTATGGATCCTTGTGACTTCAAGGACGTGTTTCTTAAAACTCTTGACGTCAGTGTGAATAAATTTAACGTTCCTACCACTTGAATAGATGCAACTATAGACTAGTACCTTTATCGCTTCCAGAAAGGCAATAGATCATCTGTAGGTCTGCGAAGTCCTGCAGACAAACAGAAATGCCCTTAAAGAGAACATTCATTTTGTTTTGTTTTTTTCAACTCATCTGTCCCACAAGTGGCTTGCTGAGGTTTTTCAGACACCATGATTTCAGCTGCTTGGTAGTTAAGTGATTTTGGTTGTTAACTGTAATCTAATGTTAAGGATTTCATTATAGACAATTAAAAAGGAGGACAGCCCTGACATTTTGCAAAGAGGTCTTCACTTTCAAATATTTAGAGCAAGTTATAATAGTTTTAACTAAACAGGAAAAGTGAAAGGGGAATATCTAGAAGAACATTCCTTACTGCTCAGACAGTTGCTTTTTCCATTTTTTTTCTGATTCTTGGCTTATATTTTGGTCTCAAGTGAAACAGATTTCTGTTACTTTGTTCATATTTATTGTGTGTAAAATGCTGTTCATTCCTTTCTGATGAAAATGAGAACAGTTCTCATCTTATAGTGGAATCTAACTGGAAAAAAAATAATTAATCAGTTTATGACACAGAATTCTAAATGGAGAAAGGTTTCATGGAATGACTTGAATCATAATTAGAGCTTAATATCGACCCTTCAGAGAAACACTTCACTTGAGAAATCTCACTCTTATGAATCCATAGGAGGAGCAAGGTACTAAGGAAGAAATAAGTAAGCCTGGTTTTGTGAGAGAAAGAACAGAAATGACAAGTTTTGTTCTTACTCCATTAGAAGATTAAGACAAATGTGTTGTTCTTTTTCTTAAAGGTGAAATTTTCTGAAGTAATTAAAGAGTTATAGTCTCTATTTGAACAAGACCAGAAGCTAATGCTTTGTGCCCTGAAAGTCCAGCCTTAAATCTATTTCCTATTAGTCTGCAGATAAATTAACAAACTGTAGCAAACTGATTTTTGCTCTCATCCAAAGCTGATTGCAACAAATTAATGTCTTTCCCCTCAATGGACTTCTTATCAGGCTTCATGTCCTTTAAAACAAACAACTGAACAGAAATTAATAAAGCTGATGGACTAGCAGAGTGCCAGCAAAAAAGGACTTTGACCTTAGCTGTCACTTTTTATTTGCATTGTTATTCCTGTGACAGCCTTGTTTTGTTTTCCACTATGTTTTCTGTGGACTTCTTTATTTTTTTTCTCCTACTGCATTTCCTTACTATTGCAAGCTTTGGTGCTTCATGATTGTTTTGCTTTTGATCAGCTGCTGTGCTGGCAGCGTAAGCTTCCCCCTCACTGGCTTGTCAGTCACGCTTGAAACTGAGAGGATAATTCTGTCTGCCTGTTAGATTTTTAGTCTCTTTTTGGAAGTTACCACCAAATGTGTCAATTTGACAACAGTGGCGCTTGCCTTTTGTTGTGTGGCTCTTTTAACTACGAAAGAAATTTCAACCACATGTTGTTTTTATATAAACTCACAAAGAAATTGAAAAATGACGAGTCATTATCATTCGGGATGGGGATGGGTGGCACAAAAAGCTGATGGTTATGTCTCCTATTCTCCTGGGGAATCATAGAATCATAGAATGTCCTGAGTTGGAAGGGACCCACAAGGCTCATGGAGTCCAACTCCCGTCCCTGCATATGACAACCCCACAGTTCACACCATGTGTCTGAGGGCCTTGTCCAGTCTCTTCTTGAACACTGTCAGGCTTGGGGCCGTGACACCTCCCTGGGGAGCCTGTTCCAGTGTCCACCACCCTCTGGGGGAAGAACCTTTTCCTCATGTCCAACCTAAACCTCCCCTGGCACA
>VWYH01001709.1:603227-687083 GCA_013399365.1 Pampusana beccarii | reverse complement strand
AAAAAAAAAAAAAAAAGAAAAAAGAAAAAAAAAAGAAAAAAGCTTGTCTTTTGAACACATGAAAGCTTTCCTGGTTCCTCACACCAAATAGCGGAAGCATAAGTGCCTGCAGATGAATGTTGGCTCTATCTGAACGCTGATCTCCGGAATGCTTCTGATGCCGATATTGTAGCTCTGCATTTAGTTGCACTTCGAGACCTTTGAATCATTTGCAGCATAGAAGTCATTTAGAGGTAGAGTTGCATGCAGGTGAACATTATTCCATTACTCTGAGATCAACTTGGTGAAGAATGCTTTCCAACAAACCAGACAAAATGGTGCTAGTAGGTTGTAAGCATGTATATATAAAGATCGCTCAAAAAAAATTCAGATCCACATACACTTGCCAGCACTCTACAGGAGTGAAAAACTAGTAACCTCTATCAGGATGGTAGAACTGAAGGGGACATTTAAGCAAAAGTGTTACTAGAAAAACACTATGTGTCCCTGAGTGAGGTGTCAAGCTGGTTGAGATCCAGAAAACCAGATGAAAACAGTATTTAAAATGCTGTCTCAACATAGTTTTCCATACTTAACATCTATCAACCGCTCCAGAGTTAAACTGCAGATTAACTTACTAGCATTTGCTAGCACTTACTAGCATTTATTAATATCCTTAACTGGCACTACCGAATATAATCCCTAGATTCTGGAAGAAAGTCCCTCCAAGGAACATTCCCAAAATTAATTAGTATGATTTATTTTGAATTTACATTTAAAAATTCCATCAATAATAGTTATTTTAAGAATTCAATGTTATTTTAAGAATTCAGTGTTCATTTTAAGAATTTCGTTTACTTTTCCTTTTTGCATCCATGACATTTCCTTGTGTTCCCACTTTACCAGAGGTTAAACTATTCTGCCTCTTTGACAGCTTCTTTATTAGTCCAAGGTAAAACAGCTGAAGAAGAGATACCAGTAAGAGCTTTTATTTATTTAGTAGTAAAAATTAAATGTTCCAATAAAGATTTTCAATTGTTCCTTTGTCACACTGGCAGAGGGATATGATCCTCATGAAAAAGTGCAAACTACTTCCAATACTAACAGGAGTAGTATGTAGTTCAAATTGTCTGTGACAGATGGCTCCAGAAAAGGGAAATTCAGGTAATGTGGTGGTTTAGGGCTGTTTTGTTTTGTGTTTGTTTTGGCATTTTGTGGTTTGTTTGTTTGTTTTGTTCGGGTTTTTTTTAATTGTATTGATGTTGGAAGGGAGAAAATACAGTTATGTAGAGAGAACCACGTGAACTACAGAAGTAAAACCACTTTTTGTCAGCCAGTAGTCCAAGGTATTTTATTTTACATCTCACTGTGATAATATGAGATTACCACAGTCTGCAGGTAGAAGTGTGATTTAGTGATCTGTTCAACACTGAACAATGACGTTTCTCCACTGTTATAGCCCTTAAAGAAATACCTGTGGGACAGAAATGAATATTTTCTGTGCTCACTCTTCAATGTATTTCCTCACATATTATGTGTTCTGTATTATTACAGTGTACTGTACATTGGCATAATCATACTATGTTTCCTGTTACCTGAGTGTCTCAAAATACTATTTAAGCACTGACCCTTGCCAACATATCTTGTAATGTGAATTAGCATTCCAATTTCAAATAGACAAAGAGATACTCAGAAAATGTGAATGATTCATTCGAAATTATGTAGCAAATACTACAGCTGAGGAAAAATCTGTTATTCACACTCATGGAGCCCCTCCTCCACACACTCTGTTCCTTGTGTTGTATTGGGGTTTAGGATTGTTGAATGAAGAATTCTTGTAATATGTTTAATTACACCATCATTCACATACCTCAGCAGTTTCTCTTCTTGTTAGATTCTGTAACAGTATGTTCAATTTTACAGATTTTTCAATTCTGTTGTATGTATGTATTTTGTATGTATATCATGGTACAGACTCTGACTTTTAGTTAATAATACAGTACCTTGCTCATAAACCTAAAGATCACACAGATCTCAGATAACTTATTTTCCCCTGCTTATCTTCCCAAAGATTTTTAAACAGCTATGTTTTTAAAATATTAGCTTTAAAAGCCATCAGCATCACAGCAATGCCTTGTAGCAGATCTTAGATTTTTTTCTTTTTTTTGTGGATTTTTTTTAAACCATTAAAAACTTCTTCCTGTGAAGATTAATGTTCACACTTATACACATTGTGTGACTCACTTCCTCTGGTCTGCCTCCATTTTCCCTCAACTTGAAGCCTTCAGCTGACACATTCTTGAGAGAGTAACATGATTTCTGTCCTGCAACAAAGCTCATATGACAGAGTCAGTCAGTCCCCTCTCACTGATGCCACTAGGTCCTAAAAATCAGTCCCCATGCCAGATTGGGGACCATCTTATTATACCTGCCTTTAGTTATGTAACATTTAGGCTTGTGTAAAATTAAAATTGCGTAAGCAACTTATCATTGTAGTCAAGAGAAAAAAAAAAAATCACTGTGAGCTTGAATCTGGTCCAACAGATGTGTACAGACAAGGGAGGAGGAATCAAATTCCAGAAATGCTTCTCTCTGTGTTTTGCCGAGGCACTGTAGTTGCCTAATTTCTGGATGTCTAGGTAAAAATAAGATGAATTCCACCTTTAGTATTTCTCCTATGAATAAGAAGCTTCTGATTGCACCACTATCGGCTTATTTTTATATCATAGTAGACCAGGGAAAAGCAGAATCATTCCATCAAAAATAAGTTTTGTTATTATCTTCTAGTATTTCAACAGCATTATCTAGTGTTCCTTTTGAGCAGTTTTCCATTTACACGAAAATATATTTCTCCATATTTCACATTCTTCTCTTAGAGCTTGCATTCACTATGCAATTAAAGATACTAGGATGATACAAACTAAAAAGAAAGCATCTTTATTTTGTTTTTGTGTAATACTGTTTTGTTCACTATACATTTTTTTGTCTCACCTATAATTTTGTGCAATTTATCTTATCACATGCTGGATTTGATACTCAGTTTTATTCTTAATTCTTAGACCTTCTTTTCTCTATTCTAACCTCATAATTTTGAAGTAATTAGAAAGCCAAGTAGAGTGAAACTTATTCATATGCTGCAGAGCTGTCAACGTAGTTGAATATTTATTGCATGTTAGATATAACAAAATTTAAAATGCAAAGTACTGGATATTTTCTGGTGGGTGTATCAGTATGCATACAGATAAGTAACACATTCCTGTAGGCTGAAAGAATTTGTGCTATAAGATTTCTGTGCATCACGGAAAGTGCCAAAATATTCTTCATAACTAAAACTTCATTCTTTACCCTGATCAGTAAAATAGCGTATTTTTTCATGTAGTCCAGAAGTAAATTGTCATTTTGAGTAATACTTCTAATATCTCTCCCTTTGAATCTATTTCTCTTCTGTGCTTGTGTTCTTATTTTCTATACATTAAAAATGCACTAGGTATTTATACTTGTAGATGAATGTAGGTTTGGATCCTACTTCTCAGGATAATATGCAAAAAGTTAAATATACACAAAAAGACTTAAGCCCTCTTTAAGCCCTTTTTTTTTTTTTTTTTAACCTTCACTGTGTTATTAGAGCGTTGCTATTTATTTATTGGAATGCAGGTGGATTGTAGTTTAAAATATGCCTTTAATGTTTTGAAGGAACTGCATGTGAGAAAAGTGTTACACCTGATTCGGCAAAGGTGCTGAAATTAGTTGTAATGTTGCACACTGAAAATTGAATTAGAATAATGCTATAAAGCATATCTCACAATATAACCATGTGCTGAAAAACTGGGTAAAATATTTTTAGTTTATATAAGTTTATTCCATTTCCAAGTTCTATCAAATAAATATGATCCTATTTTTGAGCTAAAAGTGATAAATAAATCAATACAGTATCTTCCACATAAAAGATTTTCTGTTTCTTATTGTCTTTTTTCTGATTTTATACTGATTTAATGTATATTGTTATTATCTCTAGATGTGATATCTATGTAATTATATATTAGTTTAACAAAAGAACAACAGGTTATTTCATTGCAGTTGTTTTAAATTTGAAGAGTGGTCTAACCAAAAGCCATGCTTATGTCCATGTAAAATAAAGTTGGGAAAGAGACCATGTTCACTATATTGAAGCTATATGTGTCTTACTCTCCTCCTAAGAGGCACCTAGGGACTCATTTTCAGACAGGCTAAGGGTGCCATGATGTGGAGAATTCTTCTAGGTGGGAACAGGTCAGCTGAGATAAAAATCTAGTCCATTTTTAAGTTTTTAAAAGTTGGTGAATGACTTTGTAGTGAGGCATTCAATAGGTTTCTCAGTTTTGAATCAAAAAAAGGATCCAAGAATGAATCCCTTTTTTTTTTTTTTTAATAGTTGGAAAAGCAAGTAAGATGTTAAAGGATTAAAGATACGATAGAAATGTGACAGCTATTGTGACATTTGGCTCAGGGAGGATTTTTTTTTTTTTTCTGAAATGGTTGTCCTTGTGTGTACTCTAACTGAATTTTTCTGTTCTCACTCTCCTCTGCTGCAATTTACTTAACGCTAGTCAAAAAAACAAACAAACAAAAACCTAACAAAAAACCACCAGCATTTTGAGTCAATGGTATTTGGCAACACTTGTGTTAATTTTTTTGTTTCTTTTCTGATTTCAACTAGTGTACTAGGTTTTACAACAATATCATTAGCTGTCAAGGAGTACAACCTCTTCATGACGGCAAACTGGATTTGATGTAGAGATTAGCACTTAAACATATCATGGCCTCCTCTGCTAAAGTTATGATAAATTACAACTTGAGAAATTGTATCTGCTAAAATCTATTATCTTAGTCTCTGTCAAAATAACTATAAAACTAGACAGAAAATCTATCTAGAAATATCCAAATCACCAGAGATTCATAGACTATTCGCAGGTGTGCAGCGAATTGCATTCATTCCACTTGAAGTAACACTAATTATCAGATGAATTTACTATGTATTTTCTGTGCTTAAAAATTACTCGATTATCATTCTGATGTTAAACAAATATGCATGTAAAACAATAGCTCAGTAGGCTTGACAGAATCATGTTAATGAACAGTATGTCATACTTACCTGCTCACATTTCTAAATCTGTATTTAGTTCAAGTTCAATGCAACAAATCAGTGAGTACATGTGACACCTACATTGTGCATGAAAGCTAATAGAACATAAATATATCTTAATGTTTTTTCAGCACCAGATTTTCTAGAGCCTTCAGTGTTCTTTCCCAATTTATGATTCAGATATTCCACTAGGATAAGGTAGCCTTTGTGTTTAAAAATGGTATTTTATTAGGTAACTGATAATGATCTTTCTTGTAATGTATGATGTTTAGATTAAAAGAAAGAAGAAAAAAAAAAAAACAAAACCAAACAAAACTCCACCAAAAAAACCCCATTAACAAACAAAAAATACATACCAAAAAACCCCCAAACTTGAGTATTATTGGGGTTTAAGGCATTGATTGCAATCTCCAAAGGTTTTAAGTTATGAAAACTAATAATTAAATTAATCACCCCATGCAGTGACCAGGAATTATTTAGTGATTTCTAAAATACGTTTTCCCACTGGTTTGGGGGATTTTTTGTTTGTGGTTTTTGTTGTTGTTGTTGTTTTGGGTTTGTTGTTGTTGTTTTTTTTGGGGGGGAGTTGTTTTTGTTTTTTAATTGTGCATGTTTCAGTCATAGTACTTTTAAAGAAGTACTTTTGCTTAATTTTATACCAGATGAATTCCAGTTACTACCTCTCAGGACAAAAAATAAAAAAGAAGCCTACCTGCTAAACATACAATGCAAGTTCTGTAGCTAATGTATTTGCAAACTTACCTTGATTGGTACATGAAAAATACACAGTGTGTCTTTTCTTATGTTTTGATTTAATGATTAAGATTTGTTTACTTCCTAAGAGTTCTGCATTTGACCGTATGTACTTGTGCAGGGTTTGTGAGCGCGAAGCTGCCCTGGAATCAGCCTTAAAAATGTTGCAGCAATTCTACTTGGATCTTGAAAAGTTCCTTGCTTGGCTTACGGAAGCTGAAACAACTGCAAATGTCCTGCAAGATGCTACATGCAAAGAAAAGATACTGGAGGATGCCAAAAAGGTTCGGGAACTCATGAAACAGTGGCAGGTAAGTCAACACTTCATTTTAGAGATATGTCAGGTATCCAAAGTTGTCAGGTGTTTTCCAGTGTGCAACTACTTGATGAAACTGAAATTGTTTTGGAAAAAAGAACTGGTTCTGGCACTAACCTTTAAGTGTTGCTTTGGAAATTGTTGCAGGGAACTAACATGAGTCACATCATGATTCTGTCTGACATCTTTCAGCATATAATACATCTGCAAAAGTGTCTTGAAGTGCAGCTTTAGAATATACAGAAAGGAAACTTTGCTGAAATGGTCATTTAGATTTTTTTTAAACACATCGACCACTTGACACACATAAGAGTTTGTTAAGCATGTCTGATATTTCTAGACATTATGTAAATTGCATCAAGTTTATTCTCTGTAGCTTAACTGGATTAGTTTTTCTCCATTACTTTTAAATACATGAAAAATGTTAATTTGGTATTTGGCTGATTGTTGTCAACATGCACTGTTGCAACAATAAAAAGAGATAGTTGTTGTTATGGCTGGACAGTTTTTGGACAGTTGTTTTCCTCTGAAACAAAAACTCTTAAAAAAGAGTGAGAATGTTGTATTTGGTGTTCCAGATAATTGTGAGGAGAAAGAAAAATAATTAGTTGAGGTGGTGCTGTTGAAATATGTTGTTACACTTCCGTTATACTTTCTTCACTACGTATGTCTGCATGAGCTCTTAGCTTTCTTAAATGTGAGGTTGGTTGGCTGTTTAGGAGGCAGGGCTGTTTCTCCTAATATTTCTTGATAGCGCATCACTTTTATGTCAGAAACTTCAAAAGTGGAAATTCCAGCCACTGAAGGCTCTGTTCCTTAGTTTGTTTATGGAAAATATACTGTGAAAAATTTTACTTATAAATTACATATTGAATAAGTACATTGGGTGGAAATATTGCTACCTTTTGGTGCTCCTGTATTAGTAGATTATTTTAACTGTTTTACTGAACTGCTGTTAAATTCCATTACATTATACTCTGAAATCTATAGCTGTTGCACTGAACAAAAGCGAAGTCTGACTTACATTTTTAATAGTGATCTGTCTTCATGCTAATTTGTTTTCATAGTAATATACCTTAAGTCCTCATGTGTTTCTGAATTCAGTTGCATGATCTTGAAGAGCAGCTTTGAATGGAAGATAGCTCTAGACTAGAGTGGTTAATTTTCAATATAGTCTTTTTATATTCTTTAGATTAAGTTTTGGGTTGTAATGATGCTGAAACAATTGAATTATCGAGTATTTACAGCAGGTGTATTTGTGATCACTGAAAAATGCATTATTTGGCAAAATAAAGATACTGAAAAATTTAGGTAAAATCCTTCATTTTTAGCTGTAATGGGCCTTTGTAGACCTAGTTATTTTTTTAACCAGTATCTTGGGGATTTTTTTTAGTTTCCACGTAAGAACTATCCGGAGCTATAGATGACAGGAAATATAAATGCGTACAAGTCCTTCCCACCATAATTAATGAAGTACATAAAAATGTTCATCATGTGAACAATTGCTTTGAACTGTTAACTTTCTTCTAAAGATTTTCTGCACTTCAGTTGAGATGTAAGATTAAATTTTCAATTCTTCTTTCCCGGTTTTTGGTATTTAAACACCAGATCTTCCATTCTGTGACAGGCAGGGAGAGTAAAAGCTATTGAGCCTCTATTTGTTTCACTTCCAAGAAGCAAACATCATTCTGTTCACAAATCTTGGCTGTACGAGAGAAATTATTCTTACATCTTAAAAAGAAACATTAGTATGCAGAGGTAAAAAAGTTATATAGCTTTCTGCACCCAAAAGTTTCATACATACCTGTCCATCAACAGCACAATAATTTTAGACTTCAGTTAGAGTTGATGATTGCAGGAGGAAATATTTTGATAGTGCAGTTTGTTGGGGACTTTTTGATTTGCATCTGCTTGCTGATCTGTCTCTGTGTAGATCGACATGGTTTTATTCCTGGGCCTATCGCTGTTTGTATCAGCCTATTTGTACCATTTTTAAGCCTCCAAGTGGAATCTCTTAACAAGCACAACTGGATTTTCAAATGCCCTTCTGCTGAAGGGCGTCTGATGGATGGATATCTCTCTTTTTTTTCTTCCTCAAGTAGAAGTAAAGTTCCTTATTTCCACTGGGATAAGGAAAGTTCTCTTTAAGTAAACAGAATGTGCCTTTTTTTAGAAATCATAATTGGGAAACATCACTTTTTCTGCATTTTTTTAAGAACTACAGTAAAGTGGCCTTTCAAAATTTGCATCTTCTTTCTTTCAATTATCACAGATTTGAGACATAGTCATTAACTGCAATTAATTTTAAAGGATGTATCTTTTTACTGGTGTATGTTCTTAGTAATTAGAGCATCGTTTTTAGTCAGTTCTCTTGCTAGAATAGGGATTTCAGTAACAGCAAATATTTTAGGTTCAGGAGAGCTGACTGTAAATTATTTGAACCAAGCAGTGCATTTGTTTACTCAGTAATACAATGTGTTAGCGTGTGTGAAGCTGTTGTAGTGACTGCAGTTTTTTCTGAAGGTTTTGCATTATTCTCAAATGATAAATGGTACTTTTCTAGCCATTTATCATCACTGGAGGGACATATGTGCAGGCAAAAACACAAACTTACATAAACTTCTGTTTTCCGTTACTACTTGATAGATTTTTCTGATGATGTGTGTGTGAGTTTCATATAAAGTGAATGGACAATGCCAGTAAAAGTCAGTGTGGGAATAAATTAGTGGAGGCTATGGCTGCAGATATACTAGCAAGTTAAATATGACCTTGATCCTTCTCTTGCACTGAGGCCAGCTATAAAGAGCAACATCCATGTCTATGAACTGTTCTATAGTTCACAAAGTCAAATATTATGCAATGGTAGTTCTTGTATTAAACTTTTCATCTAAAAAAAAAAAGAAAGGACAAGACAATTATTCAAAAGAAAAGTAAACTTATGTAAGAGTTTGAGAGTGCTTAGATATAAAATTAATTAATTAATTAAGATGGGTAATATATACAATAGTTTAATACAGTTCTCCATATCAGTAGTCTTCATTGTAAAAACTTTCTGTCCGAAAAGGTACAATTTCCTGGTAGTGTTGCAAATATTGTCCATTTATGTTGCTACAAAACTGGATAATGGAGCAAATATTAAGGACATTTGCTTATTTAATAAATGTTTTTATTCACAAAATTGTGCTTTATATCAGCTGAATGGTCAGGAGAGTGTGGGTTTTCATCTGTCCCCCAGTTATTGCTCTGCTGATTCTTCCAGTCTTCACACCCTGCATGTGAGAGTTCTGTCTTACAATTCGCTTTGATGCATTAGGATGAAAAATAAGAACATGGCAAGAGTTTGGCTGTTTGTGGACAGCTTATGCATATAAAAGGTTTGAACAAAAAGGAGCTTTAATAAGTCACTGGAATCTCAAAAATATGCATTTATGTATTTTGTGGAAGGGGGTTATTGCTCACTAATCGATATGACCAGCTTAAGAAACCATAAATAACAATAAGCCTTATTTTTAACTGTGTACTGTGGACCAGAAATGTCCTTACCGTGTAAAACACACCAGGCAATTACTTGTATCCCAAGAAAATTGCTATGTAAATTGTACCTGTATAAAACCAGACACATTCAAATACAGTCTATGTCCCTAATTTGTTTTTTAACATCCAGTGTAAGTAGTATAACCACAAAACCTGCCCCAGAATAGACAAGATCCTAAATGCTTTCATCCAGGGTTACAGTTTTCCAGTTGATTTTTTTTTTTCTTTCCACGTGAAGTCGTAGTTTTTTTTCTCTCATCAGCCAGGCTGAATCCAGATCCTAGGAGGTAAAACAAAATGGTAGCTTCTGACTAAAGACCACTGTCTTACGAGTCTTTCGAAAGAAAGCTTGACTACCTAGGTTTACAGAGTTCATAGAAGTTATGGTTAAATATGACATATGGACTTAGATGTGCAGTCTCTCTGTTGTTCTTTATACAGTTGTGTGGACTTGGATAATGTGAAAATAGTCATTAGGATTCCTGAAATGTGATGATTCTGGTTTAATCTGCTATTTTTAGGCAATAGGTATAAAGCAGTGTTTTGATAAATAATTGTCTACATAAATAATGAAAAAAACTAAATTTCTGAGTTCAGTAATAGCTTTATTTCCTTGTCACTAAAAATGTTTATCTCGCCTTTAGTGATCCAGCAGTTTTCTGCTTTACGCTGTCAAGTTTTTTGTTTGTTTTTTTTTTTTCTTTTTCTTTTAAACTAGGAAAATAATGTCTTGCTGTGTGGAAAGTGTTTTATATAGCAGAAGTTGCTTGTCTAGGAAAGTTTTACATTTTTAGGCGTTTCTTTTGCTTTTTCATGTTCAGAAACCGTTAGCTCAAATGTCTCTAATAAAGAGTAATCTTCCTCTAGTACTTAGTGGTTCATTCAGTACCAGAAGGAGAAGGGTGCGACTTACACAACTCCACATTCTAATTACCTCGTGATGTAATTATATTAAACTGTTGCATTATAAACAGGCTGTTTGTTTATATAAGCGCGTATTTGCATGCATCATTTGTCTGAACTGACAGAAATTGAATAGTTGAGGTGATTCACAGACTTAGAACACTTTCTGGAGAATTTTCAAGGATACAAACCAGTTACTCCAAGGAGTTCTGTAATTATGTGCTGCTTTTTATTGTGTAGTTGAAATACATCATGTGTCCCCATGAGGCCTGGTTTGATAAGTAACCATATGAGGGAGATGAAAATAATTAATTTTACTTTCTGCTTTCATACTTCTAGGGATATGAACTCTCAACTGTGTTAATTACTTTGTCTTTATAGCAATAATTGTATGTGACATTTTATATGGCTTATATAATATTTGATATAATTTTGAAGCTACTGTGTATTTATCCTGTTGTTTTATGAATGCAATCATTTAATATTAAGCCTGTAAATGAATTTAATCACAGTTTTTTTTTCACTGAAATTTGACAAAGAACACTGCGTGTGACACCTAGTTAAACAATAACTGTATGTTGCTTTATACTGTATACACAGGTTACAAAATGTATCTGAAATAATCTATGATGACTGATGAATTATTGGTAATATAGACTGATTAAAAGTGTGACAGCATATGATAAATGAAGCAGAGCTAATAACTTTGGAATGAAATATATAGCAAATTTATTGCCACCTTCATGTTCACTAAGTCTATTACCTAAGTAGTTTTCCATTAGATGCAGGAATTGTGCTGCTAGTAATGTGAAGAGTATGCAGTACCTTAAGTTACACCTAAGAATGTATAGTATGGACAGTACCCATATTTTCTCAGTGTTGTTTTGCTCTAAAACAACAGCATGCAAGGCACTCTTCTATTATATCAATATTTTAAAGGTGCTTGCCTGTTTTTAAGGTGTCCAAGCAGCTGTTTTCTCGATAGTAGGTAGCTGAGTTAGATAAATGTTCCTTACTCTTCTTGATTATTTAGCAGTAGAGGTTTTTCGAGAGAATAAGACTATTTTCAATTTTATTTCCAACATAATTTACATATAATTGCCCAGCACAGTTAATTTTGTGATGTGATGAATGGATTAGATGACAAACTTGACTAACAGGGAAGAGAGACTCTGTAACTTCCTTGCTCAGTTCAACTGACTTTACTAAAAAAACTATTTAATAGTAATTAGTTTTCCTGTACTTCCAGTCTCTGTTCTGAAACACCTTCACATGCACTTTTGCTTGAAATTGTTCCCTGGAAGCTTTAAAAATCAAATGTAATTTTCTTACCTCACCTCTTTTTTTAAAGTTTAACACTCCAGATTTGCCTTTTACACTAATCTGTTACTGATTCTGAAATAAAACCTGCTCCACAGTACCTGAGATGGAATAACAACTGTCAGAGCCATATTTCTCCACTGAGTAACAGAAGAGACTTCCCAAAATCTGAGTATTACATAAGTGCTATTACAGCCTAACCTGGGACAGGGCAAGATATTTTCTCAGAGTGAAAAATTACCATATGGAATTTTGTAAAATATTGGATAATGTTACTTGGAAAACAGCTGGTCAATAATTTTTTGGTATTGTGATTGGTGGTCATGAGGGAGGAGAATAATGTTTATTTGCTGTTAACAGCAAGGACCAAATTGACCCAGTGAAACCTCTATGAATCTACACTTGCTGTTTTGGCAGGCATGGAATTCCTGACTGGAGAGAAAATTTCCTCATGGCCAGTGACTGCATCGTGATTATGACACTCATTTGCAGCCATTCCAGTTCAAACCAGCTGCTTGAGTCTGAATGTTTTCTATCAGAGCGAAGTGCCTGCTCACGCAGCTAATACTAGGAAAAGTCGTTCTTCATCTTCCTTTGACTGGTTTAGTTTTGTCATTATACTCTAATCTGGCGTGTTCGTGGCAAAAGCAGCCAGCAGCACCCTGCAGTGCATTAGGCAAAGCGTTGCCACCAGGCCGAGGGTGAGGACCGTTCTCCTGCGCTCAGCACTGGTGAGACTCATCTGGAGTGCTGGGCTCCTTGGTACAAGAGAGACTCAGACTCACTGGAGCAAATCCAGCAAAGGGCAACAAGGTCGATTAAGGGTTTGGGGTATCGTTCGTATAAGGAGAGGCTGAGAGAGCTGACACCGTTTAGCCTGGAAAAGAGAAGGCTCAAGGTGATCCTATCCAGAGTGTGCAAATACCTGACAGGGAATGCCTAAAGATGACAGAGCCAGGCTTGTTTCAGTAGTGCTCTGTGACAGGATGAGAGGTAGTGGACACAAACTGAAACACAGGACATTTCAGGTTAGCATAAGGAAAAAAAAGGAGCAAGGATGGTGAAATCGTGGAACAGACTGTCCAGAGAGGTTGTGGCATCTCCATTACTGGAGGTCTTCAAACCCTGGCTGGAAATGGCCTGCTCTGAGCAGGGGGTTAGGATCAGATTATTTCTGGAGGTGCCTTCCTGCCTTGACCGTGTGGTGACTTTTTGTGATGTCTGATCTGCCTACATAATCACTGGTCATATAGTCAGTAATTCTGTAGCCTAACTGATTTTTACTTAAATATACAAATGCAAAACTTGTCATATGAGAGAGTAAAATACTGAAAACTTTCTGTTCCTATGTAATGTGTTTAAGTGAGTGAGAAGAAAAAGTAAATAGTAAAAAAAAAAAAGAGGAGGGACCACAGAGAATAAAAACAATTCTATATTTTAAAATTACTTTTATTAGTGGAAACTGATGGGGAGATTGATAGGTGAAAGCTAGAAGTAAGCGATTAAAGTAGTACAATTATTCAGAGCACCATAAATTAAAATTGGGGTTTTATTTCCTTATGCACAGAATTGAAATTTGCAGCCTTTGGCCTCCAAGTGATTTTTCTCTTAATCCATTAATTTTACACCTAAAATAAATACTTCCTCAAAGGTTATCACCCAAATAGGAATTGTTACTTGTTTAAAATAATTATTTTTTTTAAATTGAGATTTACCTTGATACTGTATTATCAGATTGATGCTTTTATGCAAACAGAGTGGGAACTGTTACCACAGTATTCACACTGAGTTCCCAGATTGCTGGAAAGATTATCTATTTTTTTAAAAGACTAGTGTTTTGTGTTAATGCCTGACTTTTAATTGAATGCATTGGATAGAGGGGAAAAAAGTTACTTTACAACATAAAAAGGTAGCTTCTGGGAACTCTAACATGTCAGTGTATAGTGTGTGTAAGTGTCCCTCAAGAGCAGGACAAAGATGGTATCTATGTTCAATCAGGTTCTCTTGTATTTTTTTTTTTAATATTATGAACATTAGCTAGATGTGATAGATGCAATAATCCAGTAGCACAAAGGGTCAAAGACACTTTTAAACATAGTTTCATGTCATACTAGTCAACTACATTATGATTAATGTGCTGCTATAGAAGGCACAACGATAAGGAAATGGTTGGTTCAAAGAGTAAATACTGTCTACAGTCTTATAAAAATGGGTAAAACTGGTGAAATCAATGAGACTTCTTAAGCATATAGATATAAATGTATATCTGTGTTTGAAGCTCTGAGTCCTAAAAGACATGCAAATGAGTAACCCTTTGAAATGCATTCTAAGGATCAAATCTAAAAATAAATTCAGTTACGTTTGTTTTATACTGTGATAGTTTGTCATCTGGATTAGGCTTGCTGGTTTCTGGTTTATTTTTCCTTCTCGGAGAGCTAATGGTTTTATTAAAAAACTACTTAACAGGCCAGCATGTGGTCAAGCAGTATCCTATGATATTGATATATTAGTATTCCTGCTATCTTTTGAGACTGTGATTCTGCTTTATTCAAATAACAGTGGCAATTTCAGTGTCATTTCCATATGATGATGTGCTTTGGTGTAGGTAAGGATATGAAAAAGGGGAACAGGAGGCTTTCAGTGCGGGGAGGAAATACACAAAAAGAAGAGAACTGGGAAATGGAACAGCTGTGTAGAGTCAAGTTACTGCCTACTGCTACATTAGTAGAAAGCTGAATACTTTCACAGGGAGGTTTGGTGATGATTCTCAGTGGGGGAGGCAATGCCACAGCTGTTCTTCTTAGCTGGATATCAAAGAGAAGCGATCAGGGAGTGAGCAATAAAACAGTTATGTAGATGTTGCTACTTTTTTGTCAAACATTTTGTTTCAATTAGTTTAGTTTGGATAATCTGTATCATAAAATCGGAAAAGGTATTGATGCTGCAGCTTTTCTAGGAGTGGTTACATTAATGATGTATTCTGCTTCTGTCATTCCTGTTCCTGCACTTAGAACAAACTCCTAATCAATGCTAATTTTCTTTTAGAAGGAAAAGGGCTCACTTTATTAGCTGATCTAGCGCTTCGTTACTGGGGCGAGATGTAAGTATTCTCAAAATTTATTATCAGGAAAATAAGCAGCTCTTGATTGTCCAAAATCTTACATATAAAGTAGGTGTTTGTAACCAAGAAGAAAGATACACTTCTTACTTTAATTTCTAATGTACATATATTCTCATAATCAAGGTAGAATAAAAATCACATTTGTCAAATGTGCTAAATAACATAGTTTATGCTCACTTGGTTGACTTATGTTTTTCCTCTTTAACTGTTTATTGAGCACACCAGAAGAATGTTCCTAAGTTTATGGATCAGCATTAAAACCCTACCAGCTTTAGACACATATTTTTCAAACACAGATTAAATGGGAAAAGGTTTTGTTGCATTAAGTGTGAGGTTTTATTGTATTAAGTAAGATTATTCAAGCAGAGCATGGAAAATTACAAATAGAAATGGGGTAGCATGGATAAGATGATTTGCTGTTATTCCTGAATAAGTTGTATTTCCTACATTTTCTCCTGACCTTATGATTACTCTAGGATGCCCCATCTCTGTTTGTGTATGCTTTTCTAAAATAGGATCCCCCACATCTAAAGAAGTGGATTGATGAGCTCTCTCATAATCTTGCTGAGTATATGCCATGTTTTACTGTAGCCCATCAACTTGAAGTGTTAGGAATTAGACTGAGTGCTTGCCAACACTTTGAAGACTTCTGCTGTTTGATCTTCCTGTGATCATCAGTATCTACTGATCAGCCATTTAGTTCTTCCATTTGCTTTGTATCGCTTGTAGATTTATTTGAGAAGCAAATAATCTATAAAAACTGTTTGGAAAAACCCAAGGGTAGCTTTTAATATATTATTCTGATGAGCGTGAAAGAGTATCTGTGCCTTTTGCAATTATACCTCATACCAGACTACTAAAAAGACATGGCTGAAGTGCACATAATTTTTGGTTAGTAAAACCAGATGTGTATTTTTGCAAAGCAGGTAAAAAGAAAAATGCTTGTATTGTGATTATTAACATGTTAATATAAAAAGCATAACTTACACAGTGCATAACTGAGAAAAGTATTAATTTTGGCTTAGGGCAGATATCTTCCTGAATATGTAAGAAGGCAATGACCTACGAAGAATACAAATAAGGAATAAAATAAAAGCACAAATGCTTTTCAGAGACAGGTTCTACTTGACTTAGGCTGTACTGAGAAAAATAGTTGTCTTCTAATAAATGCTCCAGACTCTTCCTTTATATGAGTATATAGCTGCCATAGCACAGGTTTTCTGCATGTGAATTTATACATTTTCACAATACCAGCTATTCTGTATGATGTACTGTGCAGCAGTTGTATAATGTAGCATAGCAAATCCCACTGCATAAACTGACAGCGTGTTTGACAAGAATGACTTCATCTATATCATCACCAAGTCAGTTTCCCGTTTCATTTTCTGTCAGAAGTTTAGGCTTTCTTTCTTTCAACTGCTAATAAGAAATAGAATCTCTTCTGTCAATACAAAGTTCTACATGTGCATTTATCATTTTTCATTTGAGCCATTTCTTTTCATTGGATATAATTTCATTTTACATGTTTTGTTTTGGGTGCTTGATTTTAGTTTTTATTGATAGTCACTGCTTTTTTTTTTTTTTTTTTTAACTGGTGTGATTAGTAATACAGAACGAAGTCTTTTTTGTAGTGATTCCAGTGGGTTCATTGCTTGTTATCACTGAAATTATTAGCAACTTCCTGGAGGAAGACCTTTGTCCTCCTTTTTGGCAGTGCTGTAATTACGTTAGGAGATTCTAAACTTATGTTCAGGATTTTCCCTTCTGGTAAAATGCATGTTGTTTGAGAATTCTGGAAAGTCAGCCTTGAATCATAGTTATTTATAGTTTTGCTACATTTTGTCTTGGTAAAGTTAACTAGATTTGGGTTTATCTTCTCTGAAATTGTTACAATAATTGCATTTTCGGAGGCTGACTATCGTAACAGAAATACATAGCTACTTAAATATGCATTAGTACTCTTTCTAGAACTTATAATTTCTGGTTTTGTGTTGTCAGCTCTCTGATATTTTGTGCATACTCTTCTCTGTGAGGGAGTCATTTGATGTTATAATATCTACCAAGTACCCTAGAACAGCAGTATTGAGTGGCTTCACATGAGATTGAACGACATAATTTAGAACCTATGACACTGGAAATCAGATGTAGGCTCACATAAATTCTATTGTATAGGTTCTTCTGTTATATGCATTATATTCTGGTATATATATTCTGTTATCCTTCATGTCTATTCTCATCTGGTTTTAGGATTATACAGTTTCAGACAAGCTGTTCACCTTGTGAGCTATATATTTTTTTCAAATAACTTGTCATCTATGGATTTTCTTTAGGGGAGGTTAGGAGATGTGTCCTTAAACATAGGTACAAGCAGCCACAATCTCTGCTGTGTGTATCCAGGTACAAGTTGTTACATACTGGGTAACTGGATTATAGAAATACGGTAATGTCATCTCTTCAGTGTTTTGTCTACCTTTACATTTTTAAAGGCCATGTAACTAGTCTGTTGTGTACCTGCCGTGATACTTTACTGAAATACTGTAGGTGGTAGAGTTGAAGAACTTCTGACACCTATTTTCAAGTGTCAACTGTATAATTGTGAGGTAGGTGTTTATGCTCTCACTGAGTTCATCAGAGTCGATGAAATCTAGAAAACTTTTTCGTTTGGCCAAATGTATTATAGTTATCCCATTGTCTTCATTTCACTAGCAATGCAACAGCAGCTCGTGTTTGTACCTCCTTATACCATGAAGAAATGTCCAAGAGGTGTTTCTGAACTCGCATTACTGCAGGGGTTTGTGCCACCCAGCTCAGTTTGGTTGTGATACCTGTTCTTCTCAGTTCTGCAAGTACAATGGTAAGGTAGAAGCATGTCCAGTGGACAGTTTAACCCAGCTGAGCTGGGGCTATTTGCCTTCTGGAGAAGCATATATCTGATTTATGAATTGGAGAGATCTTAAGAGGAATAGCTAAAGAACTAACTAGCTACTGGTGCCTAAGCTTGGTTTGATTTTATATTTATATATACAAATGTATACATAGATAAATATGCGTGTATACTCCCTGTTGGTAGTGTAATGTTAATGGTGTTTATATATATATTTTTTTTTAATATCTGCATTTGGTTGGTTTTTACCTAAAATAGGTTAAAGAGATTTTAGTTTCCTGTAGGCCCTACCACTCAGTATATTTCTAAATTCCATAGAAAATTTTCTTGAAATTGAATATTTGTTAACTTAGGGAACTTCCACTTCCAGGTGTGATACCTGCAGAAAAAGGTTTTCACTCCTTCAATTGGGCTGGTATAGTTGTCAGGCCATCTCAATGGGCACAGCTATGATCTTACTCCGTGGCTACCGTAATCAGCCAGATTTTTGCTCATGAATTCTTTGTGTGATTTTGCTGTATGCAGGGATGCTGCTGCTGCTGCTTCTCAGGGAGGGCAGGAAGTGGGGTGAAGAGACCCTGCACCAGCCTCACCCACCACCAGTAACATTTGCCTTGTGTTACTGTAGCCCATTGGCTGCCTTTGGTAGCAGTCAATAACTGAACCCAGGGAAAAGATTTTTCTTAGATTTTCCTGAGGCAGAACAGGCCTCAAGAAGAGAAGCACAGTGGGCAGTAAGTTTATCTGCTGTCCTGGGCATACAAAAGGCAGATCTCTTTATTTTCAGGTGTGTGAAAGGGACACAATGCTAATTTTCTTCAGACTTGTGGAATCTTTGTTCTTCCCTCTCTCTCTGTGTTTCTTGTCTTATCACTTTTCTATAACATACTTTAGGCACTGAGATAGGGAGGAGCCTTTTTAGGGTTATGAGATGTTTTGGAAGTTATCCATGCCAAGCTGTTCTAAAGGTCTGGTTTAGCAGTTTACCTTGCAAGTGTGGGTGATTTGTGTTTTCAATGTGCTAATCTGGGGCCCTTTATCATTTAAATTCAGATTGAAGTGGCTGCAATAGTACAGTAGGTTTTTGTATTAGGCCTTTTGAGTGGAATAACTGATGAATCAGGACAGAGCTGGAAGAGGCTGGAGGAATGGCAGGAGATCTGAAATGTAACTGTCCATTTTTGACCCAGCAAATTAGAAGCTTTCAGCTGACCAGATTACGGCATCGAAACCAGAAGACAATATTTATGAACAAGTATAGCAGAGAAAAGAACACGTTATCAGATGGTTGTTTGAGGGGTTTTTTGGTATGATGTACTAACAGCAGAGGTGTTGGTATGTGAGGGAAAACATCTGGACTCTTGATTTAAAACAAATAGCTTCAGTTCTATACTGTCTATATTGTTGAAAAGGTAATGCAAAACCAGAAGAGGCTCTGAGCACCAAGAAGCATGCATATTAATCAGTTCAGAAGAGAAACACTTTTATTTTCTTGTACCTTCCTCATTCCGCTTATTTTTTCACATTAGAAGGCTCTATGGCTTACAGAAGCTTGATTGACAAAGATCATCTGTCCGGTTGCACTGATAATTTGTTACAAAATAATGAAACCAACCCTCAAAAGAGACTATGAGACTATTTTTCTTAGTGCCAGAATTTTAATTTCTGGTATCTGAATCAGATATTACAGCTTTTTAGGGGAACGTTGCCAATGGAGCAAATATGAGAGTTAACTGGTAACTAAGCAAATTAAAGATATAAATTATATCCTCTCTAGAAGCACCATACATTGTCTGCTATATTAAACCTACTTAATTTTAATTTCTACCTCATGCTGCTGCGTTGGACACAATTTTAATGACTGCTTCTCTAAAACTACTTCAAAGTTCAGCAAAAGAGAATAGCAAGTTTCACTTCCTAGAGGACTAAGTCCATAAACCGAAAGACTGAGGCACTAAATCTCATTGTTGAACTTCAAAGGTCTTTTACTGGGAAAAGCTTATAGTTGTCCTGCTATTTTTTGCACTTTTTATGTGTAAGTGTATTTCACTGATCTAGAAATGAAGTAGCAAATCCTTTCTTCCCATAAACTGCAAACCTGCTGGAAGCTGCCAGATCAAAGCTATGAAATAAACCTGTTCTCACTTATGTTACACCAATTACAGACATAACAGTACATTAACCTCAACAGATCGTCTCTTCTTTTCAACTGCGCTATTGTGATTCCATTCTTCGTGAGGAAGAGTTGCAACAATGTTTAAATCCCAGCTTGTTGATTTGCTTTAAAATATAAAATCAGATGTTTTATTTTAGCCTTCAACTTGTGGGACGTCTAGTACTATGGAGGGTTAGCACCACCTGAAAAATAGTGCCAAGAAATGTTATTTCTGCAATGGCAGCGATTACACGATAGCCTCTTGTTTCACAAGCTTGTGTTTCCTGTTGGATGCCTACCCTGTGCGTGTTACACCAGGTGTTGCTGGGCTGCATGCTGCCTTGGGTAAAAACAGGGTAATTTTCCAGTTTTAATCCAGCTCCATGATCCAGACATGAAATAAAGGCGGCATGTTGTCCTTAGAGCAAACTTGCAGCAACAGTTACATTTCCATGCCTCTGAATTCCATGCAGTAAACCCAGTCCTGGGAGACTCAAGTCCTGTTGATATCAAAAGGAATTTTGCAGATCGTCAACATCTGTTGTATCTGGTTCAGTATAGAGGCTCTGAGCCAGGTGTTGGGGTGAGATGGAGGAACGAGGGAGAAAGCTATGTATTTTGTTTTCCTATTTTATTTTAATTTACAGTATTTTATTTAAATTGTTTTATTTTTGAGGCTAGCTTACTTAATTTTAATTTTTGAAAAAAATATTTTTCTAAGATCTTTATACCACCAGACTGGAGGCTGGCATTTTCTGTACTAGAGCACAGCAAATATTTAGAATAAAATATACTAATATGAATCAGATTTGCTTAAGTTAAAAAACATTTTTATTCTCAGTTTCTTTGTCCTGTTGTAGTTTCTGCTTTTTCATTGTTATGTAATATTCGCTTTCTGTTTAAATAATTGGGAACAAATAGAGACAAGCTGGACCTGACAGAAAGAGAAAAAAATTATTTTATGAGTTTAGTTAAAAACTTTGTAGAAATCTGTCTTTATTAACATGCTTTTTTGTTGATGATTTCTCTGTTTTCATTATGGCTTATTGCACTGTAAATTAATTTAACATGAAAGGATAAAAATGTTGCTTTTGAAATGTTTCTCATTAAGTCATGAAAAAATATTACAATAAATAATAGAAAAGAGTGCCTCTGGTAGAAGCTTCTGTTCACTCAATTATTGCCATACTAGGAGTGAATTATTGCAGAGCTAACTCGGAGGCAATATTATTGCGGTTACATTACATAAAATAGATGAGCTAAAACTTCAAAAAACAGCACAAGAAAGAGAGCGCAGGCTGCGTCCTTTGAAAGTTAAATCTCAATTTTTAATTCTGTGAGAGGCTTGAGAGAACTGAAGCCATTCACGTTTGGAGCATTGTGGTACTTCAGTGAAAAGCAAATGTGGTTAATTTCATTGATACCCCATATGCACCAACTAGAGGTGCTGGCAATTTGAGGTCGGGATCTGCCACATATGTGGTGCAGGATGACTATAAACATGGTGGAGTATTTTAGCTTGAATATGTAAGGCGTATGGATAGGTAGAAAATAATTATCTAAGTTACCAGAGAGATGCTGATATTATCGTCAGCCTTAGTAAAATAACTGTGATTTTGCATTACCTGACAGGAGCATCTTTTGTTGCATTTTGGTCTTGACTTTGTATTTTGCTCTTCATGTAGCCAGTATGAGAGATTTTCTATATAGCTCTTTCTTGCCTGGGGTGCTAACAACATTCCTGCTGCTTCAGGTGATATCTCAGGTCCATCCCTTTGCAATCATCTGATTCAGCTTCAAGCTTGGATTGTTCCAACTTTATTCCTCCGTACTGTTTCCAAGTAGACCTTAAAATAAATTAAAAAGATGTTGTACCATACAGGGTGAGTATTACAGGCAGGAACTGGCCCTGAAATAACTGATGTGTTTTCTGTCCTGCCCATTGGGAAAATAATTACAAACATTGGCGGTCAGATATCTTGGAAATTAACACATTACTCTTAACTACTCTAATGGTAATGACTCCTTGGATACATAATTTATTTAAGAGATAATCAATAAAAATATATTTAAAAAAAAAAAAGCAGTGCTAAAATACACAAGCCATAGAAATGCAATAAAATACAATACAGAATAGCTTGAGTGATATCATTATGCTTTTTTTTTTTTTCTTGGAGTTATTATCAGAGATTTCTGGTCATTATTTTGAAATCGGGAAGATGCCCTGGGAATGTTGATTTACAAGGGAGAAGTAAAAGACCAAACAAATTGTTATTTTCCAGGTAATTTCAGGGCATTTCCAGGTGATTCAGTAATCTTGGGATTCCTTGACTTTCTTCTGTGAGACAGGTAGAAGTGTTACCTTATTTTTGTTGTGAGATATATTAAACGAGTGCCATTTATGAAGCATTTGTGAATATAATCTAGAAAATATATTTTAAGCATGTGGTTACGTTAGGTTAAGATGATCCTCAGTTCTGTGAACCAATGAAGTCAGAAAGTTCTTTTAAAATTCTTTAGACATTTAGTATGTCAGAGATAAACGTATAATAAGCTTGCAGTAGATTTATATTATTGGAAATTATACATCCACTCAATGTGTGCGTATATGCTTATATATATATACATGCACATATGTAATTTGCTGTACATTTAGTTTTAGAACAAATTATTTGCATTTGGCTGTCAGTCTCCAGAATATATTCTGGGATATACTTCCAGAATAGTATTCAAAATACAGTGCTGACTCTAAGTAGACTTCAAGCATTAAAAGATAAAACATCATTTCTTCTGGAACGTTGTTAATGATATTTGCAACCTTGAAGATAAAATGTTTATAAGGTTTTCAAAGTGTTGAGTTCAGTTGTGCCTTCCTATGGGCCTGAAGGAATTACCAGTCCACAGCAGAGAATGGCGAGAAAATCAGCTCTGCCACAGACGCTACTGGGAGACTTTGAACGCTTCCCAAAATCAGAAAGCCCAGTGCTCCCATGCCACTTCCTTCTCACTGTCTTGTAAAAACTTAGTGTAGCAGTTTACTATTTGGGTTATTTCCAGTCCTTATCGCTTTCGGTGTTTTGGGAAATGAAGGAAGTGGAAGAGAGAAACTTGCAGTGTCCCAAAAGATTGCTACTCCTTCTGGCTTACACCTGAACAACCAGAAAAACAATGTGTTTATGCTTGGCTATCTTCAACAACATGTTTTCTGAAATTTTTGAAATTGTGTTATACTTAGGAAATCTTATTTTAAGAGCTGGACACAACCACTTGGGAAAAAAGGAGCAATGCTATATGGCCTCTGTATCAAACTAAGTGATGCTGCTTTAGTTAGAGGTAATAAATACTGTTAACAAATTGCTTCAATACATTCTACAGGGCAAAATTATTTGCTAAAATTATTTTATAATTCAAATAAATTATTTTGAGACTATCATAATTGTCTCATGGAATATTAATGAACAGAGAGAGGATAAATTTAAACAATTCCCTTTTCATCACCCTTTCCAGGCACAGAGAAATACTGTGCTAATTCATTTTGTGCTATGCTAATGATATCTATTTTGAGTTAAAACAACTGTAGAAGTCACATTTCTTCTTATTATTTTTTGTCTTTGTTCCTTAAATTTTGCTCTAGCAGTTGTACCACTCAAAGAAAAAATTCCAAGAAACAGATTTCTAAATCTCTTCTAGTATTAGTGCTTTGCTAAAGAAGATGTAGATATTATCAGAGCGTATCAGTCATGTAAAAACAAACCAGTGTGTCCATAAGGATATATACACTAGCTATAAATTTGTGGTGTGGGTAGCTGATATTACTCTTTATTTTCTGTATAGTTGTTTTGCTGATGTTAATGCATCAGCATCTGGGGGAAGAGGGGGAATGACTGTGATATTCATATGTTAGCACAAGTAATAGATGCAGCAGTGTTGCAGGTAGAAATTAAACCTCTAGGTAGGTATGTAGGAGACTCTAAGGTCATAAAAGTAAAAATGTCTTTTGAAATGAAAAATTTATTCTTTTTTTCAAAGGTCGGACTATTTCAAGTTCCAGCTTTCAAGTTCAGAATGCATCCAGGCCAGATTCTGTTTAGCTACTGTGGGAATAACCACACACATGTTTAGTGGGGCTCGTTTGCAAATCTAGTGTTGTTGACACCTTTATCCTAAGCTGTACTTTTGAAAATTATGTTGTTATGCAATGCTTAGCATCTAATGTTCTTTAAAGAACTTTTATTTTGCTCTGTATGTGTTTCAGTAGTTTTGCAGAAAACCTCTGTTAGGAGTGGGGTTCTCTGAGTTTAAGCTAAATCATTGCTTGTCCTAAAGGAATTTGGCAGTTCTGAAATTGGATTTTTTTTTAATTCAATTTACATTACATTCCCAAACCATCATACTGATTAGCCATATTACAATTTTAAAGAATATACTTGGGCTGCCAGTTGAGGAGGGGAAATGGAACAAATCGATGTTCCATAACCTCTAAACTAGTCTTCTGACATGACTGAGATAAAGTGGAGCTTTCCGCAGAACTGGTGCCCAGTCTTGCACCAGATGTCAGTGGTTATTTTCATGTTAATGGGCTGCAAAGTTGACAGAACCAAGGAAGTAGGAAGTTACAACCTCCTCCTGCTGTCCAGAACGTGCTTCAGTGTTTCATATCGTAGTGATGTTGTTGTCCTGAATCTGTGAATTACAGAGGTAGTGATGGTCTTAACTGTTTGAATCACTACCGCTTTCACAGTCCAACAAGTTTTTACCATTATTGTTTTCCTATGAATTTAGAGATGCAATTAGACTACGGGCTGTTCTGTGCTGTTCCAGATGAAAGTGAAGAGAGGCAATTATGGTATTTGTCATTAATATGGCAAGAAATTTTTTACAATAAGAGGATGAGGAGCCGGCATAGTATCAGTATCATAACTTGTTTTTTAAGCAGTGAGAAAAACCTTTTTGAAGATCACATTTGCATGGGGTCGCTGCATGTAGTTTATTTGAGCTGTTCAACATGATTCCCGAGGCTTTTTAGCTATATTCTCCTAGCTAACTCAGGATTATTTAAAAACAACAAAAAAAGATGAATGTGTTAGTGTTTTATGGTTTAAGCTAATGAGATAAAATATCAGAAGATTAACTGCTAGAACTTGCATCAAAATTAAACAATGGAAAATTACCATTACCTTAGAAAATTGATTCTGAAAGCATGTGAAGCTCCTTGGTTTTAATAATAGGGTGAGATTAAAATAAAGATGCAGATTTTGACGTCTCCAGACTTAAGATTGCATTTAGTCCCAAAATGTATCAGATAGGGCTAGTTTTAGAGCTGGTTGAGTTGCTTTGATAGGAATGAGTCTTTTCAAAATTAAATTTTTTCAGAACCATGAATGATTTTTAATGTCATTTTAAGAGGAGGATGTTGAATCATTTTGGCTTTTTTGTTTCATTACAGTGATTTGTTTTTAGGAAATAAAATATTACTTTTGATATGCATAAAATAGTGAAATATTTTGGCACACATACGGTATATTAATATTCTGTTTTATGATTTTGTGATGTTATCAAAATAAAAGATGGCACAGTTCTGAGTCATAACTGTCTCCCTCAATCAGTGTGATACTGTGCTTCCAAGGTTTCAATAATTCAGTATCCAGACACTCAGAAGTCTTATTCAGAGAGCAGGAGTCTTCTTGAAATTCCCAGAGTGTGCTTTAAATGAAAGGAAGAAGTCACAACAGACCAAGAGTAATGTTTATTATCTTATTATTTATGTGTTCTTCCAAATGCTACAGAGAACTGAGGAGGTGTGAAGCAGATGCATGAAGATAAAATAAATAAAAGTTAACTGAGGCCAGATAAAAACAGGGAGAAGGAGAAGGGTGGTTGGAGATGCAAAAAACCTAAATAATTAAACTCTCCCTACCTGTCTGTAGCACACAATCTTTGTGTAATAAATGGAAAGTAAATGTATTTTATGCTGAATCTGCCTGGAAAAAAAGTATGCAAAAAACAACAAATGTCAGCTGTACTTTTATGAACTTAAAATAGGTTTGTATGTGTACATACAGAAACATGCATCACTTTTTATGTAAAATTATTAACTTGTCTTTAACATAGCAATAATACAACAGCTACTGTTTTAGTCACTTCACAGTTACTTTTGCATACCAAAGTACTGCACATGAGTAGAACTAACATGAACACCAACATGCAATAGTGTTCTCTCTAGAGTTGCCAGTGTGTGAGTTGTCTTCTATAGGAAAACAATTATTTTTGTGTAATAAAAACATCACTCAAGCTAATTCTCAGTATAGAATACAAATGATAGTTTTAAGTGCACTGTAGTACAGTAAATAACTAGACAAAATGAGATTCTGTATTTAAAAATATAAAGAAACTGTACCTGCTTTTTTTTTTTTTCTGGATTTCCAGTATGTTTCTTCAAGTTGATGGCTGCAAGCAATATCCCTGTATGCTGCTTTTGTTCACTTCTGAATTCCAACACAGAGACAGCAATAAGCAGAACTTTTACAAGTGTATTTTAGCAATCCTTTATGTGTGTACCAGTCATATGTGTGCTATACCTATCATACTGCATCTTGAAACTTCTGTTTCATAAACCCTTGGGGAAGTGTGGCTCTTAAGTGTAATTCTATTATTTCCAATAGAGAAAAACCATGAAATTTAACAGTGAGTAGTATTTTTTTCACCTTGAACTCAAGGCTAAGAAATTGCCTAGAGTGTGATCCTGCTCCGAGTTGTTCTAACACAGATTTCGGCCTCTATGACATGTCATTCATTTATGGTTTCTTAATTTCAGTTAGACTCTTCACGAGTGCCTGAGTTTACACTGTCAGATTTGAAATTGGTGCTGTAAAAATGGTGCTATAAGGCATAGTTGTTTCATATGTATGATCAGTTATTCTTTGGATTATCTGCTTACTTGCTGCACTTCTGAAGGAAAAGAAAGAAAAGACTGAGGCGTTTTCATTTCATTTTCACAAAATGATGCAAGGGTGTTTTTTGTGTTACATCCACTAAACCGCTTCTGACTCTCTACACTACAGAACTAGGACTTTTTGGTGTCACCTCATTCTTTGCTGGTTGGAATAGACTTACAGAATATACTCAGAGTAGAAGCAAATGGTATTCTTTTAATGTTATTTTAATGAATACCGTTGAAATTAAGAACGATCTGGCACTTCCTGTAGAGTAGAACTATCACACAGCATATTAGAAACCTGTAACTCTTTACAAGAAACAGATATTAATTAATGCTGTATCACAGCGGAATTCCTACTAAAGCTTTTTAGTTTAACAATATTGCAGTCAGTTATCAAGAAATTAATAATGATTAGCCATCTTTCAGAATATCTTTATGATGAGATACTTGCTCTGTTTTTTTAAATTGTAATAACATCACCACAGGAAAGATTTAACATGTGCGTTCATTGCTGTTGTGAGTTGACATATGTATTCTTCCGTTCAGAATAATTTCAGTGTATGAATGTTTCCATTTTTATTTTTTTTTCATTTGATAGTACAAATCTATTTGCTTCATTTATATTTATTTCCATGTAGAGAAGTTGATAGAATGTTCTAAAAATTGTCAAGACAGTATCAACAGATTTCCAGGAGAAAAAGATGGAACTTGATTTGATACTCATAGTCTTAGAATATGGAACTAAATATTAAGAAGCTTCTACTTAGAGAAGGGACTAAAAGTTATAGAAGCAGCACTAAACCTTTCAAATACAGTTTCTGAAGTGTAATTGAGCATACAAATACGAAGGTGGATAAAAACTGAGGCTCTTTTAATAAAGAGGGCTTTCTCATGAAAATAATGGGTTTGAAAATTGCCATAGCAACAGTGCTATTTCAAAAAGTAAGAAACACTGTATATTTTCATTATGGTATTCCCATTTCAACACATTTTTCTTAAAATTGTGCATTTCCCGGATTTCGTAGTGTTGAAGGGGTGTCATACATGTGCTAGCTCTAGGGTTTCTTTAGAAAAATATTTAGCTGAAAGAATTGATGCGCAAAGCCATAAAATGGCAACTCCAAGCTTTTCAGAGCCAGAATGTGTCTGGATAAACACATTGGTAATGCAGCAGAGACAAAGCAAAGGAAGACTTTTAGTGTAAGTACCCTAATTATCTGATTTTAAATTATCTAATATAGTTGACCTGCAGGGGTACACCTTTTCTGATTTATTGGAGACAAAAGGAAATAATTTTTGGCAATTACTAATTAATTTGAGTTTAAAGAGAGAGGAGGAAAAAATAGGCTCATCTATTCAGCACATTAAGCAAAGTATCACTGACCCTTGTCATGTTTTGAGGATATTCTTTATATAAGGACAAGCTATTTTGGTTTGTGTGTCTTATACAGTATAAATAAATGAGTTTTCCTTCAACATTAGAGAGATATGCAGTTTAACCTCATTCTCAATAAATATTTTCCAAATACATTCCGTCAAATTTTATCCTCAGTAATGTGTTTCTGTTCCTTCCCTCTGGATTAGCAAGTCTGCTGTTGCAAGGATATTTGTATGTCCATTTTGGCAGAAGCTAAATTAGCTGAAGATAGAGCAAAGAATATATAAAATTTAACTAGAGCACCCTGATTGCTCTAGTTACTTTTAAAAAAAATTTATTTAAAAATTGCTCTAGAGGTTCCAAACTGAAATCTTGGGGTACGGGGTGCAGTCAGGGTAAAAGGGGAGGCAAAGACCATCCCTTTCGGCAGCCTATCGACTGGTTCGAGTAGCTTATGAAATGGCACTTGTAAAAGAGAAAGATATTTTTTAATCACCTTCCATCTCTACAGTTCTCTAATCTGGAATTAGCATGTCTTCTATTAAGTAAATATTTGTTTAATTTTTGGTCTTTCTTGAAGGATATCATTTGGTGGTTCTGCTCCATCTCTTCTGTAGTTATGGAAAAAACACACTATAGTCTTGTTAATTTCCTACTCCAGTGCTGGAGAAAATTATTTGCTTAAAAAAAACAAAAATTGTTAAGTCTTGACTGAGGTTAAAGAGTTGCAGCATTACAAAATAACAACTTTAATGTTGTTTTAGAGACAACACCAATATTAAAATGGCAAGGATAGAAAACACTGAAAAGATAGTATTGGCATTCTCTTTAGCTGAGTTTTGTTCATTTTTATTTTTTTAATCAAGAACATGCAAAGGGAAGTTTTACAATGGGAAACACTTTTATATTTATCCTAAACAGCGAACAGAACCTGCTCTTTTATCCACTGAGAATTCTTGTTTCTCAGCCATAAAAATAGCTTCCTCCTTTTGAAATGGTTTTATATTTTGAGATCCGCTAGACCTCAGCTGTTTGCTAGTGTGGATTCTGCAGTATTAGATGTTCTTTTTGCCAAAGGCTATGGCCATCAGACTCATGATTTTCTGAGTTTATATTCCACATAGACTTGGCCTACAGCTTTTCTGAAAATGTGTTCACTTCCTCATTTTGAGCATGAGTTAGTTTGAGTTGGGTTTGAGATCAAAAGCCAACTTTCCTTTATTGAGAAAGTAAGACATTTCTAGGATATATAAACTGCCTGTTTGCCACAACTGATACAATTATGTTAAGGTAAACTGAGAAGCATGGAAGGAAAACATTTGTTTATTTCTTAGTGTACCTGTATTTCATTTCCAGCAAGGACAACTCATGACCTCAGAGTTAAAGGGGCACAGACAATGCCTTATCAAACTAGAAACTGCTTAGGTATCACACCAGAAAGTGAACTAAATCAAATCTTGGATATGGCAAGGACTCGTTTTTCCTTTCAAAATAAAATTCACTGTCAATGTACATGTGCATGAATGCATGTTCTTCTGATCATGGTCTCACTAAGCATGTCATCATGGTTCAACCCCAGCCAGCAACTAAGCCCCACACAGCTGCTCACTCAGTCCTCCTCTCCGGTGGGATGGGGGAGGGAATTAAAAGAATAGAAGTGAGAAAGCTCGTGAGTTGAGATAAAAGGCCATTTAATAGGTAGAGCAAAAGCCACACACTCAAGCAAAGCAAAACAAGGGATTCATTTACTACTTCTCATCAGCAGGCAGGTGTTCAGCCGTCTGCAGGAAAGTCGAGCTCCATCATGTGTAACAGTGAGTTGAGCACACAAACACCATTACTCCAAATGTCCCCCCGCCCGCTTCCTTCTTCTTCCCTCAGCTTTATATGCTGAGCATGATGTTGTATGGTATGGAATATCCCTTTGGTTACTTGGGGTCAGCTGTCCCAGCTGTGTCCCCTCCCAGCTTCTTATGCACCCCCAGCCTACTCGCTAGTGAGTGGTGTGAGAAGCAGAAAGGGCCTTGACTGTGTGTAAGCACTGCTCAGCAAGCTACTATGGAGAAAGTTAATTCTATTCCCAGTCAAAATGAGCACAAATATAATAGAAGCAAATGAAAAGAAATGAAAGAGAATTGAAAAATCATTAAAATGTACTATCGTAAAGCATGTTCATTCCTGCTGTGCCACATGAGACAATAGAGGTAAGACTCTTATTATTTGTTTGCAGTACTCCTGGTTTCATTATCCTTCTCTTACTCTGCGTAACACAGCACCATTGCAGCTGCTGTGGAGTTGCAGATATGTCCAATTAATAATAAAACAGTGTCAGCCTAATGACAGACTTGTACTGTGCCATCGGTTACAGGATCCTGCCACTGTTTGTGCTCTGGGCAGTTGCTGTAGCTGATGCCAAGTGTCAGGGCTTTGACATGCCTCTGTGGCCCTGACGGCATTTGGAAGGGGCCAGAAGGTTTCAATTTATGGACATGAATCAACGCCACCTACAAACATCTTGCCACTTGCTGCTCTTTTGCGATACAATGCTGCTCTTGAGTTGAGTTTGTTCGATTGACCCAAGACTACTTCGGTCACTCCTACTGTTAGAGCAGGTTTAAAAGTTTTGTTTGGTTGCGTTTGTAAGTGATACACCATATGCCTTGCCATCTGTTGTTTGTATGTCAGGGGCTTATTTTACAGAAATACGTATAGCATTTAGAATAAAGACACTTCTATCAAAAATTGCATTATACCCCTGTTTTTTCAAGCATACTTTGATAGGTAGAGCTAAGTTAAGTTTTAGTGCTCTTTAACTTTGATTTGAAATTATCATCATTACAACAATCTTGGTGGTCAGAAGAAAAGCAAACAGTAGCAGATGGATTAAAAATCAGACTTTAGTTTCCATGAGCGTCAATCTTTACTCTTTTTGTCTAGAATCAAAGTAGATATTTGAAAGAACTCTAAAATGGCTCTAAAACATCTAAAATCCTTTCTGTTACGGTATCTTTTTTCTCTTTTAATTAGGAAAGAAATCTAGTGAGCTAATAGAGAGTGTTTTCGTGGCATCAGCTGGAAGCTGAGTTTTGTTAGGGATAATGGTGTTAATTTTGGCAGAGCATTTCAGAGGTGTGGTTTTCAGTATAAATGAGATTTTTTGAGTTTCTGAAGAATGAGCAGACAGTATCCTACTTTTATACTAGACTACGAAAAAGCTTTTGGCTATGTTATTTGTTCTGTGATATTTCAGAATACAGTCGTTAGCAAAGCTGAGAGGGGAACAAAAAAAAGGCAAAAGAAACAAACAACAACAGCAAATAAAAAACCACCATACACCTCAATCAGCTGCCTGCCCACACCCCAGAAGGGTATAAATTTCATATGATTTAGTTTCAAGGTTTGGCAAAAAAACCCCAGAATTTTTGATTCACAAACAAAAGTTTCAATTTAGTGTTGGCCTGAATCAGACCAGAATGAAAAATAATCTAAATTACCTTGAAATTAGACATGTCTGGAGCTTATCAATTTCTCTACTCACTTTCAGAAACCTCTAGTAGGAACACGTCTGAGTGTAGCAACCACAGTTTCCACAACTTTCAGTTCTAGAAGAAACCCACCAAACTTCAATTGTGTCGTTTGCCCACCCTGCACTGAGGTGACCTGGAAGCAGCAAACACTGAGGCAGGACATCCTAGAGGAGCTGCAAACCCTAGAAGGATGGGATCTGTGTTTGTGTGCAGTTTTCTGGCAGCCTAGTGCTCATTAAAACCTTATCTTGAAACTGGCAAAAGTTCATTGAGTCCGAGACATTTCTAGAAAGTATTTCTGGCACTGTGAGTCAGTGAATGCTGATGAAAAAGCCAGGGTATAGAAGAATTTTTGATCATAAAACATACTCTTTGCTTTGCCAAGCAGGCTATTTTATCTTTTACTTGAATGGAACAAGTAAAATAGTCTCCATTAATCAAGTAACATTTCTTAATGTAAATGTATATGTATATTGGCATCTTGATTCAGTAAGAATGATGGAATGGTTGCGGACTGATGCCAAGTAAAATAGATTTGAGCATTACATTGGTGCCACACTCATGGATTCGAGGCTGGACAGGCTGCACAAGACTTGGGATTCCAAAGATATTCTAGTAATACTTAAAGAAATATCCTTCTGCCGTCCATTCCCAGGCTGCTGGATGCTCAGGTCTGGAGTGCTAATGTCATTACTGGTGTTAGATGCTAAAAGACTGCGGTCACATAGCACCTTTTAACCTGACTGTTCATTGGTTTCTTAATATAAAACCAGTGAATCTATATCACAGTATATTGCTCTTCTTCATTTTTTTTCTCAGACTTTGAGAAAGAGCTTTTCTGCTCCTTATTGCCTTTCTGCTTTTTGATATTTGTTATGCAACAGCTGAACTCTAATACTCTTTTACACAGAATAAGGATATAACTATTAATTAAGTTTATTATTCACTTTTTTCTATTTTTTTAATAGCAAAACCTTTCTTTTAAAGTAGAATACGAAAAGCTTTCTACTTCCTCCCCCCCTTTTCTTAGTTTAATGTGTTGAAAAAGGCTTTACAAACGTACTCATTTTTTGAAATATGAAGAGAAAGGAAAAAAAACCACCACATAGCAGACTTTGTGCAGCTGGTGTCTTCATTCTTTCTACCTCTTTGTTCTCTAATTGAACGTGTAACAAACACTTTAACATGCGGTCAGTTGAAGTATGAAATATATGGGATTTAGATTTATTTTTAGATGTATGGTAAATATTTGGATTAAGCTTGTTTCAAAAGTTTCTCATTATGTGCTGCGTCATCAGAAGAAAGCTCTGAAAATGTGTACTCCTGTGATCTGAAGTTGCCTTGCTTCCCCTAAATATGCCCGCATGTGCAAAATATACTTTGAAATTAATAATATCGAAAAAAAAAAACCTCAGCAGTTGTATTTGCATTATTTAATTCCTACTGAGATGATTATGCTTCTATTAACTGTGCAATTATATTGCACAGCTCACTTGAAGTCCCTCAAGCTGTAGCTTTTTTGATTCTGACTATTTTAGCACTTCACAGAACACTTCAAAGGTTGAACAACTGTGAACAGATCTCAGCAAACAATTTATATTTCTAACTTTGAATTACTTTGGCTAAATTCTGACTTATTTACTTTTGATAAGTGTCATGTCATGTTTAAAAGTGGTATTTCTGCGTGGGAAAAATGCATACAGACAAATATGACACTGTAGGGTTTAAATACGTGGAAATAACCATGTGACAATTTAAAGATTTCGATGTATTTCTATATGAAGCTCTATTTTGAACAAATATTCCAGGTTTATATGTATTTAGGTTTGGATGTATAAAAATTGTATGTAGGAGTGAGAGTCTTAACTAAGGTTTGAGAAATGCATGCGCGGAAGTGGGGGTTGGAAGAGCGTCTCTTTACGACTGTCATTCAAAGTAGGGATAATCTATAGAAATTTGGGTTTGAAGTGTTGCTGCATCTTGGCATTGTAAAATAAGATTCCATTAAGTCATTTTCAAAGTAGTAAATTACTTGGGTATTGGTTTTCAATTTGTGTTAATTTTAATTTAGATGAATGCTTCAGAAGGAGGAATAGTGGTTTGGGGGGTGACACCCAATTTTTTATCACAGTAAAGTCTTTTTGGACCGTAAAACAATCCCCTAAGAGAAATACCATGGTACTTGTGAGGGTTTTTGGTGTTATGGTTTGTTGGCTTGTCTTTTTCATTTTATTTGTGTTTGTGGTGTGTGTTTATTTTGTTTTTTCCCACCAATTTTTGTTCATTTAGTCATTACTGGACCAAAAAAAAAAAAAAAAAAAAAAAAATATCTAAAAAAAAAAAAAAGAAAAATAAAAAAAAAAAAAAAAAAAAAAAAAAAAGGCAAATCTCTGAGAGAAAGCATCTGCAGGATTAGGATAGATTTCAAGAATAGCATTGATATGAAATATGATCTATAAAAAAGTGGTCAGAAAGGCTTTTTAAAAGTTACTGTAGGAAGATTTTACTGCTCCAGGACATGGATGCCTGAATTTCCAGTTTCTGAACTTTTTGTATTGAGAAAAGATTTTGATGAAGGCATTTGTTTATTCCATATTATCTACTCATGTGATTTTAGGATAATACCAAACAGAATAACTTTAGAAAGAAACTATATGAAGGCATATTTTTAGCTTGTGCTGTTAAAAATAGTCTGTTTCAACTGGATTTAACCATCTGAAGCATATGTCCCTCTTATTTTGCGGGTTGCATGTACTTTTGCAAACACTTGTTACCACTTGCATTTTGAATGAATCTCTAAGCTGTGGTAAACTATCAGTTGCCAGAACTAAGTGGCTCTAAGCAACTGATGCCATAGGAATAAGAGTATTACACGTAGTGGAGAGTTTCTAGTTCGCAGTTCACATGCATTTTCAGAAATTCTTAGGCCTTTCACACATGAACAGAGTAAAGTCAGTAGCTTATACAGAACAAATCTTACGTTTCCTAGCTGCATCAGATTTTCTGTGCATATGCTTTGTGACTATACAGCACATGAGTAGAGGTTATTCAGGATTTCTGTGCTGCCCTTGATGAAAGCACTTCGACAAGCAAACTGCACTGCATACTATATATATGGTGACACAGCACATTTAATCAAGACTAAGATGATTTATGCCTGCAAATCATGGGCAAGAAAGGTGGTATTCTCACATTTACAGAGGTAGATTTCACAGTGGAAATGAAAACACCTTGAGGAAAAATGAATATGAGCTAGACTAAACCAACATGTCAACTAACTTGGAACAATGTCTTCTTAAGAGCAGCAAAGTTTCAGGAAGCTTCAGGCTTGAAATTGTCAGTTGAGTGTTGCGGGCATAGAAAATATCAGAGGCTTATTTACAGAAAGAGTGTTTAAAATTGGAAGGTGGCTATAATACAGCCAGGAGCAAAACATGCAGAAATTTCTGCCAGGAGTGACAGCTTTGGTGAGAAAATAGAGCCAACCGCACAGATTTTATTTTTTGGAGACCCATAAAAATGTACTTGTGCATTCTCTGTCTTCCTCTGTTGGCTGGGACTGGGAGAACTTTTGGTTGTTTTAGTTATTTTAGAGTACAGTGTGTGTGTGACAGGAAAACTTGTGGGTTCTTGGCTTCACTGCCACTTCAGGGTATAAAGGAACTGCTACCATTGGAAGGGTTCTTGTAGGCACTGTGATGGTTTAGGAGCCATCCTGAACCACCTCCAGGGTACCTGCGTCTGGATAGCAAAAAGCCTGGTGTGGGCTTTGAAACTTCTCAAGGAGGATATCAAAAGGGGAGTCTCTATTTGAGAGTGTGTGAGAGAGAATGACATCCCTCTGTAAGTGCGTTAAAGCTGCTTAAGGATATGTGGAAGTCAGGGGATGAATCTACTCGAACTCAGCCCTATTCTGAGGCTCAGACCACAGTGGGTTATGACAGTAGACCTTGTTTCCAGGTGTAGGAAGATTTTACTGCTCCATGAGACAAGTAGCTAAAGGAGTAAAGATTTAGAATTTGCTATTCAGATACATCATTTATATATAGTATTTTCCATTGGTATGGAAGTTGTGGAGAAAACAAACAAACAAACAAAAAAGCAAAACTAAAAATTCCTCTAAGAGGTGTCTAATGAAACTAAGAGATAAAAAAAGATGGATGACAAGGTCCTAGCTCATGTGACTAATTGTTAGAGTTGAGTCTTGATATTTTGAAGTGAGGACAACTAATCTGTGACTAACATATCTGAATAACAATCAGGACCATGAATAATGGCAGGGTACTTTGACATGTTGCAGGCAGAAGAATCAAATAAAGTAAACTGAATACTGATTTTGCAATATGTGGCACATTTTTAAATTAGCCAAATTATGAACTAGCTAGAGGAAGGAAAGAGAGAAAATATTTTACGATGCTATATGTGGGAGAGTTTATTGATAAATCTTATAGCAGTGTACCTACTTGCTTCAAACACGTAATGTTGAAGTTTCCAGAGTGTAAGTTATTGCTGATAGTGAGAAAGATTTCTAATATAAGGAAACATTTTGCAAATCAGTTAAAAAAATAGCCTACTTTTAAACATTTGATAAGAAAGTAAACTTTAGGCTCAGGATTAGATCCAGAATAATTGACAACACTTTAATTGAAAATAATTAAAATATTTGAAAAGCTTTATACTATGAAAAAGAAAAAAGTGTAGGGACACACACAGCCCATTGGAACATGAAAAACTGACAGGTAATGCAGGAGCATATCACATTGGTTGGTTATAAAGTAGAAAGCTTTCCTCTCACAGTTGTGCATGGCTTTCTTAAATTTCTTTCCACACAAATATTTTTTAAAACTGTACTTGCTAAAATTTAATGTTGTTTTTACCATTTTTTCTATCTTGTCAGTGATGGTGTAGGAACCTATCTAGATTTTTCTGTTCTGTAAAAGTAAATAAATATTCCAAATGGTCTTCAGGACAGATTGCTAAGATTCAACATCAATACTAAATGTTCTTTCCAGTATTTTAATCAAGTTTAAAATAAATCTTGCATTTCCAATAAATTGCCAGATACTTCAGGGAAGAAGTCCAAAAGCAAATCTAAGATGAAATTGTTGCTGAAGCCAGTGCATCAGTAATTTAAAAAGGCATTTTGTTGCCTTTTTATTTTCTCGCCTTTTTTTTTTTTTAAGCTTAAGAACCCACACATGCTGTGCAGTTTGCAGTCCATTGTGCTACTTCTTTTGTCATCAGTACATTTGCAGTTTCTCATCACTGTTCCACAGAAGTTTTATATCTGTATGTATACACACACACACACACAAGTTTAGCTCTCACCTGAGACTATTGGAAGAGCAAGTAAAGCTACAGGACCAAAGATCTACAAAGATGAACTTTCTCTTAAGGAGTAATTTCTTTATATCCTTAGTCAGATAAAGCTAAGCTTGCCTTTAACAATGAATTAAGCTAAGTGATTCATATGCTGACCTCCGTTTATTGTCTGAAACCTCTACTACTCTGTGGTGTAATGATCTTTGAATTCATACATCAGTTACTGGTTTTTTGTTCTTTTAGATGCATTTAGTCTTTTTTATCTTGAGTGTGGTTCTTCTTCTCCATAAATGACAAACCTATGACTCTATGAAACTTCAAAGACTAATAAAAAATGCAGTTTCTTGTAACTTCCTTCTCTGTTGAACTATCCTGTATAAAATATGTTGAATTAATTTTCTGCTTTCCTATTTTTTCTAATTCCATCCCCAAAAAGGTACTTAGAAAAAGAAAAAATAATTTCTGATTTGTTACTTAAGTAAGGGTGTATGTAACTGCTATCGATTTAGAATGGAGCCGAACAGTAGCAAACAAACTAGTCTGAGCATTTATAGAAAAATAGGATTAACAGTGGTAGGCTTTTAAAAGATCAAATCTTGACCAGACAAACTTGGTTATTTGACAGTTGCAGAATTGGTAATTAAAAAGAACACAGTAAGTATCTTATTTCTGAAGACAAGAACATATATTGCTGTTTGATTAAAACCAGCTTGCAGACTTCAAACATCATTCAATCTTTGCCACTTCGCATAGTAAGGTCCAAAGAGAAATAGCTGTCCACTGAAGTTTGAAGGGTGAAGCAAGCAGATGGAAGGAAAATTGTTTACAGTGAAACAAGAGGTCAGTAGGAGCTAAGGGGTTATATTGTGGAAAAATAAGTTAAATATCAAGAAAAAATATACCACTCAGGGTCTTACCAAGCTGCAAATAACTCTTTCTGTAAAGGTGATGACTGCTTATAACACAGAGTTATTCTGGTGGGTTTATGCTGTGATTTGTCATCACAAGCTTTATCTAATTTACCTTTTGTTTTTCTCTCTATCTGTTTCTCTCTCTTGTGTGGCTTTACTGGTATGCTGAGCTGTGGATTATATTGTCTGAAGGAGTCCATTTGGATGTTTTAGTGTTATGTTTCATTTCTTACTCTTTTGAGCTTTATTAAACTATTTGCCTTTTTCTTCATTCGTGTAGCTATGATTTTCTTCAGAATCCTTTTTATTTTCCAGCCTTCCCATGTGCGTAGTGCTCTTAGCCAATTCATTAGCGTCTGTGACATTCATGAACATGCTTCTTCCTTGATCATTTAGGTCACTTGCATCAGAACAGGTGTCTGATAAGCTCTCAGACAATGTGGCTTAAAAAGTAGCTTTACACTGTTGTACATTATGTTTCTTTAAGCTTCTCATGTCAGCATTCATGTCTGTTTTGGAAAAACAGAAATTCCAAAGATGTGCAACAGTTATTTTTCTAAAATCTTTGTACTGTGACAATTTCAGCACCTTTTTGTTGAATACAGTTGCTTACAAGGAGGTGGTCATCCTGCCCTCTCAAAGAGAATTTTTGTGTGTTTGCAGTGGCTAAAGCAGAGAAAAACAGAAGCCAGTAGTTCAGAGGATAAAATTGTGATGGGAGTAGATAATTTCATCTCATTCATTAGTAGGACATAAGCCTGTATCTCCACCATATTTTTAAGCAAAAAACCAAAAGGCTCACAACTGGTATGAATTTCACAGAAGTAACATAGAATTGTAACAATTTAAACCAGCTTCATTATCTGCTCAAAGTGATTCAAACTAAGAAGCACACTAGTACCCAACTGCCTTCCATCCTGAGTTACTCATTACAGTTGTTTCCTCTTTTTAAAAACATTTTGATTTCAAAGTATTTTCTGATGTTTGTATTGGAATGTGCTAGTTTTGTTTTATTTTGCATTTTTTACAGTGGAAGTATGAAAGGATGGATTCATGTACATACACAGACAATCCGTGTGTTTCTGGGTGTACACGTACATATTAGAGAGGAAGAAAGGGATGGCTAAGATCAGCTTGTCTGATGACCAATGTCACAGATTAATTTCCTCTCCTGCCACATATTTTTTCCTCAGTATTTTGCATGAAGTATGTTGGAAAAGTTACCAAATTTCAGATGCCTTAAATCTAGTTGTTATGACTGGAACAAAGTCGTGTAGCTTGCCTTCATACATGAAAGTTATAGAGTGCATATCAACTAGATAAATAATGTCCTAAAAGGGCCTCTTTTTCTCCAGCCTGGAGTGCTGGTGATTAATTTGTCTGCAAATATCAAAATTTGGTGAAATAAATTCCTCTTTTAATGTCTTGAGCATCTGCTAACTGGGATTAATAATAGCTTGGAGAAAATAATATACAGGCAAAGCCTCATGTTAGGGTGTTTACAGACTAAGCACAGGGTCTCAGAACTACATAGACTAGGTAGAAAGATTAAAAAAAATAGAAAAAATATTGAAAAAGAATAGCATTTTGGCGTAGCAATTTGTTTTTTATTTTGCTTTATAACAAAACCCATGAAACCTAAATTTTAAACAACAAAAGTAGCCGATGCAGTGTATGTAGCAAGGAGTGATTCAAAGTCACTAGAGAGAGAGCTGACAGCAGCCTGTCACATTGAAGGGATCAGCAATTTAAGACAATTGCTATTTCTTTAGTCTTTTCTATTGCTTGTCTTCATATCCCACTTTTATGTGTTACAAGTCACTTTTTTCTGAGTCCACTCTAATATTCTCTCCAGTGATTAATATTTATTTATTTTTCCTAGTTTAATAATTAAACTTGAGGGACTTAAGTAAAGGTGGCATCTTCAAAGTGTTCTGACCATGACTGGGCAAAGTCATCTCAAGAAGTTTCTGTTCACTAGTACTGGCAATTTACTTTTTTCACAATACAATAGAACGGGAGCAATTTCTTCTTGTTCTCTAGTTTATACCTTGCCACAAGAAAATCAACTCCTAATTTATGCAAGCTTGAGGAATTTTTCTAACAATCTTTCCATTCTATACTGCACTATTCATTAGCAGCAGCCTGCTGAAATAACAATTTTGTTTCATAAAAGGAAAAAAATTCCATTTGGTGTAAAAGCAGAGAAAGTTGCAATAGAAAGTGTTGAAAAAGTGCAAGAGTGTGGGAAAAGTAATCAGGAAATGGACAGGAATAGCTAGAAAACAAGACGACCTTTTTCCTTTTCAGAATTTAGTCTTCAAAATACTGGGAGTTACTTAAGATAAGTTTAGTAGAAAAGAGCACAAGACACTGATACCAAGAATGAGTGACCTCTCCCGATCTCAGAAGCTAGGCTTGAGAACTGGCTAAGGTAGAAATTACTTTCTGTCTTAGGTGTATTTCCTCAAAAAATAATTGGAAAAACACTGAGCCAATAAACTTAAGGACATCTTCACAGAAGCTTATCGGAAAGAACTCCTGTCTGTGCTTGTATCTTTCTGAAAGGAATTTTCCTCTTCTAGTGAGACAGCGATGGCATGAGCAGTTGCCTGAAGGCATACTGGTGAAAAGGAAATGTTACTTGTGTCATGTAACATCTTCAGTGATGTTCACTGTGTGCTTTTATAAATCCCAGAAAATGCTATTGATAACTAGTGGATGCTGTGAGCCCAACACTGTTGGCCATTGCTGGTCTCAAGCATAAAATGCTTCAAGTTCAGATCTTTGTTAAGGGGAGATGTAACTTCAGTGACGACTCACATATAATGATTCATTTTAACACTTTTTCAGAGACAGGTGAAAGAAGTCTTACTTCTGAAACAAATCAGTCTGTCTCTTGCTGCTTGTTGGGTTTGTATAAGATGAAAAGTAAAGACTGAACAGTTCTAAACCATGCATTGATTAACTGTACTCTTTACATCGGTAATGAAGGGGTTTTGTCCCAGATCATTATGAAAGGAAATCTGAACCATGTTGTCTATCCGAGTCAGTCGTCCACAAAATGTCCCTATCTCCTTCCGGCTGTGGTCTTCAAGTGTAACTTCAAGGGAAACTGGGAGAAAACAGTTCCCAATTCTGAAGTCCCTCAAACAAATCAGTTAAAAAGAACTAAATATTACATAGCATTCTGGTAATCTTCCTCTCTCTGTTGTTTTAGGGTTTTTCGCTATGTCATATCTATCAGTAATAACTTCAGACAAATTAATTTAAATATCAGCTTGTAAAAAAAAGCAGTAATAATTTTATTTTCTTTTTTAAGAGAAAGCTGCATGAACCTAGGTTTTCTTCATAGAGTATGACTGAGTCATTGACTTGCTAGCTGTCAGGATGTTCTTCCTGCTTTTTAGGGAGAAAGTTATAAAAACATAAGTTGGGTTTATTCCAATTCAAAGAGAGTTCCAAAAATCAAGCTTTTTCATGAAACAAAATGTATTTTCTTATCACTAGTTGCCAGAAATGGTTCTAATACTGTGACTGCAGTGTTCTTATTACTGTATATATTTCCACATGACTTATAGAGAATACAGTCACATAAAAATCTTGATCTTAATTTTAAATCCCTGAAAAAATGGTATTTGGACTATCTGTACTCTAAATAAAGATGAAGTGCAAAGTCTGGTTACATAGAGCAACGGAAATACATGTACAGTAGACTAAAGGTTTTCTCACCCCTGAGAGTACCTGCTATGGAATTTATAGAAGTTTACTTTCCATTTTAAAGGAATTGTACCCAAGACTTTTCTGGGTTGTTTGGGGATGAAGGGCATCTCCTTAGTTTACAGCTGGTGTTCCCCTGCAGGAGGCCTGAGGGATGGTCTTCTCCTGCCACAGTAGGTAGCCTTGCAGCCATCACATTCATGGAAACCTCAAGTTTTGGAGCAGAACAAGACATATTGCAATAGGCAATCTCTTCCAAAGCAAGACTTTTGAGAAGGGGGAGTTCGTTAGACTTAACATGAGGGACTAGTATGAACAGCAGAGAAAACTGGTGCCGGTTTAAATGATTCAAGTTTCATAGTACCTACAAGGAACTCTCCTTTTGCTGCAGAAGGTTGGCTTGAATTTTCAGTGCTCATCAAACATTTTCCTTCCTGCTTTTACATTCTTTTGAGTAGGCCCTTAATCCTGATTAGGTAGCTTTAGCAACCGGCATAAAAGCACCACTGCTTAATAGAAAGCTAATCCAGGGCAGTGGTTTACTTTTCCATCCCCGGATTTGGGGTGGTGCTGACCTTGGATCTTAGGGACTGGCTGCTGTTGTTGGTAGATCAGTGCAGGCTGGGATTCATTTGCATGCATTTTGGCGGTGTGCTGAATACACTGCATGTGTTTAATTCTTGGAATTAGCTGTGACAGCGAGATCATTTTGACAGGTGACTGCTGTGGCATGTGTATAAGTATATTTGAAGGATGATGGTGATATTATATCTTTTGTTCATCATACTTTTGCTTATGGAAGAGACTTTCACTGCCTCAGCCACTATTTTGATTTTTTAATCAAATATGCAAACATATAAATCACTAAGTCATTTGTTCTGTGTTTGTTTTGTTTTCTTTCTTTTTTAATTTCCGATAATCTAGGATAAATTCTGCATGCCAAGCACATCCTTTGGAAAGTAAATAAATGCAAAAAGAGGAAATGTAAAAGGTTTGCCATGTTTTTTATTTTTCATCAGCCTTTAAAGTACACAGACTACTTTATTTCATTTTATTTCTCATAAGGATGCATCCTCTTGAGACATTGTTTAAGTGTCAAGTCATGTCTATCTGCAGTTTTGCGTGCCCTCAGCAAACAGACCCAGTTGCTGAGTAACAGGCATCAGAACTTTGAATGTCATTGTTTGATTTTTACACTTTCAGTAAGATTGCAAAGGGAACACAGAGGTCCACTGGGAAACTAAGGATCAGTTTTTCATTTAGTGGTACGGTTCGATTATGGAGCTCCGTACGTGCAAGGGTATTTATTTCAGAAAACTTGCTGGTATGGAAAAAGTTTCCTGAATTTTCTCTATTAGCAAGTCAAATGTATTGAAGCTATTTGAAGAATACAGACAAATTCTCAGTTTAAAATTTTAGATCAACTCTTTTTTTTAGTAGTATTATAAAAAAAAAAAAATTATTTGGTAAAGGAGGTGAGATAAATAAGAAAGCTGCCTTTCCAGAAAGTTTTAGAGATTTTGTATCCATTACCTAGCTCGTTCTCTTTTATTGGGTTGGTTTGAGGTACTGAATGCCTTTCTCATCTCACTTTTCACTGGTGAAGTCTGCCTTTTGGACTCATGTCCCCAGGTTTACTAATGGAGTCTGTGGGATTGAAACATTACCCACTGTAGAAGAAGATTAAGTTAGCGAGCCTTAACCCATACAGCAGTACAGACTGGGACTAATTGGCTAGAAAACAGCTTTGCAGAAAATGAAACGAAGGTCCTCATCAATAATAAATCGAAGATGGGCTGACGGTGTGCCCTTTCAGGAAAAAAAAAAGAAGCCTGCCAGCTGCATCCTAGGCCCTGTTAGCAGGAGTGTAACCAGCAGGTGCAGAGAAGTGATTCTTCCTCTCTATTCAACTCCTGGGAGTCAGCAACTGGAGTGATGTGTCCATTTTTTGGCTCTCCAATACAAGAAAGACTTGGACATATTAGAGGGAGGCCAGCGCAGGGCCACTGAGGGGCTGGAGCACTTTGATACACAAGGAGAGGCTGGTAGAACTGAACTTGCTGGGCCTGAGGAGACAGCTCAGGGGAGACCTTACTCATCTCTGCAGTTGTCTTGTGGAGACTAAAGAGATGGCAGCACCATCTGTGGAGAGTCACAGGATGGCAAAAGGGGCAAACTGGAACATGGGAATTTCTGTTGATACGAGGTTTTTTTTTTTCTTCCTTTTCTTGTGAGGGTGTCCAAATACTGGAAAAGGGGTCTCTTGTAGAATCTGCATTCTTGGAGATATTCAACACACAACTGGGCAAGGCCAGTCACTCTCACTGGACATACTTTGAACAAGAGATTATATCAGGTGGCTCTGGAGGTCCCTTCCTTTCCAAGTGTTCCTCAGTATCAGCTAATATTGTGTTTTGTAGCAGGCGTGACTGAACAGAGGCGTTTCTTTGTTTGGTATAGTGGATTTTCACTTGGCTTTTTTTTTATTTGAACAGTTCAATCAAGAATCTGTGTGCTCTCACGTTCTTCTAATCTTTATTGCATCCACCATGTATATGATGTATATTAAATTCCTTTTTTGTTGCAACGGAGTAGAAAGGTGCATTTTTCATCATAACTTCAAACGTTATGTGGTGAGATTCTTAATAGATGAGATTTTTTGTGATGGATTTGGTCAGCATATCACTGTACTTTTAGGGCTCTAATAATCCCAGTATAACAGTCACATTTGATTTTGATCATCAGTTTTCCATAATCACTTGATGGATATTTTTCCTTTTAAACAGAGATACCTATCACACAGTGCTTTCACAAACTGTTAAACCTACTCAGCCTTTAATATTTGATCATGGTAAGTAGCTTAAATATTTTAGAATTCCACTTTATGCTGAAAATCTTGTTTCTTTTATGACTTTACTGCATCTTTTTTTCCTTTTGGAGAGTAGACTAATTCTATAATATTTTTGAAATACAGACAATTCGAGAGTATCTAACTTTTTAAAAAGAAGTTTTAGTCAGAACACCCAAGAAAGATTTTATGCAAGCCAGGAGTTTGAACTTATTATCAATACTGTAAGACTTGAAAATAAATAAATAAAATCACAGGTTACAGAGCGTTTCTGAGCACTTTCTGAGGGGCTGATGATGGTCAGGATATCTGAATGCTGTCCATGTCAAAAATCATATGTGCCTGTTTTTCATGCTGTGCAATACAATCTACATTTTTTTCCTTCTCTTTTTGGTTCCATCTTTGGAAAACAAACAAACAAACAAACAAAACCCCTCCATAAATATGAAAAAGATGCTATTCATCTTCTAACTTTACTACTACAAAAAAATTCAAAGTATGTTGCCAAAATATTAACAGCAAGATAAAGTGCATCAGTAAAATTCTGTAGAGAGAGGATGATAAACCAAAATATAGTTGGAGAATCTTCATGAGAAAAGGTCTTTTGATTGTAACAATTCCATTAAATCAGCCTTTTGTGGATAGCAGCCAGTAAGCTTCATAGAAAATATTGAGGGAGACATTTTGTGGAAAGGAGTAGAAAGTGTTAATCCCCAGGGAATGCAACGAACACTAACATTCCTATTAAGGCCAAGGTAATCTTTTGGTAGAAGTGATGCTCCTTCTTTGTCTGAGGTTGATATAGATGCGACAACTAATAGGTATTAATAAACAAAGTATTTTTTTTTCAAAACAAAATTGAATGTGGGGTTGGTTTGGTTTGTGTGTGTGTGTTGGCTGCATTCTGATTGAATCCAAAGAGAATCTGGAAGGACTAGTTTCAGAAGGCAGCAGTCCTGTTTTAACTCAGCTTACACTGCTTCTTCTATCCACTATCACCAGGGTTGATACAAAAGCAGTTACTGTCAATGTCTTTGAGTATGTTACATGAATGCGTTCAGAAACCTTTGATACACACAGTTGCTGCAAAAGCTTCCGAGGGAGCAAAACAAGTATAGGAAGCCTGGTTTCCATAATCATTCCTTTTTACATTACTTCTCCTCTTAAGTAGTAGTTAGCATTTGTTTTTAATAATAAACTGATAGACAGTTCCTTTTTGTTGCAATCTAATATGTTGGTTTTGACAGTGTCTCTTCCAAGATTGCTTGTGGTGCCAAGCAGTGTTCCTCAGCACCTGACTTTTTCAACTTCAGGTGGTATTACTGATGTGGCTGGACTGTATATTTCAGCTATGTCTTTAGTTTCCTGAGGTATTTGAGTCCTGTTTCTGAGTGTATTCATACTTTTTATGACTATGCAGTGCATTGGGATATTTTATGAACTGGTTTCTGAAAAAGTATCAATCAGCCCCATGTTTGTGTCACGTTTAGTGTGTCATCAAGACTAATAACAGCAACATATTAAAAAACTTATGGATACAAGAGCAACTTTGGTGTGATTCATGTTGAAGTCAAATATTTGCAGTGTCCTATGACAGCAATTTATAAAGTGTTTGGTAACTAATTTTGACTGAAGCGCTGTAAAAGTAATTCCAGGGTATAAACTTGGGCCTGGATGACATGCTTTGGAGTGGCAGTAGGAGAAGATGGCATATTGGATTTCTACAGGAACTTAAGTAGGAACATATGACATTCTTACAGTATTTAGGGTCTGCCTAATATATTGACTTACTGACAAGAGTTTACTCTGCCTTCTGAGAACATATCTAAACTCTGAGTTCCTTTTTAATGTTTAAAGAGAAAGAGTCTGATTCTAGGAAGGAAGGTTTTATTTGTTTGTTTGTTTTTAACTCCATATATATTAGCTACATGACTTCTATTATTGTATGTTCACCAGACCCACCTCAGTTCCTCCTTTAGTACTTAGTATACTTTAATTTTTAAAGTGTGTGTCGTATTTCACTTTACTTTTCAGCTGAAAAAGGCATAAATAATGGTTCCAGGTGTCTGTCTTGATGCTCAGATCTTGGAGCTAATTGTTCTTATCTAGATCTAGATGAAAACACACGACTTCACCAATACAACCTCTAAATTAATATATGCAACAGCATATTGCATGGATAGACATCTCGGTGTGTGGGTTAACAGTGACAAGTTAACACCAGAAGTCATGCTATGCATCTTTATTTGGCTGTGGGGTTTTGGGTATTCACGGCAGCACAGTACTCGTTTAAGTGTAAGTCCTGGTGTTGTGATTGGTGTTGGTGGGAGCTGGCAGCTGAGGATTTTGGGTTGGAGGGTCAGTAGAAAAAGCCCACTGAGGGAGGCTGTAGCACCATGTTCTCCTCAAGACCTTGCAGTGGGCTGCAGTTGGCAGGAGCTCCTTTCTGAGCCATCCTGGTCCTGAGCCTGACAGCTTTCATCACCATATCAGCCCTTTAGGCAAGAGCTGTTCAGAGCTCCCTGACCCTCTGTGGCTCTGCCCATCATTGCGTTTAGAGGGGGGTCCATTCACACAGCAAGGTGCCATAATCCCACAGATGGTAGCTTTGCCCCATCGGCTTCTCACCAGGTATCTGAACGTGTGGTACCCCTCGTACTGAGCAAGGCTGCAGTTGTAGCATCATCAGGAAGGTAAAATTAACTTGTTTAATGGCAATCTAAACCCAGCTGGTGTTCACTGTTAACGAGTGAACCGTCCAACACTTGGTGAATTCTGCTTTGTGATGACAGGAAAATCCAACATTAAAGGCCTGAAGCAACTTTGCTAATACTTGACTGCCACAGAGTGATTTTCTCTGTAGTAACTTTTTAGCCATCTCTTGCTTAAAACCTAGAAAGTCAGAAGATCCTGAAGCCACACTAGCATGGACTGTATTCCCACTGAAAATTGAGATTAAGTGTACTTTTGCCCTTTATGCTGCCCGAGTTTCTTTCCTCCCTGGACATGCCTCAGGACACCTCAGGTGAGTAGGGAGCCCTCAGTACAGGAAAAACACGGACCTGTTGGAGAGGCTCCAGAGGAGGCCACAAAATGATCAGAGGGCTGGAACAGCTCTCTTATGAGAAAAGTCTGAGGGAGTTGGGATTGTTCAGCCTGAAGAAGAAAAGGCTCCAGGGAGACCTTATTGTGGCCTTTCAGTACTTAAAGGTGGCCAATAAGAAGGATGGGGACAGACATTTTAGCAGGGCCTGTTGTGATAGAACAAGGGGTAATAGTTTTAAACTAAAGGAGAGAGATTCAGGCTACACATGAGGAAGAAATTTTTTGCAAAAATGATGGTAAATACTGCCACAGGTTGCTCAGAGAGGTGGTAGATGCCCCATCTCTGGAAACATTCAAGGCCAGGCTGAATGGGACTCTGAGCAACCTATCTAGTTGAAGATGCTCCTGCTCATGGCAAGGGGTTGGACTAGATGACCTTTGAAGGTCCCTTCCAACCCACACTATTCTATGACTTGACACAAGTATATGCAGAAGGACTGGAGCTTTTTCAATATTGCCTCTTGCAGAAAGCCTACTGGGTCCCACTTAACCTGCCCTTGATTAAGGACAGTTAACTGCAGGGGATCTTGCTTTTTAGTAGTGAGTAACACCTGAAGTAGTATAAAACCCTAGTTGAAATATCATTATCTTTGGAACAGCACTAACTTCTGAAAGAAGGCCTAAAACTGTTACAGTTCTTGTTCTGCTTGAACTAGTTTTAATAGCGTATAATATATGAGGCCTCCCTCTGCTTTAGTTTCTATGTTGTTCTCTTTAAAGTTTTAATAAGATTTTATGTTGTTTCAATTAATTGAATATCATGTTATGAAACTGATGTACCAATTATTTTTTCCCCGGCATCAAAGATGTTACCACCAAAAACGTGAAATGTCAGAATTTGTTTTAAAGAGAAAAAATAGATTGCAAAAAAGATTTCTGACAGAAGGAATTAGGACAATGTATAGAACTGAAATAGTTTCTTTTAATTATAAAATGCTTTAAATTTTTATTTTAAAAGGGTTTGGAAGAGGATTGCATGTGCTTGTGTATTTGTGGAAGGGTGAAAGTATATGTGAATTCCATAGGTGGTAAGATGAGATGTCTTGTGGTTATATGTTGGTCCACTGAAGCCTTAGGTCCTTTTCTGTGAAACAAGTATACAGTCTTGCATATAAAAATATTTTTTCTTCTAGGAATGGTCACTTATAATTAATAAATCTCAGGTATATTTCACTATGGGTTCGTGACAGAGAAAAAGCTTTTTCCTTTCTTCTTTCATAAGATTTTTGTTTTCTTCAGGCTTTGAGGCAGTTGTGTAGTTCAGCCTTTCTAGCTGCTTGTTGTATGAGAAAATCAGCATTAATTTGAAGTACTGGGATGACAGTGGAACTAATAGAGGTAGATGCTCTCCAAATTATCCAGCAGGACTTTCAGACCTTGCCTGAGTTACTGAGTGGAAGTAAACGTTCCTGCAGAGGATGGTGCTGCCTTTGTGCTGCTACTGTTTCACCTCTGGTAAAAGGGGAGAGAGCAAAATTAGACATGCTGGAAGTAGCAGTATAATTATTTTTCTGCGTAAAGATTGCTGAAAGATTGACAGGTGAGTATGCTGACAGCATGTGTAGGTGTAATGGGATTAGATGTTCATTGAAGCACCGGGGTCAGGACCCGCATGTTTGTTGGGAGCAAGACTACCTTCTAAAATCTAGCAACCTATGCTTGTTTGTAATGAGCCTAATAGTTTTACTTTCAGAAAATTTTTTGTGTGACTACATACATGTTTATGCTATTTCCCTCCTGCTCTCCAGACCCTCAAATACACAGTTTTCAAGGGCAGATACCTAAGCCAAATCACAGACATCTCAGCAGAGGTAGCTGATCTTCTGACATACAGAACACTTGCAACTCCTACTTTAAAATGTATGCTTTGTTTGCATTGTTTCATTTGGTTAACTGCAAGGTAGTACATTCTGTGGTAGTAAAAGAAATATCATATAGTTACACCATACAGCAAAAGTTCTTCATTGCTGTGGCTACTAGGAAATTTTCTGCCTCAGTGGAAGCTCAAACTTTTCTTTCTGATTAGGTTTTCCATCCTAGATATACTGACAAGACAAACAGACAAATGGTAAAAAGAACAATTCCCATTGAAATTACTATAACCAGAAGACTTTATACTTCTCTAACCTTACGGCAAATATCTGACTGGATCAAATCCTAAGTGAAACTCCTATAAACATAGAAAGCTTTTTATGTTTAAAGATTGGTTTCTTTATCAGTTTATTTGTATTTTCATTACATGTAAATGAAAGTAGTTATGCAGGGTCTTTCTCAGTCTCCAGGAAACACACAAAGAAATCCATAAACTCCCCCAAAACAAATGGAGTTAATACTTAATTATAGTCAAATACAAATTAATTGCTCGAGTCTCATAAAAATTTGTTTGATTATTTCCCTATAAACAAAGGAGAAATATAAGTCCTTGTGCTATGTCTAAAAAGCAGTCCTGTGAATGAGGATCTGCACAATAAGGACAAAATTATGTTCAAATGATTGGGTTGGTGTCCTTAAGACTTCCCACTCCATAGTTGAGGTAGCTCGCTCTTAATGAAATGAATAGGCCCACAGCATGTTTTCACAGTTACTGTCTGTCAGCTAGAGATGGCTACTTCTTTAGGTACACCATGTAATCTCTTGCAATCTGAAAATAACTTAAATTGAAGGTTATTTTGCCTGTTTATAAAGATAATATTTTCTGAACACAGGGAACAATTTGCTAAATAAAGCTTTATATCTTCTTTTAGCTGAAAGAAGTTTTCAAACATGATTTTTGGCCCCTTCTTCATTCTGGGACTTACAGAATTTAAAGCCATAACAGTGATAGATGTGACTTACATAGTCTGTTTTCTCCAGAGCAACGTTGTACTTTTAGCTTCCACACATCAGCATTTGATTCTCTCTTGGAGGACTAACTCACATCCTTTGTTATCTTGAAAAATGTGTTGGGAACTTAGAAATGCCTTAATCATATTCATACGCTTATCTTCCCAATAGAAAAGACCTTTTTATCTTTCTTTTTAATCAAGTCATTAGCATGAAATTCAGAGATGTAATCATACCAGACTGGAATTGGGGTCATGCCATAGGCTAGCTGAATGGGAGTCTTCATGGCATGATGATGTATAGCCATTTCACAACAGTGCTTTTAACTCAATAAATCTGTCCTTTAATTACATTTTAAATCTCATTTGGGAAGTTTTTATCATTATGTAAATTGCTCAGTAAATGCTGTCATTCTAAGACCCAATAAAAGTTCTTCTTATGGACTGGAAGAACAAATTATTTAAAAGCTTGATGGAGGGACTGAGAGCTTCTTTCCCACTTCATTCATTGGGAAAGCATATGGTTGTATTAGCTAAGGTGGTCTATATTATAGCAAAATGTTGTACTCACCATTGTTGCATTTTCACTGTTCGATTGTTTATAATCAAAATAGATTCCAAAATCTTCCGTCAATTAATTGTATTTTGATCTGGGGGGAAAAAAATGCAAAACCCAAGTACCAGTTCTTAGAAGAACTATGATGTTTAAAAGAGGGAACTCCAGTTGAACTAGTAGTGTCTTGCAAAGCAGAAAAAATGCTTCAGAGTTTTGTTCCATCGTTAATCTAAATTATAGTATTTTCAATCTAGAACAAGTGATTTCTTTTTTTTTTTTTAATACATTTTTTAATGTTCAAATACTTTGAAGATAAAGACCAGCTCACAAGGACAGACTTTCATAAAGCATAGTGCAAACTGGCCTTCTATTGCTAGAAACAAAAGCAATGGATCAAGAGCATCTTGTACTGAGTCTGCTACTTGTGTTTAAAATGCGTTGGACTTGCTGTGCTGTAGCCATTCATTCAATATCTCCAGAACTATATCACTCACAAAACCATTCCTCTACTTAGGAGACAGAAGAATAAGCCATGATCCTGAAAGAGTTGCCATGTGCATGGGTATTTGTGACTCCAAAGGCTGCTGGAGTCTTCAGGGGCATAGGGAAAAAAAAAAGAAAAGTCTCACATTCTCTGAACCCTTACACAGAGCTTAATGCTTTAGGCAGAATCAGAGATTTGGAGAAGTTTATATGTAATTAAATAAAAACAAGTTACATTTCTAATTTCAAATCCAGTCCCTGTGCTGTGCTGGACAGAGTTGCAAAATATAGACAGTGATTTCAGTTATTATATCTGTAGAAGGCATAAAAGGTTACAAAAAACTTTGAAGGGGGAACCTTTTTTGATTATACTGGCTGAACTCCAGTATAATACTGGTAAAAATAAGCACAGTGTGCCAAGCCCCAAGAGCTACTCTATCTCTTTCAAGTTCACAGAGCAGAGACTTATTCTTTATATATATGCTTTGTTCAGTAGTGTTGTTAGAACAACAACAACAAAATGGTTTGAAACAAGTTGTAAGTTCTGCTTTATCCAGGCACCTGAACTGAAAAGCTGAAGGAGAAGGAGAAGGAGAAGGAAAAGGAAAAGGAAAAGGAAAAGGAAAAGGAAAAGGAGATGGAAAAGGAGAAGGAAAAGGAAAAGGAAAAGGAAAAAAAGGAGGAGGAGGAAAGGGCAAAGGGAGAAAAGAGGAAGGTAGGAAAGGAGGAAAAAAGGAAAATGGAAAAAAAGAGGATTACATCATTCATACTGTCTGTACAATATAAGAGGTTAAAGTAAATTTGCTACAAATTTAAGCTAACTAAAATATTTAGCTGTTTTTCTTCAGAAATTATTAGAGGAAATGTAATATGCTCTGTTAATATAATTATGAAGGGGACAATTAGTTCAGCTAACTACACAGCTGGAGAAGGATTATAGAGGTGTAGGATCTTTGTTTTGTGTAATTTTATTATAGGTTTTCTAGCTATTTCAGTATTAGCATTACAGAAACAGTGCTGTAAAGCATAGTACTTCTGTGCTGTGTATAGCCACATAGGTATTACTTGCTGATGCCTTACGTACATGTATGTAATTATGCAGACTGACTTAATTTTTTTTAATTACTGTCAGTAAAGATATTTTTTCCCTTCTGTTGATCTCCTTTAATCAGATGGTGCTGTCTTTAATTCTGTGAGCCCTCTTATGTCAATTAATGACATGTATTTCATTAGTAACTTTGTTCAGTACCTAGAAAATGTAAAATGCTTAATTGGAAATGAGAAGCACAATTCCAAGGACAGAACTGAGTTTGTAGAGGAGGATATAAATGCTTTAATTTCTTTAAATTATTCCATAATTACTTTTCCTTCTACCTTGTGTAAAAGATAAATGTTTTGTCAGCTGTGCTGCATTAATTTCCATGTCTTAGTCTGACTCATGTATAGTCCAGCTAAGGTAACTAATTATTTCTTTCTGGGGCTTCCAGCCTACCAGTCCCTCTAACGTATTGCCAAAGCAACAGCAGATTTGCCATGTGTCGCGTCTTTTATATGTCATACCTATACATTGCACGTGGGATATGAAGGATATTGCCACTGATTATTTCCAATAAAGTATCTCAAACCATATTGAATTCTTATAGGATTGTAGCTTTATGGCAGTGCTGGATGTTCTGTCCTACAGCCTTAGAGTACTTTTCCCCTGAAATCATACACAGAGAAACAGCCAGAGATAATTCCATCACCCAAGAAGACCATTCCCCTCAAGACAGGTTTATTTCATGTCTTTATCATTCTTAGTACTGTGACGTAGTGCTAGACTTATTCTGTATAGTATAAGAATGTAAATACACATTTTCAAGTATGTAGAAACCTATAAGAGCTATTCAGCAAGGTTTCTATGAGCAAATGTTATGGCACCTTCTATCGTCTAACTATACATAACAGTTCATCTTAATAAAGGAGGATTTCACTCTGAAACTCTTAAGTAAATCTGCCCTTGATGCAGTTCAGCTATCTCTAGGCAGTAACATGTGATCAAAAAGTGGACTTGAAAATTCACTTAGGCTAAAAACCAATACTCATTAATGAGTTGCTGTAGCCAATGTATTCTTTCATTATTTGTTTTTCATTTTGCTACCTAGTCTTTTAAAGGCAATCTATTTCCACACAGCCTCAGTAATAACCGTTACAGCAAAAACGCAGCATGCAGAGTCAACTTAAGTCCAGCTGTAACTCAGTAGGATTAGACCGGGATTGATTTTTCACCCTTCATAGTTCTTCCATGTGGTTGACCACATTGGAAAAGATGAAAATGCAGTAAATAGTCTATATTAGTTTATATACGATGCTTCTTGGTATGATGTGTAATGAAAGTATACTTTTGCAAATATGTTAGCAGTTTATGAGATTAAATAGATCTTCCTGCTTTATTCTTGTTGAGAAAAATAATCTAGTTCATATTAATCTTTCACTTATATTTTTGAAACATGGAAATTACTTATTTCACAAGACAAAAAAAAGGTGTCTACAGCTTTCTTATATGTACTCTGCTTCTTTTGGGATATGAAGGGGTCACAGAGAAAGGATCTGAAATGCACCAACCAAAATGAAGTAAATAGCTTTGTTGTTGTCTTGCTTCTTCGTCATCATAAGCTTCTTGCATAGCTAGAATAAACTGCTTCTAGGAGCAGGAGAAGATGTGCTGTTTACACAAGTAATTTGGAATAAGAAAAACCGTGTATTGAATACTAAGCTTTTGATAAGAGTGCTTCACTTTTCATGTTTCACAGAGTCATAGAATGGTTTGGGTTGGAAGGGGCCTTAAAGATCACCTGGTTCCAACCCCCCCAGCCGTGAGCAGGGACACCTTCCAGTAGACCAGGTTGCTCAAAGCCCCATCCAGCCTAATCTTGAACACTTCCAGGGATGGGGCATCCACAGCTTCTCTGGGCAGCCTGTTCCAGTGCCTCACCACCCTCATGGGGAAGAATTTGTTGCCCATTTAACTAACAGTCCAGATTTGCTGTGATACAATATAGTAGTCTGAAATAAAAAGAATATGGTTTTCTTTTGGTTTCAAAAATATATATATATCAGAAGAAAAGCACGGAATGTGTTTTCTACAAGACATTTTCTAAAAACAAGAAAAATGTGAAAGTGCATTTTTTTTTTAAATTTTGTGTTATAAACCACTGTGGGTTTATGTGTGGGAAAGCACTAACAGGGCATAGATTTGACAGCTTCCTACCGTGCATAGTTGTTCAACCTATGTTTTATGGCACATGTTCTTGCTGAGGAAAATGCAGCTGTTTCCATCACCACCCTAAAAACTAAGCATTTTGTGCAACAGGTAGTGCATATGATAATTCTTTCATTCAGCAATAGGTTTATCAGTTTTTCGATGTGGAAGTACCTTAGAAGTATACAGACGTTAAAAGTGAACTTTTTTCTGTGAACTTCATCTTTTCTTACATACAGTTTTGGTTGTTTATATCAGGTTTGTGATACTTAATCTAGCTTAAATAAAACCTCCAAATGCATAAATGAAGAGAAAGAAATTTTGTAATAAAGTATTTTTCAGTCAATTGAACAAAAATAAAATATCGCTGCTGGAATCTGAAGCTAGCATCATCAGACTTGAAATAAAGTATAAATTTTCAAGTAAGGGCATTCATACCTGAAGTTATTATACATGGTTACGTACCTTAATAATGGCATTTCTAAAAATCTAAATTGTTTGTTTAACATCAATAAATAAATGCAATATCCGTAATACAGTTGCATTCTGCAAAATTACCTCTGATGTATTCCAAACTCATTCCTAACTACTTTACTGCTAGGGTGACTGTAGATAAAGTAAAATAGTTCAATAAGAACTCCTGTACTGTACCAAAGACATTCCTAGCCCGCCTTGAAATTGCTCCATATACAGTGCTAGTTGTTACTGTGCAAGAAATAGGTATCCAGCAAAGGATGGCAAATGACATTTGGAACAGCAGTAGGTGAACAAGGACAATCTACTCATGATTCAGTGCAGATAACATGGCACTTAAAATATCGAATAAAACCAATTCAATTAGGGACACACCAAATAGGCAAGCTGTGTGCTCCCCTCCTTCAAAGTCATTCTTCTAAAGAATATTGCAACACACGTCTGTTGGGGGCTATCTGTGATGCTCAGTTAGCACTGGGTCTTGCTCTCAAATGCCATAAATCATTTCCCCTTTCAAACTTCATCCCCACTGCTGCTATTGCAGGCAGCAAGAAACCACCACTGAAAATCTTAGTGCCTAAGCATTCCGGGAGAAAAGGCAGGGCTTTATTCACTAGGTCATTTTCTTTGCTTCTTTGTGTGCTTCTTTGTTTGAAAGTAAAAGAACTTTTTCTGTATGTAGCTACATATAGAGTACCTGTGAGCTCACGTATGTGTGTGTTTAAATTATTATTATTATTATTATTATTTTTATTGTGTTTAAAGAGCTTGATTCGACCACTGTTCACTGTGAAAGAATCTGTGAACTTGTGGAGCTGCAGCATGAAAAAGTCTTGGAGAAGGGCAGCCAGCGTACAAAGGCTGCATTGAGCGTGTGGGCAGGCAGGAATGCTGGTACCAGGCAGCTCTCTAAAGAATGTTCTTTTGGCAGAAACAGCCGTGCTAAAAATGAGGGGGAAAAAATGAATTCAAAATGTAGAACTGGCCTGCAGTTACCAAGCGATAAGAAAAGTTGGCTGTTCAACATGAGCAGCCAGTTGCATATTCTAGGTCCTTGCTATTCTCAGGCCCTCCTACAGCCGTGGCCCTGACCAGTGTTTTGATATAGCACAAAGTGGCTGTTTATTGCTATTGACTGGTGAGGCCTCCCCTCCGAAATGCATTCTGTCAACAGAATGTAAGTGAACTTGGCATTTCAAAGCTCGGCTGCTGCAGACGTGCAGATTTCTTGGAAGTGCCATGCAGGAGGACCGGTGTTGCAGTCCCCAGCTCAAACTGAAAATGTTGCACAGGAAGACGTATCACGTGAAGGTCAGATTTACCTGAGATGCTGAGGGTTTTGAGGGGTTTTTCTTTCCTCGTCCGTGCAGTAAATATATCTTGTCCTTGCTTTGTTGCCTGTCAAAGGTTAGACTTCCAGCTTCCTAAATTTTGTTCAGTATGGTCTGTATGGAAAATAAGTTGTTATTGAACGCCAACAGCCTTCATGTGAAAGGGAAATACGGCTGTGTACACAGTACGTGATATTGCCTTAAAAGGAGTAATCGAAATCTGTGCTCTGTGTTTGATAATTTTTCTACTCTTTTGGGAAGTGATTTCTTTCTACGATTTTGTAAGAAATTACACGTATCGTTTTCTATTGCTTCCGTAGGAACTACAGGCAGAAATTGATGCTCATACTGACATCTTCCACAACCTGGATGAAAACGGGCAGAAAATCTTGAGATCCCTGGAAGGCTCTGAAGATGCAACCCTATTGCAGAGACGTCTCGATAACATGAATCTCAGATGGAGTGAGCTTAGGAAGAAATCTCTAAACATTAGGTAGGATCTAAACATGAGCAAAAGGCTACAGTTGGTGTGTAAGGTGGACTTCTGCCTTTTGCTAGTAAAAAGGGTTCAATTTTTTTTTTTCTGACAGCACTGTTTCTGTCCATGTTGAAATTATTTGTGCTATTTTGAATGCTGGCCTAACTTCATAAGAATGATTAGTTTTTTTGGAGTGAAAATGATAGTAGGGAATTAGGATTTGAGGTATACGATGAAGTTTTGTAATTACAGAAGGAGAGATTAGCATGTTTAAACAACGACTGTACCCCCTCTAAATGCAGGCTTTTTCTAGACCTCAGTATAACTTATCAATGAGTCATGAAAGAATGTGATTAAACAACCTATACTTACGATAAGCTTTATTTCTAAGGCTGCTATTTCCAGTGCAAAACAAAGAATAGCCTTGCAAATGAGAAGGCACATTATTTAATATTTTAGCGATTGTCTGGAGAGTGGACAGAATTACCAAATAAAATCCAGGAGGAAAAGGAAATCCATAGACAGTGTGTCAAGAGGAAAAACTTTCCTTGCATGGAAAATTATAATTAATGGCAATGTTACAAATGACAAAGTGAGGGTACAGGCTTCATAGGGCTGAAGATTACTAGTCAAAAGAACTTGTCCAGGAAGCTTCTCTTCAGACATACGATTTTTACAGTAGGCAACCCAGCTCTGTTGCATTCAGTCTCAGGCATTTTTTCATGTTGCTTGCTTGCTGTGTGTTGATGGTGGTTCAGAGGGCAGCAAAAGGCAGAAGTGTTTTTCAAAGTAATGTATGAAATACGAGCTTTTTTTCAGCTCAGGCCCTGAGGGAGGTCAGTCTGTGTAATGACAAAAGCCATCTTCTTAACATCAATCATTAAAAATAAATGAAGGATGTGAGGCTGAAAAGATTTTAGTAGCTAAAGAAAAGAGAGACAAATTCCAAATTCCTCTTGTCTTTTTTTTCTTTTTTTCTTTTTTTTTTTTTTTTTTTTTTTTTTTTTTTTTTTTTTTTTTTTTTTTTTTTTTTTTTTTTTTTTTTTTTTTTTTTTTTTCTGAGGAGCAAAAGAAGAAGGATATAACTCTTTGAGGTCTCTCTGAGACTTTTTTCTTCTTTTTATGCATGAACTTGCCCAAATGTATTGCTGTCATTAATTGAGTCAGAAATAGTAAAGCTAGTTATACCACAGTGACTTCTTGCATTAAATATTCAAAGCAACAAACCTCCTCTCTACGATATTTGCTTTCAATAAAAGGATTAAGGTGTTCAACAACTTATTGATTAGAATAAGAAACAATTCTTAACTTCTAAGACTATCATTTTAAATATTGCTGGCCACCAGACTGAAAGAACAGGCTATTCTGAGTCTGTCTGCTTGGAGCTATTTCTTTGCATCACACACTATGGAATGGATTTCATAATAACTAGCAATGCTTATACAAAAGAGGTATAAGAGTAGAAATATGAAACATCCCCCAGCAGTCCCACAAGTCTCCTTATTTAGTTTAGATGGGCATTCTTTTCTAAATCCGTTAGATAAAATATATGGTAGATATCAAGAGAAGCCAAGTTCATTTCTGTTGTTACCTTTAATTCTGATAAGTCAGCACAGTTTATGCTAATAAAGACTTTCTTCCTTATAAAGAACTCAATTTTTAAAACATTTTTCCTTTTATCTTTTTTGTTTGCACAGGCTTTAGCACAGTTATAAATATGTGAGTGTGTTCATGTAATATATGCTAACACGCACATACATAAATGTGTAGTACTGAAGCTGAAAGAAGGGCAGAACAATCTGGATTCAGGAAGACCATTCACCAAAATGGGGCAGGTCAGAGCACAGCAGCAGTAAGAAAACACTTTGGGTCACTCTTTTTGCACTTTTTCCCTATGAAACAGGGAAGAAGTGAAGACCATAGTGTTTGGCTCCAGCTGCTGCCTTGTCTGGAGGAGGTGCGAGCTTGCATTTGCTGAGATAAACATGGGAAACAGGAGTTAACCTGACTCAGAGATTCGGCTCCTTGACTGTGCCCCCTCCGAAAGCCCTGTGGTCCTCGCTTTGGCTGTTACCTCCTACAGCTCCCCATACACCATCCTCACTTGTCTATCTGCTCACCGCTTCCAAAGGTGTCCTGGGGCTTCCCCAGCCCTCGCTGTCTGCAGGATTGGACTCTCCAAGCAACCTCTCCTGTGAGGTTTTGTCTCAGCCCACAGCTGCCCTGTGAGAGCAGAGATCAAAAGGCAGCGGTGGTCTCTGTGTGTCCCTCCCGCACAGCCATTAAGTTTGGAAAAGGAGAAAATTTTCCATCAGCTCACATACCAGAGCAGCTGAGCTTTCTCTCAGCCTGTGGCTCGTCTGTCCTTTTCCTTCCCTTGCCACTCTAACTACCTGGTGTAAGAGGCTAGAAAAAAGACAGCATCCATAGGGCAGTTCAAAGAAATACAACTGTTCTTACCTTCAGCAGTTCCTTATTTCCACATCCAAACTACAGAATAAGGTCTGCAAAACACCGAGTCCACATTTCTTGCATTTCTTTATAGACCATTCTATATGAGATACAGGTACAGAATTTTCACTGTCAGAAAATATGTGATCTTATGCGAAATCACTGAAAACTAAATGTTATATGAACAAAGCTGGAAGTTAAACAGAAAATATATGAAATAAAATAAAATGTGTCTTTATTTTCCAGTACGAATTATCGCTTCACTGTTATGTAACGCTGCTTTTGATTTGAATTTCTAAGAGGAATTTTTATGTTACCTGGGAGTGAATTAGGAATTTCTTCAAACCAGCAATTAAAAAATAACATATTCATAAGTGCAGACAAAATTTTAGTGTGCTTTATCTATGCTATAAACAAAATTGGAGATTTGGTCAGTCCAGTGGTATTTCAGTCAGATATTTTCTCTCCCCAGAAAATGGTTGCTGAAAATTAGTAGCTCAATACTTGATCCCAGTATTAAAAAACCCCCACATTTACACATACACAGAGGAAATATTCGAAGATGTCTTTATGGTGGAGACCTTGAACAAAGTAGTATTCTGTCTTTTAATTTTTCTATTCCAATTCAATTACTTTCATTCACACCTCTGCTCAAATGGCACAGATAGTGTAAGGGGATTCTATTTGCTATAACAATTTCCTCATTATTTTGGGGGGAAAGGATGGCATTGGTTCTTTTATCTTAAAGGTAAGGAACCAAAGGAATCTTGTGTGACTTTGAATGGTTTGTGGGTTGGTTTAGAGAAATGCTTGCTCTTCCCAGAGTTGGAAACTACTCTCTACATTTTAGTTAATTTATCTCCTACTAATCCTAAATGATGACTAAGTTACTCGCACACAACTCCTGCAAAATATTTGTGCATATTTAGTGAGACTGACAATTCAACATAGCTATTACTCACTGCTGAAGAAGAAAAATAAAAATAAAATTAAAATAATTTTAAAAATATGCACACATGTGCGTGCACACACACACACGTACAAAACCATACACACCCCAAGAGGTGGGAAAATAACAGATGTTTCAGGCAGGGCTGTGGAACAAAATTTACATCAATGTTGCCAGAATCTAATTCAAAGCTACTGAAGCTATTTAGAAATCATTAAGCTAATGAAACACTAGGATCCTTCTCAGTAAACAAGCTTGTACAACTTGGGTTTTATTTTCAATGTGCCTGAATATATCTTATGTTTAACACATGCTTTCAGATCCCATTTGGAAGCCAGTACAGACCAGTGGAAGCGTCTACATCTCTCTCTTCAGGAACTTTTGGCATGGTTGCAGCTGAAGGAGGATGAATTAAAACAGCAAGTACCCATTGGTGGAGATCTTCCCACTGTGCAGAAACAGAATGATATTCATAGGGTATGAGTTTTTTAAAAATAATCTTTTGCTCATTGCTTTTAGTTTTGCAATTTAGTGATGCATGAAATAGTTCTCATTGGAATAAGATACCCTCTAAAATATATTTTAGAGACAATTAAAACTGAACTTCTTGCATGAGAGTACTAGCTACAATTTTCAAACACAGCTTAGAATAACAGCCTTTTGGAGAAGGAAGTGTTTATGAACAGCTGCTTGGCTTTTTTGAAAAGGAACACAGCATTTTCACAGACCTATGACAGACAGCTAGTTTTCATGACAGGAACAAATACTAACCTAAAATTATTTGAGGTTTAAATAAGTAGTTCTGAAATTTTTTCTAGATTGGGCATTTAAACTTCATGTGTACTTTGTGAAACCCTATTTTGCTATTAAGTTTTGGGAACATTCGTGAAAAGAGTATCTGATATCAGCCCTAAGGCACAACTGTGTGCATCATGAAGCTGTTGTGATAACTGACTGTATCTGTCTATAGCTCATCCTAGTTTCATCAGGCAATTCTTGTGGAAAGCCAATAGCAGAGCATCATACGGGAACTGTTCTAGACTAAGCTTTGTAGTAAAAAAGAACTTAAATCCAACACTTGTATAGAAAGTTGGGGGTTTTTAAACCCGCCAAATTAATGACCCTCAACAATAATACTGCTGAATAATTTGTCATACAAAGATTCACACAGATATTTTTCTAGGGGGCCAATGAATGCTTTAAGTATGTTTCCTGTGTTGAATCAAGTTCACATCTGTCTGATGCTAACCTAATGTCTGCTTTCACGTAAACAGCTTTTAATTTGCTATGCCATTGCAGTCTATTCAGGTCTGAATGTGAAATCACAGTTCTAGTACCTCAGTGGTGCATTTTTAGAGGTAACATAAGGAGACCCATTAGGAAACTGGTGTGCTGCTTAAATAAAGTTGAAGAATTGCCAAATGAAACAGTAAATAGGGAGAAACTGCTGTTCTGAGAAGGAATAGGGAACCATGTGAAAGGTAACTGGAACAGCATACCCAACTTCAGCAGTTACACCCTTATGATAAGACTGTTTCTTTTGTGGTAGTTTCTGATGAAAACTTTAATCTGAGAAACACCAGTTGATAACAGATGTCCATAAGAGAAACCAGACCTCAACCCACTAGGACAAATCATGGTTCAGTAGGAAGGTGGCAATACAGCACCAGGGTTTTTTTTTACAGAGAACAGTATAAGATGAAGGGCAAGGAACCTTACTGATACAAAGCAATTGTCCTCTCATGTTTAAAAGGTATTTACCTTACATAATGATTAGAATGAGCTATATAAGCATTTATACTATGACATTTCTCCACCATTCCATTTCTTGGAATTTACTTGGATACAATATTCTAGCTCTCCTCGCTTTTATCCACATGGGTCTTTAGTTCAAATAATTACATTATGAGAGGTTTTTTCTTCTTGTTTGGTGACCAAGTGTACTTGAGCGTGACATCTAAAAAGTTATTTCAAACAAATATATTTTCTATTGAATTGTTTAAGTTGTCCGTTACACAACTTGATACCATGAGAATATTTCAAAACCAGAGATCATCTACTCAAAGCAGTCTGCTGCATATATGTAACTTTCAGCCTGTGAAACTTGCCACAAAAGGTGTTGGTTATGAAGTTCCTAAATCTCTCATTTGATGTGAAACGCGAAATGGTCCTATAAAACGAAAATGGATCTGGAACACCTGTGTTTTCTCCATTCCTCAGGTAGCTGTATTATAAATATTGCTCTAATACATTATCCTACCTCATACTGAAGGACACATTTGAGAACAAATATCAGGTTTGGAAAGAGATGATGGCACATCCTGCTGCTTTAGGTTATTGGGAACCCCAAATTTGTGGAAAGTCAGGAAGTACTGTATACAACTTTGCTTTTGGCACAGGGAAACAAGCATTTGTCTACAGCAGCAGACTGATGGGAGGCAGTGACAATATGGTTTCTCAAGGGCTTAACTTCACCTAATGGCTGAGAAAGCCAAAGAGAAAGATGAACAAAAAAAATCTCACTGTCAGTGCACAATACTTTTCTGAGATACTATAATGCTTTGTTGCAAGGGGCAGCTTGGTCATATTTCCTAGGCCTTCCTTCTGGAGAGGGGATGTGTAGGATGTGTCTTTCTCACAAATCTTTGCTTGGATCTTCCAGCATTATCACAGAAACAGTAAGGCCAAAATATCCATGACATTATAGAGCATCACCATCCCTTTTTACCTTTCCCCCTGTGAAAGTTAAGATGTATGAAATGCCTGAGGTCTGTTCTAGCCAGATGCTTGTAGCAACTTCCATAAAGTAGTTTTAAAGCCCATCCAGAACATCAGGATGGAAGAAACAATTTAGATGTTGCTTTAACTCAGCCTGACGTTAACTCAAACCTTTTATTGAATGAAAGCTCTTGAGCCAAAGCAAGACTTAGAGAAGGATTTGTGTGGAACTGTTCCAAAAAGCTCTTGTCATTTGGATAATATTTGAGTATTTGCAAACATAACCTTCTTTCTAGATCAAATAAATATTTTTTTTTATCTAGAGAAATTACTTTTCATAAAATTTTAATATTGCATATTTTTCCATGAGCTATTCAAAAATTTCCCGTAACTCATTATGAAGGTGGCAAGACTTCAGTGATGGAATAAGTGATCTCTCTCTGTCACTCAGCAATCAGCTGAAGTGTTTAAAACTTAGGTTTGGGAAGTGTTGCACAAAAATACCGTACCATGAATAGGTGCAAATGACTTTACAAAATAGATCTCCTCCTCACTTCTCCTTTTTGTTTATCTTCTTTGCCACATGCAGATACATACAGACACAAATCTTCGGTTATCATGTCTAGTATCAAAACTAGAACATTTTGGTTCCTTTTAGAAATATGGCTTATTTCCTTTTCTTGTTCTGTAGCACTTCTGTAGTTTAATGTGAGGCCTTTCTAGTTATACGTATTCCAGTTCCCTGTGGAATAAAAGAAGAAAACATAATAGTTGAAATTATGTTACACTATCTGCTCTTCAAAGATCTCTTGCAGAGAGGGAGGGAAAACCTATTAGTGCGGAACTCTTGTCAAATTCAGGTTGTCTTTGACAAAATCTGTGTTTGCTGCTTGGGGTTTTTCTGCTGTATTTTTTTCCCTGGGCACTATGGACTTTCTGTTGCTCTAGAAGTTTCTTTTAGAGAAGCAGACATAAAAGGCTGTATCTGAGTGAACAGGTTAGCTCATTTCTGAACATAAAAACATGCTTCTAAAAAGGCCTGCACCGCAAGTCTACAAGTATCTAGCTTAAAACTGAAGCACAGTACTGTGAAGCTCTGTTTTCCTGAGGGTTTTGGGCCCCTGCTTAGGAAGAAAACTCAGCTCTCAGCATGTGGGATGTGAAAGTATAGTAGTTGAATTTTGGTCTTAAGAAAAAGGATCTGCTGATTGTTCACTTTGTTCTCCTGAATGTCAGTTCTGGAAATAAGTCTTCCATAAAAAAGCTAAGTTTCTACCTGATCTGACCAATCTTTCCAATGACCCAAACTTCCAGCTTCGGTCTTCCTATGTCAGTGCAATGTCTTTCTTTCTGTGAAGAATTGTTTTTGCCAGGTAAAACCAGAAGTGAACCCAGGTAGAGTTCTTCATGGGAGAAGAGAAAAAGCCTCCTCAGGGGACGTTTTTTCTAAGCAGTTTAACTGATTGCCACTGAGCAATGGCATGATGGATGCAAGCACAGTTTTACGCCTGAATCCTTTTTCTAAAGCAGTGCTACAAGCTGATTTTATTCCCCTTATTTATTTCCCTTAAGGATGTAATTTAAAGAAAAACAAACATATTTAACCTCTCCATCATTTAGAAGATCCTCTGCAATACCTCAGACATTCATAGCAGAGATGAAAAGAAGGTGGTTCTTATCATTAGAACGCTCTTGGTTGCCAAAATTGGCTTTAAAATTTTTAAGAGTAGGATTCAAATGATAATTTCAAGTACTTGAACCTATGCCAGAGGAGAGCTTGAACTCGACTGAGAAAAGAGATATCCATGCAGTCAAAATCACTGTTGCGTTATAAATGTGAGGCGCTTTTTAGACAAGGCAATTTGGAATTTATCCCAAATACACCCACTTAACCACTATTTCTTTAAACTTATATATATTGTGGGTCATTTTGTTGATTTTTGGAATCCAAAGAAATTGTGTCTATGCCAAAGTTTTAGAATTGAAGGGGGAGGGCAGAGCGGTGGTTAATCAATGATAAAAAATAGTGCTCTTCATCAAAACATTATTTAATTATCTTACAGTTTGCTTTACTAAGTTTCATAATAATGTTTAATTGAAATGGTATTAATAACTGTGTACATGTTAGTGTTGATCTCAGTTAAGTAACTTAGGCATCATGCAGACAGCCTGTTTTTTCTTTCATTCTTTCAAGAGCTGCCACATCTTCTGTGTAGTGATTGTATTAATAACATAACTAGCATTAATGAATATAGCAGTTAATTATTAACAATTCCCTGGAAACCTTTTCACATGAAACACATAGCAACAGGGTGTAAGAAGGAGTATAATTTCTGCTTCAACACACTAACCTTTTCTCGTAGCACAGCTGATATCTACTTTTTAAAATTGAGGTCAAAACCCATTTTTAAAAAGCATTCTGGTTAGGAAACATCTTGAAGCAATTTCTCATTGAAATTCATTAAAACCAAAAATATCTGCTTTTCTATTAACAGAGAGTAATATTAGTTTTAGTAATACAATTCTCTTCTCATTATATTTTCATCTTTCAATTTAAGTAATCTGTGTTTTTCCATCTAAAGAGATTTAAGAACACTGATGAGGAAGTAGCGGAGGTCTGAGATAAGCTGATCAGTATATGTATTATTAAAGTAGCGGACAGAATACCATTACTGCTGTAGCGTTGATGACAAATAGAGATGCTTAAATTAAGTAGTTTACTTGGTTTTTTTGTCAGGTCACACATTATGCATGTTCAATTTCCTCTACAGTCACCACAAAGTGTGAAGATGTTAAGGAATTCAATGAAATTAGCCTGAAATCATTAGCTGTAAATTAGACATTCATTTAGGCTAATTCTGCTTTCAGTTGTGGTCTGCTTATTATAAAGGTGTATTTGTCAGGGCTCTAGATAGATATATTTTTTCCCCAAAAAAATATGAGAAAATATCATTTATTGCTACTTATGATTTTTATTGGTAGTATGTCCATATTTCACAACAAAACATTAATCAAAAAAGATGGCTTTATCTTCATACAGAAAGAACATCTTTTGGAATGGGATAGTATGAAACGAGCATTCGTTATTTTTAATGCTGTTCTATGCTACAGCTTCCGTCTCATGTTTTTTCATTCTTTAAATTTCTTATACTGGAATATATTTTAACTCAGTAGAAATCTGCAGATCAAAACTAGGGAAGGCAGTGAAAACCGTAAATACATCTTACACCATACTGTGTACTATTCTAAAATTCAGGATTTACAGACTATAATCACATCCACCAGCTCCAACATCCAGAATGGAAAAGTTAGAGGAGAAAACATTTAGCGCATTGGCTTAGTGTTTTCCTTTAATGAAAGAGAAATAGACTATTTGTGATTAAATACAAAATATACGAAGCCATAAAGTTCCCATTATCATTTCTTTATTATTTTGAGTTGAGAAGGCAGAGACAACTCTTGCTCGCACATTTTACGGGATGGGTATGCATATCTGATGGTGTTATCCTTGTTCTGTTCCACAAGAGATATTGGGGGAATGTGGCTTTAACCCTCTTTGGGAGATAAAATGCCACCCTGTATATTTGGTTGGTATGGTTTTATGCAAAAGCAGTACAAGCTGGAAGAAGTTATTTTGTGTCCTTCTCATTATTTGTACATGCACATAGCTGGGGTCAACCTGACTACAGCCGCAGCATTCCAGTACAGCAGTACTACTCGTTCCCAAGTATGTAGCTCAAAGGCATTTCTGGCTTTTAAATGTCCTTTAAATTGGCATATTTCTGTGTTCCCCTGGGATACCAGTGACTCCTTCCTGCTCTTGGTGTGTGTGGGCACAACAGACCTTTGTGCAGGTGCGTCCTCTTTGGTTTTGGGCATAAACATTTCTGAGAAATAATTTGTCTTTGGAGATGTTTATAAAGCATACTAGATCTTTAAACTGTTATACAACTGTAATGTTTAAAAAACAATAAGACTGCTGACGCCACTTTTGACACTACAAGAAGAGAGCAAAGCTCACAGTCCATGGAGGAACATTTTAAGTTATGTCACCTGCTGGCTTACTTGAGCTGCAGACCTGCCACACTCTAGTGCGACGGAGTGATGTAATGTGAGGTGAGCATTAAGGCTAATTAAAGGAACAGATTTTCCTCGTTTGGAGGCATGAAAAAAGTTTATTATAGTTCCTCTTTCCATTGCACTTCATGAAAGAGTCAAGCATGAATTGCAAAAACTTCTAATTCTAAAGATGTCTGAATTAAATATTTTTAACCCTGGACTAACCCCACACGGTTTTCATGAAGAGCAATGCCCAGTGGTTGTTTACTTGTTAATATACAGCACTCTATTTGTGAAAATCAGTGTTGGTTCTTAAAGGCCAACATGTGCATTTAAAATAATTTTCACAGGCATTAATCAAATAACAGATTCCTTTATGACAGCAGATACACTCTATGAAAGGATCCCAGTCCCTCTGTGTTCATGACACAGAATTAACACTTTTTACTTCGTTATTTCCTTCAGGAAAGCACACTTTGCTGATTCACAATTACAAACCTTGTGGTCAGTTCCTGACCACTTAATTAAAAGTTTATTTAAGTATTTATAACAGAATAATGTACTCATTTCCCTAAGTTTACTTTCTTGAGATATATTAGGAATTTTTACCTGTGAGTGCTCTTATTATAAACTGCAGCTGTGATTCTCATTATTGGTTCTGTTAGGTATTTCCCATACAGAACATTTCATATCAAATATAATTCAAAGTATAATGAACTTTTTAATATTGAATTTATAATCTTTCATTAGTTTGCATAGAAACTCAAATTTTGTTTAATATTTAATTTAACTGAATTGGTGAATTTATTATAGGAGAAGCCTATATAATGCCTGTGTTGTAAAAAGAATTTTCTAATCCCTGGAGTAAAATATCTGCTTTCCACTCACGGCATACGGCTCTCCTTTTGGCAGTATTGTGTTTTGTGCTACACTGCACTATAATTATCTGCATATTTTACACCCGTGCTACTTGGAAACAGTATGCATTCAAGATTGTTTCATAAACAGAGAAGAAAATTTTGAAATAAAACAATGGTAAGGACCATTTAGATAAATTCAATATAGTATGTAAAAGACCCAATGCAATATGTAGCCCACAGGCCGGGTTTCCTCTGAGTTTTTGTGTGGTGAACATATGGGTTCAGACAAATAGAATCTTAAATTCTCTTCAACAACAACAACAACAACAAAATCAAAGAGAACAATAACAACAACAACAAAAATATGAGATATGTATCCTTTCAGTACCCTCCCAGAACTTCAAATACGAACCTTAAGAATCTTACTCATGGTCATTTAAAAGTGAGATAATAGAAGAGAGATAGTAAAAGGAGCTTATGCTGAAGGAAGAAAAATGCAAATAAGGAGGAAGAATAGGCTAGCAATGAGACAGGTGCTGAAAGCAATGTCAGGAAAGGACGAGATGAAGGGGAGAAATACAGTTGATCTGAAGAAAAGCAGAATGTAACACTGAACAATGTTAAACATAAAGATATGGAAAAATATGATAAATACTAATTAAAGCAACTAGGAAATAATTATTTCATAAGGGCTACTTTCTGCCCTTTAATTTTTACTCATGTGTGCCTACATCAAGGCTAGATTGTATTTCTGAATTTTCATCTTGGCCTCAATTCCACAACGCAAAAATCTCAGTTCATGTAATTTTGGAAGGGATGCATCTACATCGCTACTACAACAAAGTATTATGATTTAATACATTGAATTTCTTTTGTTACTAATTGTTATGGGTTAACATGTCAATATCCATAGGTCCTTTTTTGTTTATCCTAGTGATATAACAGTTGCCAGCAGCAGAAGCAAAGCGGTAGCTGTGAGATATATTGGATTTTCCCTCGCATTCTAGTAAATCTTGCTTTCAAGAACCATTAGCTAGGCTGGTGTGGTCCAATACAGAGGCAGCTGAAGCCTTGCCCCTTGCAGCTGGGTTTTTGAGTTTACTCTGATGTTAATTAACAAAAGGGATCCCTCTTGCAGCGAAAATTTGATCAGCAACCTTGGGTACTTTGCAGCATGCTGGCAGTACATTTGCTCCTTTGAATGCAATGTGATTTCAGGTTAAGCAAAAGCTGATTATCTCTTTTACATTATTATTTTTTTTTTTTTAGCTACTTGTAATGCACACATGGAAGCTATTGTTGGAAATTTTGCACATAAATTGATGAAAATAAAGGCTAGCACTCGGCATTCCATTATATATCCACTTACAATAATTTTGTTTCATCTCTCAGACTTTCAAGAGGGAGCTGAAAACAAAAGAACCTGTTATCAGGAGTGCGCTGGAGACTGTGCGAATCTTCTTAGCAGAGCAGCCTGTGGAGGGACTGGAGAAACTCTACCCAGAACCAAGAGGTAAATGAAGAAAGAGCAAGGTAATGGCACATTGCTGGAAAGATCAGTGATGATCAGTGATGATTAAATAAATTCTGCCAGCCGCTCTGAAAGCGTTCTTTTTACACTTCAAGCTGAATGTCAGTACTCATAAACTAAGCTAAAAATATAGATGAAAGAAACCCTTAGCAATCCTTCTGAATGCTATGGCACTAAATAGACATGCATATTTATAAGCAGATTTTGAAACTAGCTTTAAACCTTCAGGACCTATCTATAACCATAGGCCCATTTGAGATCTGAAAGCTGCAATTTAACCTCAAATTCAACTTGTAGTCTCAGTACTACAGAAGCTTCCAAATCCTCTAAATTGCAGTAAAAGTTTCACAATGTTTAATATTTATGTATCTGCAGAACTATTTTGCTGAATCAGGTCACAGGTGAAGAATTTTTAGCTACACCTTGCATTTTTAAAAATGCCTTTATGTACTTAAATGCATATTTTAGTGATCTATATGGTGGCAAGATTTAAATTTGTTAAAAGGTTTTCGAATGAGAATGCATTAATAAAATAAATTTCACAGGTGTCTTTAGTTAAGAATAGTTTCTTACTGAGCTTTGAACTTAACCAGGTAGCAATTATTTTTCTTCTAAGACAGAATATGTCTTAAAAGCCTCTTGACTTTCACATTTAGAGCTGTCACCTGAGGAAAGGGCCCACAATGTCACTAAACTTCTCCAAAGGCAAGCGGATGAGGTCAGAACTGAGTGGGATAAGCTGAATCTACAGTCTGCCGATTGGCAAAAGAAGATAGATGATGCTCTTGAAAGACTGCAGGGCCTTCAAGAGGCAATGGATGAACTGGACCTGAAACTACGCCAGGCTGAATTGTTCAAGGGATCCTGGCAGCCAGTGGGGGATCTGCTAATTGACTCTCTGCAGGATCACTTAGAGAAAGTCAAGGTATGTGTCAGTATATCAGCATTTCTCAGTATATAATAGTTGGCTTGTTCATTGTACGAATCCCCAAACCTGGAATTATCTCTCTAAAGGAGAAATTGACAGCCTTGTAACATAATGATTTATATTAAAAAGAAACAAACAAACAAAACCCCAAACTAATAATCTACACATAAAGAGTTCTATCATTTCTGAAATTAAAATGGAATCAAATTGACATTGAGAATGTACATCACTAACATGCATAAAAAGCAGGAGATGCAGTCAACAGGAAAGAAAGCAAAACGGAATAGTTACCAGAATGTACGATAAAAGTATAGAAAATTAATGCTGTTCTTTATTATACTTTTGTAACTATGATGAGTACATAATTGTTTCTATACTTGTAGAGCAGAATTTAAATATTTTAAAGTATATTAGTTTCTTGTTATGTCATGATGCTGGTATTTGCTACCTTATTTGATAACTAGGCCTTGTAACTTAAGGTAGTTAAAAAGTAAAAACAACCCTCAAAAAACTAGTTAAAAAGTAAAAACAACCCTCAAAAAACTCTCCTTATTTTCTGTAACCAAATGCTTATCTGTTGTTTCATAAACTCGTTGCTTAATGAGAAACTCATGAGGACTTGTCCTCTTTCAGCAAGACTGCCATGGCCAGGCTTTATAAATACCACAGGGATCCTTCAGCCGGAGCACAATAGAGGCAGTTGCCATTTTGATAAGAACAAAGTGCCTCTGTTCTATTCACATAAATGGGAATCATCAGTCATTTTGAAAGAGACCTGAGCTGGCTGTTGTTTTCTCTAGTAGAACGTTAGGATCTAAGGAAGAGGAAATAGAATGACTAATGGGAAGAAAAAAAATGCCTTTAAAAATCAAATGTAGTTTATAAAAAAAAAGTCCATGAGTTTTAATCATACAGAAAATTCAATGAGTGTCCTGTACAAATATTATATAAGACAAATTAAGTACTTGGTAGCTGATGAACAGTTAGCTGCAAAATTTTTTGTCTTCATTTAAATTCGTAAGTGAACAGAAGAATCACAGAACAGATATATTTATAAATACTCAATGCCTTCTATTATAGTTGTAGATTTTTTTTTGTGATTTAGAAAAAAATATTCTGAACAGAAATGCTGAATCCCTGATATTAATGGAAAACAAAGCAAGTCACTTAATTCTAAAGCTGTAACGATAACTGTTGATTCCATAATTACAGTGCTGAATCCTGTTACAGTTTTAAAAGAAAATAAAATCTGTCCTAGAGGACATAATGCAAGTCTAATAACAGCCATGACAGATATCTTAACACTTATGAAGATCCGAAGGTACTATTAATAGGTAGATGTCTGTTTATTCCTTCTGACGTCTTAATATGAGGGCCAGACAAGCACCAAGACTTCTATTTCAAAATTTAGCTGGATGCTACCACCTACCCCCTGATTTTTATCTCATTTGTACCATGTTTCCTTGAAAGATTTATGAATATCATAAGACCGTACCATAAGATTATTGGCTAAATGGTAAATGAAAAAAATACAGAAGCTATTCATATCCTTATAAGGTATAATATTTCATTTCATATATGGCAGTTATAGTCTGCTAGATGCACACATGGCAATTTTGTGTTTTCAACACCTTCTAAGTGATCATAATTAGCTTAGGTAATATAAGAATACAATAGGCCAAAAGCTGAATAATATTAGCTGTGTGAGTAGTACAATAATTGTTCCAAAATGTACTGCCTAAAATATATGTATTGCTCTAACAAAATGTTATTCCCACATAGATACTGCAGAAAAATGCGTGTACTAACTAGGCAATGTAAGCATGTTTGTAAAATTAATAAATACCAAGAAAGCTACAGTTGTGTCTGCAATTTGAAGGCCTGCATAAAACTATATGTTTTTAGGTTTTATATGTTTTTACCTCAGGTACTCAGATTTATGACATTCATATTTTTTCCTACATTGAAATTTATTAGTATTTTAGAAAGGTTGTAAATCAAGACCAATAATATATGTAACCCTAAAATAGAGCATGTAAATCCTTAAAAAGCTTTTTCTTTACAAATAATATTATCAGCCTTCTGAACAGCTCTTCAAAATATTGGTCACATGTCACTGCATTTCTTGCAAATCTTTCTCCTAATTGGGAACACAATAGCCTTCCCAAACCTAAGCTGACGAATAACTTCCTAGGGAATGAGCTTACCCAGTGTCATTTGTCACTGTTCTATTTACTTATAGTTGCTGGAGCTCTTAAGGTTGTAGTGTAACATTGAACTCACACAAATATCTGATCCTTGATCAGTATTAATGGATTATTATTACAGATCCTTGATCTGTATTAGGGTACTAATTGGTATTCATCTCTGATTCTGAGGACAAGAGAGAAATGGTTTCACATACCTACCCCAAAGAACACAACCTAGACTACAGATCTGTAATCAAAATATTCTTCATACTTCTCTGCTGTCCTCTCTTATTTTCCATTTTTTCTTCTCTCATATGAGTGATCTTATCTGCAGACTGATATAACCTAGTTTCTTAACAACACACATTCTTTCTCTCTCTGTCTTCCAAGCATAGCTTTCTGTCTACTAAAATACAAACCGTCACTTAAGTGTCTTAAATCCACTTCAAGCCCTAACTAATCTATTAGAAGTCCCCTGATATCCATTGGCTGATCATTTTGATTCCTTTCTTGCAATCAAGAACAAAATTTAATATTTTTCATCAGAATGCATGGAACACGTAGGGTTGCATGAGACCACCACAGGGTTTTTATATTTATAAGCTTTTCCTGGCATGCAATTTATATGCCTCATCCGTCTGGTATTGCATTTAAAGACCCGTTCCAGGAACTGGCAGCAGAAGCACCTTTCCTCTCTTTGTCCCCAAAAGACTCTGCTTTGCTCCATACCAACCCAAACTTTGATGAGGGTTCTGCTGCTGGTGTGCAACAGCCATTACTTGTTGTGCTGATACCTCCTCACTGTTTTGTTGTCTGTAGACATCTGCTGAGAAATAGTTAGGAATTAGTGCCCACAGGAAGTTTTAGATTTTGATACTTTTACACTCCGAAAAAATTTTTTTTTTTAACTAGAGGCCACTATTTTAGGATGTTGTAAACAGAATTTTGTGACTGTCAAGGCAATTTTGACAGTGTGGTTTATGCATTACTAAAGGTTGTTCAGCTCTCATGAGAGCACAGTGCAAAGCACTTTCTCATCCCAGTGATATTCTACCAATCACTAGTGGCATATAACTGCTTTAGTTTTCTGTCATGTACAACACTATAAGTAACAGCAGAACCCCTAGACTCCATGGGGGATATAACTCCTTTCTGATCTTTTTTTTAAACCACTGTAAAATAAATAAATAAAAAATCAAAATCAGGCAATAGTGTCTGTGGTTTCTCTAGTTCAAAATAGAAGTATGTACCTCAAGAACACTTGCCAAATAAAAGCTGAATCGTAGTCTTATTTTCAATTAACTCCACTCTATTATAGAATTATTTATTTTCCTTTGGTGTTACATAAAGAGGACACCTTGACTCAATATGAAGATTGTTAACTGTAAAAAGCACAATAGAAATTAGTGACATGTGTCTTGTATTTTCCCATGAGCAGTTTTCACCAAAGTCTTGATCTTGTTTCTTAGGAACTGGTCATTGTTTTTGCAGACTCACTTTTACAGTTATGAATAGAGTAGTTACATGTCAAGACTATGAACTTTGCATATAGAATATGGCTTTTAATGTATTTAACGTAACAAGTGTGTTCACAAAGGCTGTAAGTATCCTTTTAAATTATTTTGTCACAGCCTATTACAATTTTATTACAATTTCTACTCTTCATTTTCTACAAAATTGTGAAACAAAAGGCAATGAGAAATTCACATGGGTACTGCATAAGTAACCCTTTTGTTTAGAGATGTCAGGACTGAATTATATGCTGTTTATTGCAGACTCTTCAGCATAATTGACAGTTTTAGCCAATTGTATGTGAGTGACAAATGTTTACTGGAAAGTGTCAACCTGAAACTTCTTTCTAATTTGTAAACTGAACAGCGTGCAATTATGCAGAGATCAGAAATGAACTGATCTGCTCATCATCTACTCCAAAATGACTTTCTGTCTGCACTCAATCCTTTTGTCCCTAGTCATTTATTCTCTAAATGAGACAAAAAGTAAGAAACCCCTTACGATAATTAGCTGAATTTCAGTTGTGTTCATATGTGGCCATAGAAAGAAAAGGAAGAGACTTGGCAAGGTTAAAATACTATATTATTACAAACACTTATACTAAATCAGCCACCTCGATTACTGGACAATGAATGAGCATAGGGAGTTCATTAAAAAAAAAAAAAAAAAAAAAACCACACACACACAAAAAAAAAACCCAACACCACCAAAACACAAGCCTTTTACATTCTTCTGTACTTCATTTTGGTCCTCTTTAGCTACTGCTGTGCTGAAAAGAGGTATTTCAGAAAAGTGGACTCTTACAGTGCTATTATGAAGGAACTGTGCTGACAGCTGTCTACGATGGATATTCTGAGAGCAAAGTCACTTGCTGAATTTCTAATTTGTGTTCTCGTTCGTAGAAAAAAATCTTCCAAAATTATTTTAAATGCTTAAGTAATTGATAATTTTCTATCCTTCCTGAAGAAAGAATGTTGAGTAGGGGTCATATACAGGAAAATTAATGAATGACCCCTAAAAACAAGACAACAGTCCTTCCTAGCAATGGAGTTATACACCGGATGTGAAGAGATCAGTTGTAAATAGACCCATACAAACTACGCGAGAAATAATTACCTGGAAGATGCATTGAATAACCAGAATTTCCAACCAACTAGATATCAACAGCAGTACTGGATCAGCAAATTTTGATCAGATAGTAATGTGATGCCTATGCACCTGTTAATTGTTTGCTAATATAAAATTAAGCTATATGTTAAGCTAGTAGAGTTCATGCAGTCCAATCTGTAAAGTGACACAACATTACACATACAGTGACTTTTGAGTTCTTTTTAGTTACCTTCTTTACCGATATATTCTATATTCCTTAAAATAAACAGGTATTTTTCATATGGAGGTCTGAATTTATGTCAACAGCAAATCACTGATGTTTGGAAGTAAATGAACTTGACTGATATTCTGAACAAACTTACTTTTGTTCCACTTTTGTTATTTTTTCACGTCACCTGGTTATCTTCCTTTTTTCTTCAAATTTCTACCACATGTAATCACTTTTTTTTCATGTGCAACACTGTTTGGTTTCACTGCTGTTACAGAAATTTGAGGAAAAAAATTTCTATTTAGCAGAATTTGCAACAGGCGAGCCTACAGAAATAAGTGGTCCTAAAGAATTGTTTCAGCAGTTTCAGTACTCATAGACTAGGATGTATTTTGACCATTTAAAAGCATTGCTCTCACTATAGCTATACTTCCTATTATTCCTAGTTTAAAAACATCAAAAATACTAAAGCATTCAATATACAGAATTTTAGAGCATGAACTAAGATTTGATTAAGTATTTTTAAATTGTTTGTACAATTAAGAGATGATAGCATCCATTGGTTGACAGCTGCATAGTAAACTATTAGTATTTGCCTGCAGTGTAGGAGATGGAAGTATTAATGTTTGCTTTAGAGTACACTTGAAGTAATTACTGTTACAAATGCTTCTCAAGTTTACCATTTCATACATATGTAATTCTGTCATAGAGTCATGCAATAATTATGGTATCTCTTTAGACTATATTGAAATGCATATACTTTTTTTCAGTTTAATTTGAAATCGGCTGTCACCACCAAAGTCTGTAATTGATCTGAATTAAATTGTCCTATTCTCTTCAGTAAGCCACTTAATAAGTTCTGTGCTGGACTCTCTGATTTACTGAATACCAATTCATACAGAATAGCCATTTCCTCCTAATTCGTTCACCAGCATTCCAAAAGCCAAAATATCATCACTAAGAAAATTAAAGATTATCTCTATAAATAGCTTTTGTATGTATGAAATATTTGTAGACTAGAGATTGTTCTTAGTAAGATACTAGAAATGGAGGACACGATCTAATGGCATTCTAGAGGACTTAAATAAAATAGAATAAAATAAAATAAAATAGAATTTACAAAATATAAATTCCAATATAAACTAAAACATCAGTAGAGTATATCAGAACATAAAAAACTTTATTTTAAAATAAACCAAAATCTTATTTAAATTCACTGGAACACTGATATCCTGCAGATGTCCTTATTATATTTGTGAATTTAAAACTTCGTGGTGTTTGATATGATAAAAGCAATAGTTGAAGTTTGTTGAATTTGTTAAGGGGTTAACTTTCAGGATGTTGTAAAACATCAAAGGTGCCTCCACTAACTACATTACTTGCTTGGTTGTACAGCCTGGTATATTGTTTTTACCTTTTTTAAAATGTAGTTTTATACCACAGAGTTGTTTGGTTGTCGCTATTGGAGGCAAGTTTAGTTTTCTAAGTTTGTTTTAAATACGAAATTGAACTAAAAACCATGGAGTACTTTATCACATAGTTGTACTAGCGGAAGTTAGTTCTGCTATGCTGCTTAGTTTGTAGGAGATGAAAGCTACTCTGTTATGTCCTGCGGTCCTGTAGTCTCATTTTAACAGCTTATGATTCAACCTATTTTCTCACATGAAAAGAAGTATATTCACAAGTGGTTGTTTAATATGTAATAGTAATGTATTTGCAACTGCTACAAATTTAATTTTATGTCGTTGCTATGTAATCAGTCCCGTAAGACTGGAGAGTTTGTTGTGGCAGTAACTATGGCAATAGCCCAGACTTAAGCCCGTTTTAAATACCTAAAGTGAACCATCATTCCCTCTGCTGACTCCTTTTGAAATAAGCTATACATTTCTGATCTTGTATTTAGATGCTACCAACTTAATTATAGTGGATGTTTTATGGAGACTAGATTACATAGTTGTTTTTGTCTGTATCAAGTTACCTATTTTAAGGGAGAGTTGAGTCCTTTTTACATAGAGATAATGAGAAAGTGATGAGCAGGCAAAGAAGTGAAATCTTTTAAAATTCAGACTGCTCTTTACCATACTACTTATTGAGAAACAGTAGCATAACAGATACAGAAATATTAATGTCACTTTACTAACACAGAACAAACAAGAAAGTAATATTCTTTAATTGACCTTTTTGGGAATCAACTGGTGTGAGAAACAGCCTCTTGTAGACCATTTTGCAAAACAACCAGCACCTGGGAAGGAGTTGCATCAGATTTCACCTGATTTGCACCAAATTTGTGTTAATTGTGTTAACATAATTATTAATGGAACAGATCAACTATTTTTTCTTTGATTAAGGATCTTTGGGCTAAATAATACTGTTAACCTTTCCTTGACAGAAAGTGCAGAAAAATTCCTGAACTCAAAGCAGGAAAAAAAGGTGACCAGTAAGAAGTGGAAATCTTTTCTACCTCCAACCCAGTTTGGTAGAACATGTTATTATTAGATCAACAGATTTCATTTGGAGCCAAATTTTTCCTTTTATGAACTCACCCTGCTGATTTCAATGGGAGCTCAACATGCACATCTGCAGGCAAAATTTGACTTTTTAAGTACGGGTAATCTCTGATCTTGGTTTCTGATAGCCTGCTGAGAGAGCTGACTAATACATGTATAAAGACTTGTCTGTCGTTTTATGCCTCTGAAGTTCAGAATTGAGGTCAGACCAGAACATTTTTTAAGAGATTGCTCTTTATCAGTTTATCAGAAATAAGAATGAGACTTGAGCTTTTAGAAGGAGAATTAAAGATTAATGTTTAAGTATCCAAGTGGCATGGTTATTGCAGAGACTCTAGCATTTAGCATGGCTTTTGTTTTAAGTTTGTCATATAAACAGCACGTACAGATATTGGTCTGATAATCAAGTATTAACATTTCTGGACATGACACTAAATCAAAGATGCTTTTGAACTGTTGTGATTCCATTCAAAGGTCTTCTTTCTCTAATAACCAGAAATGTAAATATTTACCCAAGGGAAAAGAAAAAATACCATGTAACACTTTTCCTTTTACTGTGGGACCATTTTATTGAGGCTTTGCTAAGCGAGTGTGGCTCAGAGAGTTGGGTGGCTACAGGGAGAAGTATATCCAAAAAGTATTTATAACAGAAATTTGACCTGCTATATATAGTCTGCTATTGAAACATTTCTACAGGAAGCAAAAGGACATTCCAGAAGGGAATATATAACCAGAGACACGTATGTTCAGTGAGACACAAGAGGAGGGACAAGGGAGAAGGAGTACTAGAAATGAATTTTAATGTTGTCTGCTTTCTGTGAACAGGCAATTTTTTCCATTAAGAGAAGTCTGCCAGTATTACGTTTTTAATGAGATCTTTTCTTAAAACATTGACTCTCCTATTCCTGGGAATTTATTTTGGTGTTGTACCTATCAAGTGTGCAGATTCTGTAATGATAATGTTAGTCCGACATGGGCAAATCAATGAACAAAATAAAATCAATTTATCAAGCTCATATGCTGGTACACAGTAATTATTTAGGGACTGCTTGAAGTAGGGAGTGCAATGAATGTTAAATTGCCTGGGATGTTTATCAGTGACCCATTGAGCTATACTTTTCTCATTTTAATCTTTATATTTTTAAAGCCTAATAGTTTTATTTCTTTTTTTTTTGTCCAAGGTTAACCCATAATAAAACCTTATAATTGCTACTTAGCACTTTTATAGTGCTTTTCATGTTCCAGATAGTATGATTTAATCTTCTCAGCTACTTTCTGAGGCTGCAATAGAAGTCATATTATCCACGATTTACAAATAGGGCAGTTGAATCAGTGAGACTAATTTGTCCAGACAGCAATGCCACTCAAATTATTTTTATTCTCTTTAGCTTTTACCTGTTTTATTTTAGTTAGGTTTGATTATCCAGAAGATGAAGAACGACATTTTTCATCGGTTTCAGCAGGAGCCACAGTTGCTCATTTCCCAGCAGCGCAGCCTGCGCTCCTTCAAGCTGTGGCGGGGCAGCCTGGAACCCAGAAGGGTTTCAGCCCAAATGCACGGGAAGATGGGCACTGCTCCTGCCATGATGTCCTAGCCTGTATCTGGTGCTCTTGTAAAAACCCTAAACGTTTCATTTTTAAAATTTTATTTAACTCTCTCCTTTTCAGCATTTTCTTTTAGTATTCTTTCTTCCTAAGTTAGCTTAAAAAATAAATTATTCTCACTTATGTTTTACTAAAATCTACTGTTAGAACTGAATTCCTTTGTCTGGCATTGTTGAGGGATGTTTTTATTGGATATAAGTAGCCTAGAAATTTCCACCTAGAGATTTTGACTTGGGGTTTCACGCACACCCACTCCTCATACATCATACAGTGGTAGTCAAAGGTGAAGATGGGAAATACAATATTAATTCAAGAATTGGAAAACGGCACTTTCAGCTAAACATTTGAATGGTCTATCTGATCTGAAATCTTCTGGAGGTTAGAGACTGGATGGGCTGTAATAACTTCTTCTGGCCTTAAGATCTTTGTTCCCTTTGCTAGAGGTAATAATTTTCAACTTCATGAGGCTAAATATGAAATAGTTACCTGGTACATTTAAAGTCATGATCTTTCAGGCTGGGGAGAGTAGAAAAGAAAGATTTATTTTAAACTAAAATAAAACTCTATACAGGCTTTTTGTTAGAAAAGGCAGCAGGAGTTTGTGAAGCTTCTTGTCTGAATTGTCTTAATGTTGATTGAGTGCCAGAATGCAATCTATGTCTTAGTAGTGTCTAAGCTAAACTTTTGTATGGCCATGCAAGGAATCCGAATTTTTCCTCCTGAGCTACACAGTCTGCCTGCTGATACCTGGAGGCTTGAGGTGTTTCATAATACCATGATACAGCTGTTGCAATCTTTCTGGTTTAAACTGCTTGGGTTTTGTTTTGTTTTGTTTTGTTTTTTAATTGTCAGTGAAATACTACATTTGCCTTTAAAATACACGCTCCTTTACAACACAATAGAGATTTGCTTTGTAATAACTATTTTGTAAGGGCAAGGAGAACTCCCGTCAGTTGCTATTACCTGAAAATGTTTTTGGTAAGGAACACAGGTTATTCAACCTTTTATGTTTGTATATATATATACTACACACTATTCATAAGTATGAATAGTGTGTAGTATATCTATCTCACAAGGAGACAGATAACGTGTTATTAATGGTTTAAAAACAGGTTTGGCTGAGGCTCCACACTTAAGCATGTATATATTTTCAAGGGCTTTTAGCTTTAATAATGCTGAATGAAACCATACTAAAGAAAAAAATGTCCATTGTAAAAATTGCTCTAAATTTTCTGTGTCCTTTCTGTAGTGTGTATTAGACTTTCAGATTACTTCAAAATGCTTCAAGTTACTTACAGTTCCTAGGCACTTCATCTCTTGATTGCCAGATTGGCTTCTTGGTTGCAAAGTAACTGAATAACTGTTTATGTAGAAAAAATAGTGCAGAACTGTTTATGAACTCTTCAGCAGTGATGGGCTCTGCCATGTCATGATTATAGTTGTTCTAGTAGAGTGAATTACAAGCTAAATTTGCTCATTTACTTTTCCTCTTCCTTGGAGGAGAACACAATTTCATAATAAATGGCAAGACAGTAGCACAGGTTGTATGTGTTCAGGGATGATAAACCTGCATATCAGCTGTTGATTTAAAAAAAAATAAAATCAAGATTTCTTGGTAACAAAGTGATTTATGTTTCAGGTTATGTGCATGTTTTTATTAGTGTGCTTCTGTTTATTAAATTACACATCCTAATAACTAGATATTATATTTCTAAATATAACATCTCTACAAATCATAGCTTTTTCCCTTGAAAGTTCAGAAAATAAGAGCATTAATACCTGGCATTATCATTTTTCTGTCATTGTATTCAAATTTTAATATTCTTATTTTTAAGGAAATACTGACTCTTCCAAATTACAGAAAATAACTTTTGAAAAATATAATGTTTTATCAGATTCAGAAATACAGAATTCAGAATGGCATTGAATTTAAAGGGTATTCGATTTTCTGTCTCCTCTGGTGTCTTCTATTTCAACTATTTTTATCCCAGAAGATTTATATTCTACTCTAGTGCATTCTTGCTTGGTCATTTCTGAGTTTATAAAAATATATAGGATGGAAAATCAAATCAGCTAAAATCCATTTTGTTTCAACACTGCCTATCCCCAGGAGCACTAGAATCAAATAAAAATACAGTGTGAGTTTAAAAGGAAGCTAAGTGTAGCATACTGAGCTAGCAGCTGACAATCCCAGGTTTCAATGAAACTTGAATCAGAATACACGAAACCCATCAGAGAAGAAACAGGCTGAGTTTGAATGAAAAATGTGGAGAATGTTAAACCATCCTGGGTAGAATACGTCAGTTTGTTCCACCTTGTACAGTTTTAAATGTAAAACCTGAAGATACACTCTGGCCCGTGAATACTTCTCACCCATGGACACTAAGGGGGCTGAGGTAGAGAAACATCAGCACTGGGAACCTGCTGCTGCCCAGGTATAGGACGGCCGCGCACTTTACTGTGCAAATTGATCCTGCTCTGATTTAGTTGCAGCTGCTCTTGGTATAAAAACACCCCACAAGCAAATTCGTCTGACACAGGAGAGCTTTTCTCCTTAAGCCGTGTCATATTTTCATCATGATGCCAGATGCCCTTTTCTGTCTCTTTCCCTGGTTACGAGAAGTGATGTTTAACGTAGACCTATGCTAGTGAGATACTTTTCTATATGAGGGAATTCTTCAAGAAAATGCCAGGCTGGCATGAGGCCACCACCCTGTATAAGTGCCACTCACAGACCAGGGAAACAGGCTTTCTCTGTAGGCACAGGTGGCCTTTTATTGAAATCTGCTTCATAATAAGTGTCAGAAATGCTCATAATTCTGGACATACATAAGTACTGATGGGATGCAGCCACAAGTGTCGAATGAGTTGGCAGATGCTATTGCGAGGCTGCTCTCATTTGTTTTTAAAAGTTCGTGGCAACTGGGAGAGATTCCTAAATCCTGGAAGAGAGCAAGTGTCACTCTCGTCTTCAAGAAGGGCAGGAAGGAGGACCCCAGGGAACTTACCTCAATCCCTGGGAATGTGATAGAGCAGCTAATCCTTGAAAACATCTCCAGGCACACTTTGGGATTGGAAAATTGTATAACAATTGCAAAAAAGTAATTATTAGATAGTATCTGTTTATTTAATACAATTTTTAAGACAAATACACCTAAATTCAGTCTCAGTACTACTGAGGTGTATATAAGAATATATGACTTAGTATGTGCATGGAGTTGTTTGTCATTAATCAGTGCTAAGCGATGATTTCTTGCTCTCAGTATAGCTGCACAATTGCTATTTGTTCTGACAAGGTACTGAGGTTGTCTGTTCTAGACTACATCTGAACATATATACTAGGTGTCAGGATCAGTAAGAATATACACAGCAAGAGTAAAAAGCAATTTGGACGACCCACTGGTATTTTACAGTAGCAAACAATAAATGAAAACCAACCTGTATTTTATTTTTCCTCTGTGCATAGGGAACAAGTACTGTTCTGAGAGTACCCTTCCTCTTCAGGGTGTATTTTTTAAGTGGCGTAGTGGGATTTAGTCACACTATTCCATTCATTCCGGTGGGCCAGAAGTTACAGGCAATTGGATTAATTTTGGTTGGATTCCTGAATTCCGTGTTCAACTTGTTAGTGAGCTGTTGCACACGCAGACGAGGGAGAGAGGGGTTGAGAAATGGAAATTGTGCATGGTAAAGTCAATGTTCCTTCCTGAATCCTTTTCCTGAATTTTATGAATTTTGCCATGGAAACTTCCTGAAGCTAGTAAAGTATATAAGATGTCTATTGTTATTGAAATAAGCTTCTTTACTATTTATTTACTCTTCCACTCAAATGATTCACGAATTTCCTTTCAGATTTCATGGAACTGAAATCTCTAAATATAAAGACCTAGACTTTTTTCTCTCTCTTCTGAACGTTGCGTAGCCTTCCAAAGAGTAAGTCGGTGCTTTTCTGTATTAAAGGGAAGGAAGGAAGGAAGGAAGGAAGGAAGGAAGGAAGGAAGGAAGGAAG